>CM031921.1:17136305-17324573 GCA_018703695.1 Prunus fruticosa
GAGAGAGAAAAAAAAATTAACGTTTGGTTAGTCAACCATGAGCCATACTTTCGCCAAAAAAAAAGACGGGCACGGCCGACAAGGGCTATCCTCTAAGCAGAAGTTAATTGTTGTCTTTTGTATGCTCGTCTACGTGACTGAAAAGTCCTGTAGATTGGGTGAAAGCACAACTCTTTATTTACTATGTAAGTTTTCTTCCGTTGTTGAAGCCGTGTATGGACAATGGTACCTCAGGTCTCCAAATCTAGCTTACCTTTACACGCTCTTGCACAAAGCGAGCCGTTGAGGTTTCCTAAGCAATTTAGGAAGTCTTGATTGCATGCACTGGGAATAGAAGAATTGCCCATTTGCTTGGGCAAGCCAGTTTACCGGTCACAAAAAAAAAAAAAAAAAAAAGCCCATTGTTGTGCTAAAGGTCGTGGCCTCGTACAACACATGGATATGACATGCCTTTTTTGGAGCCATTGGATCTAACACTAATATCAAAATTTTAGCTTGTTCCCCATTGTTCAATGATGTGGTACATCGAGTGGCTCCCCATGTTGAATATATTGTCAATGGGAATCAATGTCATTTGGGCTACTATTTGACAGATAAGATCTACCCCCGTTGGGGTACTTTGGTGAAGACTATCTCTTCTCCTGATAACCCAAAGAAGATACTTTTTACACAAATGCAAGAAGCGTACATGAAGGATGTTGAAAGAGCATTTAGAATACGCTTGATGGGCTATTGTTCGAGGCCTTGCACGTACGTGGTGCAAGGATAACCTCGACTTCATCATGATGACGTGTATAATTTTGCACAACATGATTGTGGAGGATGGGTACGAATATGTTGAAGAGGAATCTGATGATAAGGATACGTGTCCGCAATGATCTAGGATGGCCAGAGCAAGACAATATGAGATAGAGGCAAACATTACATACGAGTACCACCAAGATAGGCAGACACTCTATGATTACATGATTTGTCATAATAGAGTTCAATCTCCACATGTGCATCAGAGTCTCCGACATGATTTCATCAATTACCTTTGGAGGAGCTTTAGAGATAGTAAATGAGGTAGACAACTGTTTTAATCCTCCTTTTGTGTTTCAATTATGTTGTGTGTTTTCTTTTGGAATACAATTATATTTGTAAAATTGCAATTTTTTTGGGTAAATGTCACGCCCCAAATTCGAAAATAGGGACTATCTCCGAATTAAGGCATGAATCATACCATAATTATAAAAACAAACTCTGATAGCTATGATATGATAGAAATAGAGCCAATAATATTACAAACTTAATAAGTACAAAGTCAGAGTCACAGTAGCTCAAAGTTAGTTACACACACACTATAGTAATATTCCAACATTTTATTCCTTAATAATTTTACAAACAGTATCTAACAACACTGATCTTAGTCATCTGGTGGAACTTCTCCTTCCTCGGGATTTGCATTGAAACCTGCAACATCTATTAGGGTGTGAGCATTTTAATGCCCAGGAGAGTACTGTAACATCCCCCCCCCCCTCAAAGCCAGCTATCACCGCTAACCAAAGTGGCATGCATTACACAATTACAGATAAATAAGTTATGCATATGCGATGATGTCATGAACTCACTCCCTTCTAAATCCACTAATTCTTACTTTAGGGCATCAAGCCTGCATGTCCCATACCATGCATTTTACCACTGTGGCTCCGAATACCCTAAAATACAAATTAGTGCCCATCCATCCCTTACCCCAAGTTCATTTCGTTTACGAATTTCTCAACTTTCACTTTTCGTTAGAGACCCTCTCCCATCACCTTAATATATTCAAGCTCTGCTCCCGTCACCGAATATATTCCACATTTTTTCCTGATATATCTAAAGTCTTCTCCCACCCTTTAGATATACCTTAAACTACGCACAGACCCAACACAACTGTATTTATGATCCATATGTAAATGCAGCTCAAACGTTTGTGGAATGATGACAATTCAAATAAAAAAAACAATAATATTTCAAATTTATTCACATGGATAGTAATATTCATCAAACATCATATAATATTCGATAAACATCCATAAAACAACATTAGCATTCACCTAACGATACACACCAAGCAAAACAACAAGATATTCATATTTAATATTATATATAAACACCAAGATTAACAGTGATATAGTCTAATCATTGAAGAAAAAGTTAGAGACCCCACCTCGTATCCAAGAAGCTAAAAGGATGAAATTACCCTTCGGAGGTGGTCGGGTTCTCTCCCGTTCCTAGATTTGGAAAATAAATAAATAACTTCAATGAAGTTAGAAAAAAATCTAATTTTTATAACAACATTTTTCTTTCTTAACATAGAGAGTGCACCCCACTCTCCAAGCTAAACCTCTCAAAAACTCCCGAAACCTATACCGTCGGACTCGGATCGAGAAATCGAGTCGGATGAACTAAAAATATGGCGTCGAAGGCTGCTGGAACAGCCGCCACGCGCCGCCACTTTCCGGAGCCGCGAGTGGGCTTGTTCCGGTTCCTGTTCATCGTCTTAAAAAAATCCTGCAACTTCCCTTGTTTTTTCCAGTTTTAATCCCAGATTTTTGTGAGGCCTTTTGACCAACCAAACGTCAACGAAAGTGGGCAAACTCATAATGGTTTTGAAGCTTAGTATCAATAGTTTCTAACCCAACAAACCAAACTGAAAACGGATCGTGACTGGTTTTTTTGGAGAAAAACGGACTTTTTTCCAAACTTTGCACAAGTGTTCAACCTATCAAAACTCAACCAAATTCGACGAAACTAATTTATTTTTTGTTCCTTGCCATGTCTAGTTTAAAATCCAACAAATGACTTCCTCAAACACTCAAAATATTGGGAGAACAGAGATCCAAAGTGAGGCTCGCAGGCTGAAAATTTCCAGAAAATAACCTTTTCCAAATTTTGTTCAAAATTGTTTTCAACCATTCTAACACCCCAAGTGGTTCCTAAGGCTTCTAAAACTCTTTTAAACTTCATACCTATCAATTGAACTCATCAAAACTCAAAATGAAACCAAAATCAATAACACCCATAGTTGAAAAAAAAAAAAAAAAGCTCTATACACCCAATCCGAAAATAGAGGTTCAACCTCTTCCAATTCAATCTTCCTAACATTCAAATGACTCAAATTATTCTTTAAGAGATTAAAATCACACAACCAAAAGGTTAAAACCAGAAATTTAGAAATCAACTCACCATAGAAACTCTCTTCTTCTCTTCCTCCTATTTTCCCCTTTCTTCCTCACCCCAACTTCCATTTCTTTCATCCGAAAAATTTATCTTAGTTTAGCAATTAATTTTCTTAGCTTAGACTAGGTGACTCACCTATCCTAGGTTTACAACTCATCCAAATTGAGATCAAAACCAGATTTTTTGAAGGGATTGTATGAGGGAATGGGGAAGGAATGAAGGAGGGAAGAAGGCTTGGCTTACACGTTGCATCTTTTTTTTTTTTTTTTATTTATATAAAATAATAAATATTTTATTTTATTTTAAAAATTAAATTTATTTATAACTCATAATTAAGTTAACCAAATATATTTTATTAATATCCCTTTTATTTTTTTTATTTTTTTCCTAGATGTTACAATAAAATTGTTCCAAAAAAATAAAAAAATTATGAAGTTATTTAAAAAGATTAAATAAAGAAAAATTATATGTGAAAAAAAAAATAGACTTAAACTGTTCTTAAACAATTTAATAAAGTTGCGAAGTCTAGAGGGTTGGGCAAAATCCAAAAATAGTTACTTTTTGGAGGGAGTAAATTTGGGTTTAGGTCATCTCTAACCATAGGAGGCAAAACCCAAAATTTGGGATTTTTAGCCCAAAACCTTCTCCAACCCATTAATTTGGAGGGGGGAAATTCGAGTTGACTGAAAAAATGAGGTGGAATTTGGCCCTAGATTCCCGGTCCATGTAGAATTTTTGTGGGGCCCAATTCGCAGCAAACAAGAGCCACATGGGGCCTCATTTGAAGCAAATGATGGGCTATTGCCCACTACCCCAAGTTGATGGCCACGTGTCAAAGCCTAGGTGTAAGGTTCTTATTTGAACCAATATTGTATTTTGGCTCTTCTCTTAAACCAACAAACCCTTGTAATATTAATTAGATTCTAGGTTAGAATCAGTGTGGGTTGAAGGGCTTCCATGTCTCCTCGTTCCGAGTTCAAAGGTAAAATCATTTGCATTGTTCACATGGATTAATCCATATTCACTTGGATTGATCGACGTACATTCCTGCATGCTGTCTTTATTCACTTGGATTAATCCATTCTCACTTGTATTAATCCATGCTGCGTCCGTTTTCAAGTTGTTGGCAGATTTCCTTATTTATTCCTTCTTCATTCCTTTTGTTGAATGTTTACTCGTGTGTGTGGATTTTGGGAAACTTGATATATTATTTTATAGTATATTATTTTCCATAAGACTTGTTTTCAAAAGAATTGTTTTTTAAAGTCTTTTGCACACTCTTCTCAACTTTACTTTTATGCAAAACGTGTGCATGTGTTTCTAACAAAAGCATGGGCTGATTGTTATTTCTTTCCCATGCTTATTTCTTGAAGAGTCCACCAACTCCATCTTGTTACTCTTCCTTTATGTTGTTTTCAAAGGCATCTTCTTTAGACAATATAATTATCTTTGAAACAAGTTGTCTGCCCACTTTTCATTCTTGGTCTTCTCATTCTCTTGGGCAGTCTTTAACATGTGCGGCTGTGTTTATCTCCTTTAGAAAAGATGGGTTTTTGGGTTTCTTTATTAAAGTCTATTTTTCAGACTTGGACCATGTGCTGCTCCTTGTTTTTCATTTCCTTTGCTGTTGTGTCAGCTCATCTTGTCTCTAAAGAAATCAAACATTCCCTTCCCGTTGGGTTGTGTCTTGAGCTGCTCATGGTTCAAGGGTTATGGGCTGTGGCTTTAAAAACGGGAAGTTTTACTCTCCCTAATTCCTTGTCGGCTGGTCCTTCTTGGAAAGAGTCATCCCTTCCTTCTCTTTGCCTGTTTTCATAAAATAACTTCTTGAAAAACTGCTTCTGCATTTTTCTCCTTGCTTGCGGCTTTGGTTCCTTCTCTGCAAAACACATGGGTTGCTTATATTCATTCATTGTGGTTCATGGTTTTTTATTTCAAGTGGCTGTTTCATCTTGAGCACATAATATTAGTTTTTAATATGTTGCTCCATACTCTCAACGGATGGATATGCAGATTGCATATTCCTTCTGTTTTATTCTCTTGATCAGAGCATTTATTCTTTCCTCTTTGAAAAACTGTTTTTATCAAAGTCTATTTAAACAAAGCTTGTCTCTTGATCAAACGGAAGGATGCATGATAATTGGTGCTGCACTTTCCTTTGAAATATGAAGCAGACCATTCATCCTTCATGAAAAACAGAAACTGCACATACACGTATAATCTTATGCAAGTCAGGTTTATAGTTTTTGAAAAACAATTCTAATTTGCTGTTGAGCATTCAAAAACATTTGTTATTACTTCAGCCATTGTGATTTAATTGAGAGCATGGTTATGATTGCATAATTCATTGATATACTCCAATTTAAATCACATTGATTTCGGCTGAAGTTTTATTGTTTCATTGTTGTTATTTTGAGTTAAACTATATGCTTCAAGTTCATTACTTCTAGTTTAATCATCACAACACTTAGGTTTCTTTTGTCTAGCTCAATCATACTTTGTGATTGAGATAGATGAATATGTGAAATCATAACTCACTACATACATCAAATTACATGCAACTAGAGCTTGGTGCTCTTGGGAGGATTTGCTGCTGCTAAGAAAGAAAGAAATGGTGCTTGCTGTGAGGATGATTGAAGCTGCCTATAGGTGATAGATTGAGTTTTGTCTTCCTTCATTTCTTGTATTTCTTAATGAGTGGATTGAATCTCTCCTAGCTTGGTGCTCCCAGTTTTTTACCCACTTGGGTTTTCCTGGGTTAACAAATCTGTGTGTATGTGTTTACTCTTGCTGTCATTGTTGTACTTGCTGCATATTGTTCAAATCACATCAGTACACTAACATGGATTAATACGACATTGCACGTATTGATCCAAAATCACAAGAGTTTCTGTTTGGATTAATATGTGGTGTTGTCTGTATTAATCCAGTTTTCCGCATTTTATTCTTAGCTGGGCTTAAATTTTTAATTTGGTAGGTCTTTGACCTCTAGCCTACTTCACCCCCCCTGTAGGCTTTTTGGAGCTTAGGGCCTGGTTTTACACTAGGCAACTTAAAAATTGCACTTCTTTGACTGCATTTCAAATGGGCTTCTTTCAATTTTTTTTTCCAAACCTAAAGGCTAGAAATCAATGGCTGATATTAAATTTTAGTTGGATCAAGGGGAAAAAAAATAATTCAACAGCTGAAATTTAAATGCAAAGGTACAAATAAGTAAATATATTATTCTAAGTTGGATGCAATCTCAAATCATATCCTAAACTCTATAAATACCCATCAATTTGTGAATAAAATTATGTTTGTGAAATTTCAAAAAATTTATGTCAAAATGTTCAAAAAAATAAATCACAGAGTAATATGCAAAAACTAACTAAAAAAAATTAACCACAAAACAAAATAGGATTATGTTATTATTATTTAACAATTTAATAAAGTTGTGGACTCAAATTATGAGTCCGTAAGGCCATCTCCAACTCATGAGGCCAAACCCAAACAATCCCAAATTATTGCCCAAAACCTCTCCAAACAAAAAAAAATGAAGGGGCCAAAATTTGGGGAAACTCAAACTTAGATTCAAATAGCAGTCCAAGTATTGCCTGGACCTATAAAAAAATTAGTAGAGCCCACCTGCGTCAGCAGCCCATGTGCAAGCTTTCCTTCGTTGGGGCCTGCCAATAGCCCATGTGGAAGATGCTGCCTTTGGTTTGTAGTGATGTTATTTGTTATTTGTTTATTTTTTTATATTCTAATATTAACTTAGATCAATGATATATATTAAATCTAAGCTATTTTAACTGTAAAAAAAAGATCAAATGGTTGAAATTTAAATCCAAAGATCAAAATAATATTTTAACTTAATCTAAATCAGATCCAACATTAAAACTCACCCCAAACTCTATAAATAACCACTCATTTCTCAAATAATCTACCAAAAATATTATATTTGTAGAATTTCAATTTTTTAAGGTCAAATTGTTCAAAAAATTAAATTATGAAGTTATTTAAAAAGATTAAATGAAGAAAAGTTATCTACAAAAAAAATTGACTTAAACCATTCATAAACAATTTAATAAAGTTGTGGACTTAAAATTTGAGTCCTGAGGGTTGGGAGAAAAAATAATTTGAGTCGGGCAAAACCCAAATAGTTATTTTTTGGAGGGGGAAAATTTGGGTTTAGCCCCAAATGGGTTGGAGAAGGCCTAAGGTTGGAGGAAAGAACAATTTGAGTCCTAAAAATACATGAATAGTTGTATTTTGGAGGGTGAAATTTTGGGTTTGAGTCCTCTAGGGTTGGAGATGGCCTTAGAAGAGTTCTAACAACAAGGGATGGGGGTTTAGGCCCAAAAACCGTTTCCAGGAGCAAGGGCTGGTCAGGGTAGCTGCTGGGGCCTACGAAACCAGGCCAGCCCTCGGGCAAGATGAGCCTGAGTTCAAGCACAGGTTTGTTGATATCGGCAAAAAAAATAAAAATAAAAAAAAATCGAAAAAAATCTTTAAAAAATACAAAAAAATTTAGATTTTTTAAAAAATAAATACTTAGTCATAGTTTTCACTCACACCAAAACTCTATACAAATTTCTCTCATCATATCTCATATGAATAGTTGTTGCTATGCCAATGGGTGGAAACACCACAACCTTTTGCAAGGGCAACCACTATTTGTTCACCCGTTTTGATTTGTTTCCTGTGATGGTAGGGTAAAGTTCCCCATTAATCCAAAGACCATGTTTGGTCAATAAATTAACTTTTTTTGTGTGTCGAGCGTGCCACCGCTAGCGATAAGAAACCTAGCGGACTTCTTTAAAAATAGATAACTTGCGCCCCAAGTTACTAATCTTTGAACAAGCGATTGTGAATTTGGATGAAGAATATCTCCCAAGTAAATTCTTTTCCTGCCTCAGACCGGTGAGGACTTCACAATTTTTCACAGGATAAAACTGGTAGTTCTGGCCAGAATCAATAACAACAGAGTAAACCGCTTTTAGGCAGAACTCCCCTTTACAAAGTTCAAGAAAGGAAAACTGAACTACAAAAAGACAAAAGCAGGTTGTGCTTCCATTTCTGTCCGGGTGGATGCCTCTATTCAGGGTTGGACCGTGTATGCCTGGACTGGACTGGACTTTCAACAGCTTCAACTGCTAGGTCTCAGGAGGCCTCATCATTTGGCCCGCGGGCTCATGGGCCGATGGGGCCCGCCCCCCATCGAAAAAAAAGCCGGGCCTGTTATGGGCTTTGAGATGGCCGGCCCGCCTTGGGTAGGGCCGGGCTTGGGCTTGAGTGTTTGAAGCCCGGCCCGGCCCATAAGCCCGGCCCGATTAGGCCCAAGAAAGCCCGGTCCGGCCCGCCCACAAAAGCCCGGCCCGTTAGGCCCGCATATATATATAATTATGTATAAACAAGAGTTTAGGATTATGATTATATCACTTAAATCACATATATAATTTGTTTCATTTCATTTACTTTTCTTTACTCATTCCTAGTTTATAATTGGATGATTAGCACATTAATTTAATTTGTGTCAATTATTAATACAACAATTATATATATATATATATATAAATAAGATGAACAACATATCATATCACCAAATATAATCATATCACGAAACATAATCGTACCACCAAATATAATAATGCTTTTCTTGAACACATCACCAAACATTTGCATATTTATTCATACAATCCTTTAAAAAAAATATTTTTTTTTATACTTATTATTTTTTAAAATTATTTCTTAAAACGTATTATGGTCTAATTATGTAATAACCTCAAAAACAATACTTGGTTTTATTCTTTTTGTAGAAAATCTTATTAAGTTGTGTGACTTTATTAGGTGTTTTATGAATTTGGTTTGATGTGAAAATATTGGAATTAAGTGAGTTTAATCTCAAATTTGGACTAAAATGCCCTTATGATTAAATTTATGATTTTTTTCGATTGAAGTAGGCCCGTTTTGGCCCGGCCCGTTGGGCTTAGCCCGGCCCGAACCGGATGGGTTTTCTCAAGCCCAACTCATGGGTCGGGCTTGGGCTTTGAATTTTCTAAAAAAACCGGCCCGGCCCCGTATTTTTCTCTCTCCTCTTTAAAGCCCGAACGGCCCGGCCCAAGCCCACTAAATTTGGGCCGGGCTAGCCCGGTCTGGCCCATTGACGAGCCCTAGGTTCTCAGTTGCAAATCGATACCAAAGTTTGAGTTTGGCTGAGTTTTAATCTATTTCAAGCCTTGGAAGGCTTTTGGATGGGCAGAACTGGGACTTCTCCAATCTGAAAGGGACATAAGTGGCTGGACTTGAGCTGGAGTCTCCTGTAGTACCTATGCTGCTTAGTCAGGGCTCTCCATAAATTTGTTGAGGTTTTCGTATTTGAGAAAAACCCAAACTCCGCTTGTATTGGCTTTTGCTTGAACCAAATTTGTAACAAGAGAAATCTCGTTTTTGTTGAGTTGTGAACTGGAATTCCAAATCCGAAGCAGTGTTCTAACTGTCATTGCTGGGGGAAAAAATGATGATTCTGCAAGCTTGTTGAGAAGCTTTTGAAATTGAAGTGCTTCAGACTCTTGGGTCTGTTGGACTTTGTTTGGAATTTTTCTGTGATCAAGTGATCATTTTGAGTATTTGTCTTTTGACTGAGTTTTTGGTTGTCTTGATTGATTGTCTGTTGATTGTGTGGTGATTGTTCACCCTCTCTTGTATATATAAGAAATGTTCTTTTGAGAGTGGGAGTTTAATTCTTTTAATATTGGGCGGCAAATAATCTAAAAGATCTTTAATTTTTAAAGGAAAAAAGAAGGGAGTTCTATCTATTTTCTGGCAAGCAAACACTAAACGGTTCAGTTCCTGAAGTGACCACTTCTTTGTATTTTTGATGGGGTGCCATGCCCTTCTTTCATTTCAACTATTTTTGCAAGAGTTTGAAGCTTGTGATGGTAGTAAGTTCTGAGTCTTTGAACAACTCCCTGTTTTCCGCTTATCTCATTTTCATAGAGTTCTGTTTATCCTTTGAAAATGATGTCTTCTTTGGAGAGAGAAAATATCTCTGGAAAAAATGGGTTTTGATCTCTTTGGCAGCAGGTTTGGCAGAGTTTTTTCAGAGATGTTCTTTTTAACCGCCCTCTGTTCAATCTCTAACTTTAGCCGAAATTGTTGACTTCTCCAAAACAGAGGTCACGTGAGTCTGTTTCTCTTGTGGGGTTTTCTTCTTTTGTTTCCTTAAAAAGCTGTCAGGCCCATTTTTGGTTTCGAGCCCAATTTTCTTTTCGGTTTTGATTGCTTTCCAGCCTGTTGTGTCGAATTCACTGCATCAAAATGGATTCAGCTACATCCTCAACTTGTGATACTCGCAAGTGCACGAGCCGTTCGGTAGTATAGCATATGTAAGTGCGAGGTCGATCCCACGATGATTGGTGATTGAATGATCCAATTCATTTCCCCTACACAAAACAGAAATGAAAAAGAAAATAAATAAAACAAGAAAAAAAGGAAATAACTCAAGCAAATAAGTTCCCAAGTTCAATTAGATTAACGGATTGATTCTAGCTAAAGTATGATTAAGCCATGGTGTTTGGTCAAAACCTTGTGTTCTTAATTCCCTAATTTGATCATTTGTTGTCTAACCTAAAACTAAGCATTAGGAACCCATTAAGCATAGAAGAACAATTTAAACAACCAAGCATGTATCTAATCCATGTTGTCGAATGTCCATACATACTCTTCCTATTCATAGTTCAATTCGAATTAAAGCATGGTGTATACTCTTAATTCAAACCAAGATAGCTAACATGCAAACCTAAATGGTGATCAATCATTCAAACTAGCATATTAACTTATAAGCATAATGAATAAGAACAAAAACCATAATTGAAACTTGGAAACTAATTAAACTTGAATACTTAAGAAAGAATGTACATTACAAATAAAAGTAAAGTGGAACTAAGAAAACTTGAAGGAAAATTTAGTAAACTCATTTTGTTATAACAATTGACAACTTGAAATAAAACTAAGAGAATTTGAGGGAGAGAAGGGAAGGGAGCTCTAGAGAAGTGTTTGAGAGCTCCCCCCTTGGGGTGTGTTTTGAAGCTTGAAGGCTTCTCTATTTATAGGGCTAAGAAGGAGGAACATCATGATGAATTCCCACACCATCCTTCATCATTTGCTGCTGCAGATCAAGCTTTCCTCACATGGGTTCAAATGTGATCAGTTGTGGCTGCCCATTTGCTGCCAACCCATGTGGTTGCCTTTTACTTGCTGAAAAACGATTCTTCTGAACCAGACTTGGTGTAGGAAGGCCACAGGTTTCAAAACGTATCCAATGGGGCTAAAATTTGGATATGTTATACTAGACACCCATTGGAATAACTTCTATGAAGAAAGTATTCGCATCAGAGCAGTAGAAGTGTACGTTTTGGCCACTGCAAGTTGGCTGCTGAAACAGGGACTGGAATTGACTTCATTTCATTTCATTTCTTTCTTTTGCTTCACATGCATGCACATGCTTCTCTTTAGTAGCTCAAAAGCTGAGCTCCAGCTCCAAAGTGATCTGCCAATTCAATTCCCATGTTCAAAGGCTGAAGCAAAATGCCTCTCATCATTCCTCATTCTTCTCTCTCCATTCCACCATGGCACTTTAATCTTTGTCTCTTCCTTGTCCCCTTTGCCATCATGTATTTTTGTCTTCACAAATATGCTCTTGCTTTCTCTTTAATAGCTGGAATGCCTCCCCACTTCACTCATTATGTGGAGTACAAATTCAGTTATAGCTAGGGATAGGCACATGGCTAAAAGGAGGCACATGGCAAAAACCTGGCAGCTGGAAATCCTCTTGAGCAAGGTTGAGTGTTGGACGGGCTAAGCACTCCACAAATGTCCAATTGGGCTGAAATTTGGATATGTTGTACTAGACACCCATTAGAACAAGTTTCATGAAGATCTTCACCTCATCCAAGCCCCATAGCATGCTGATCCAAGTCCATGAAGTTGACCTACGAAACTGGGCTGGAAATGGGTTGTAGCCAAAATATGTTTGTCTTTAAGCTCATATTCCTCTTATGCCAATCAGCCCTAACATGCATGGATTGCATCAAATGTGATCTCTTGCTTTCTTAATCTACAAAACACACAAACAGAGGTAAGTGACTCAAAATAAAGAGAAACTAAGCAAAATCACTAAGTAAAGAAGGCATGCAAGTTTATGAAATTATGGACTTATCAAAACAGAAAATGGATTAAAAGCACAAGTTTAACTCAATAACATAACCAAATCATAAGTTAGAAGGGTACAAAATGATATACAATTATGAACCGATCACAGCCTCAATGTTTGGCCCGTTTATTTGATAATGTACTAGGCACGTTGATCGGGCTAAGTGTATCAATTTTCAAGGTCTAACAGGTGGTCTGTTAAAAAACGATGTGGGCTTTTGACTTTGGACTGGGCGCTCCAATTTTAGGCCCAAATACTATTCATGTGAATAGTAACTGCCTTAGCTTCCCTTGCCATGGTAAGAGCAATTCCAGGAGAGAGGCTGGGGGCGTTTGAACCCAAAAATCATTTCCAGCAAAGCAGGCTGGCCCGGGTAGGAGGTGGACCCTAGCAGACTAGGTTGGCCCGAGGGGGAGTTGAGCTTGAGTTCA
Source organism: Prunus fruticosa (assembly GCA_018703695.1). NCBI lineage: Eukaryota > Viridiplantae > Streptophyta > Magnoliopsida > Rosales > Rosaceae > Prunus > Prunus fruticosa. Next base: position 17,149,137 of record CM031921.1, read on the forward strand.
AGCCCAGAGTTTCCTGAACGTTAGCAACAAAATTTTTTATTCAAAAAAATTCAAAAAAATTCAATTTTTTTTAAAAATAAATACTTAGTCATATTTTTCACTTCTCACACCAAAACTCTACATAAATTTATCTCATCATATCTAATGTGAATAGTTATTACTATGACGATTGGTGGAAACACCACAATCTTTTACAAGGTCGGAGTTACTATTTACATGAATAATAGCTGCCCTGGCCTCTCCCTTTTCATGGCAAAAGCAAGACTGCTGAAAGTGCTAGGACCAAATGGGTTGGAGAACTCTTTACGAAGGGCATTTTTGGGAATTGAATGTTTTACTCTTCCATCCAACCAAAATCCCTTTCCACTTTTTAGGTTGAAATTATTTCATCAACCAACTCCATCCAGCCGCTCATTCCTCTTTCAAAAACAAACACATCCTACTCATCTTGCAGTCGACGGCCTTGTCTCCTGATTAAGGTGCACTCCTTAATCCTACTGCACGCTTCTTCTTTGAAAATCTCCACCTAGTCCCAGATCTCCAACCGACCCGACCGGAAGAGGGCATCTTGACCCGGCAGAGCAGGACCTGGTTGTGTAAACTCATAAAGGCGATGAACGCTTCGATAATCGGTAAGCCTCTCTTTCTTTCTCGCTCTCCAGAGTTCACTTTTAATTGAAAGATTTGCTTTTTCTTTTTCTTTTTCCTTGAATGGGTTGTGGAACAAAGTAAAAAAATAAGTGTGTAATTAATTAATTAATTGTAATTCGTATTTGGTGAAGACCCATTGCAAGGAGATTTCCCAGAAGTGATAGAGGAGTATTTGGAACATGGGGTTATGAAATGCATCGCCTTTAATCGCCGTGGTACCCTTCTTGCTGGTAAAGTTTCTACCTTTCTCCATCCCCTTCGTATTTTTTAAAAACTTTTTTTCATTAGAATGTAAGTGCTTTGGGCAATGTGGGTATTTCAAAAGATCTGATTTTCTGTTTGTATTCTTTTAGTTTTGTCCTGCTGTTTGTGGGTTCCTTTTTGCTTAAGAAATAGCTTATTCATAAACAAGAAGAAGGCTGTAACTTTGGTTGCGCATTGGGTGGAGAAACACCATTGTCAGTTTATATGCCACTCACTTCTTCTTCTTCTTCTTCGTCCACAATTTGTACTTTTGAAACGAATATAAGTAGTTGATTCCACAATTTGTGACAAAGTAGAATTGCTAGCTATCCAATTTAAGGATCAAGCAGATGCATTATGGAACCATAATTTCTTTAGGTGTCGATGCCTTTTAGTGTCAAATTTTGCAGGCTGTAATTTCAGGAAATCTTCAAATTAAATTTATTCTTTGCATTCATTACATTCCTCTTGGCATTTGGTGCACTCAAATCTTTACTGGAGATATTCCAACTTTTCTGCTGTGCTGATGCTTCATTTTGATATTCTTGATCAGCTGGGTGCTCTGATGGAAATTGCGTCATATGGGATTTTGAGACCAGGGGTATTGCTAAGGAGCTTCGTGATAAAGACTGTGTTGCTGCCATAACTAGTGTATGTTGGTCGAAGTATGGCCATCGCATTCTCGTGTCTGCTGCTGACAAGTCGTTGACACTATGGGATGTTGTCAGTGGTGAGAAAATCACTCGAACGATACTTCAACAAACCCCTCTACAAGCTCGGCTACATCCTGGTTCCTCTACTCCATCTCTCTGCTTGGCATGCCCCCTCTCATCTGCTCCCATCATTGTTGACTTGAATGCAGGAAGCACAACTGTTCTTCCAGTTTCCATTCCTGACGTTAACCCTGGCCTTGCCCCTTCGTCACGGAACAAAATTTCTGATGGCACTCCTCCTTTTTCTCCCACTGCCGCTTGCTTTAATAAGTATGGGGATCTGGTTTATGCGGGGAACTCGAAAGGTGAAATACTTTTAATAGATTACAAAAGTGTCCAAGTGCGTGCCATGGTTCCTGTTTCTGGAGGTTCTGTGATTAAGAACATAGTGTTCAGCAGGAATGGACAGTATCTGCTTACAAATTCAAACGATAGAACAATCAGGATCTATGAGAACCTTCTCCCCTCGAAAGATGGACTTAAAGCCCTAGGTGACCTAAATGTGACCCATGATGGGATTGATGATAGTGTTGAGAAGTTGAAAGCAGTTGGATCTAAATGCTTAACCCTTTTCCGTGAGTTTCAAGATGCCATCACAAAGATGCATTGGAAAGCACCTTGTTTCAGTGGTGATGGTGAGTGGGTGATTGGCGGTTCTGCAAGCAAAGGAGAACACAAGATTTACATATGGGATAGGGCTGGGCATCTTGTGAAAATTCTGGAAGGGCCAAAAGAAGCCTTGATTGATTTAGTGTGGCATCCTGTTCACCCCATTGTTGTCTCTGTTTCACTGACTGGTTTGGTTTATATCTGGGCCAAAGATTACACTGAGAACTGGAGTGCATTTGCTCCTGATTTCAAAGAGCTTGAGGAAAATGAGGAATATGTAGAACGAGAAGATGAATTTGATCTGATCCCTGAAACTGAAAAGGTGAGAAGAAATTAAAATCTGGGCAGATTTTTTGTTTATTTATGCTGTGTAATATAAAATTATTTTTTCAGGTAAAAGAATCTGATGTTAATGAAGATGATGAAGTTGATATTGTGACAGTAGAGAAGGATTCAGCTTTCAGTGATTCAGATATGTCACAGGAGGAGCTATGCTTTTTACCTGCAATTCCTTATCCCGATGTTCCTGAGCAGCAAGATAAGTGCATAGAAAGTTCATCGAAGTTGGTGGATAGCAATAATTCTGGCTCCCCTATTTCAGAAGAGGGCCGACCAAATGGACGTGCAAATAATCATGCATCAAGTCCACTTGAAGGTAAGCTTATGCATTGCATGCATATTTGTGTTTTTTGAGTTTGGTTTTTTTCAATGGCTTAAATTCAAATTCACAACCCCACAACTCACTCTTCTTTTTCTGTGTAAAAAAAAAGAAGCAATTTTTTTGATGAATATGTGAAACAGTACAATAAAGCTAAACCAGTAGTGCGTCTATCAGGCATAAAATTAACATGCCAATAGGGTGATAACATACATTAACATTTGGGTTTCACCTTTAAATAATAGATGGTCAAGATTCTTGCGTCCTTTTTTCTCATCAAACACAAATGAGGTAACAACCAACATTAGGCCTTCTCCTTTGAATAATATTACTAAATCAAACCCCACTAGTCAGCTTAATCTATGAGGTTTTGGCGTTGTTGCTTAAAAAAAGAAGCAAAACACTGAGTTCAAAACTCTGATCTTGAGTTTGAAACCCTTGATTACTAATGTGATCCTGTCACCCAACATATAAAGCTCTCGTGACACTTTGAGCTTGTAATTAGATTTTAACTGTTCTTTTTTCCCCCATGTTTTACGGGATAAATTGGCTCTTATCCAACAATATATGTCTCCAGTTTTTCTCCCATATATTTATGTGTCTCTATTACAGAGGATGCTGGTGCCACACGGTTGAAAAAGAAAACGGAAGCCTTCTGAGAAGGGGATGGAGTTTCAGGCTTAGAAGGTAAGGAAACCCTTTAAAATCTTCTGTTAGATCATAATAACTTGAACATAAGCCTGTAGTCAGGATTGTTGTAATAATACTCATGGGGATAATGTAACCAGTAGATTATAGGTTGTTAAAATTTTCTTTTGTATTTTTCTATTTTCTTCAAAGTTAATTACAATCAAGTCATTATGAAATTAGGATCTGGTTAAAAGATGTCTAAATTGTAAACCAAAATATATTGGACAACTTTTCTTTTTTAACTCATCAAGTACTAGGATTTTTCTTTTCGATGCATCAGTGGTTTCTGGGGTATTTAAGTTTCTTTCAAAATTTCCACATCTTAACAAGTTTTTGTGGATTCCATAAATTTTTATGATATATTCACCATTCTCCTACTTGTTTATGTAAATCCAGACTAAAGATGTTTTCTTAAATCTGGACTGCCGATATATCTAACAATAAAATTTTAACCTAGACGATGGTGCATCACTGCTGTCATCACTTTTCTTTCTTTGAAAAATGAAAATAAAACCTTGCTTACTGTATGAACGTCATTTGAAACTATATGTGCTGGTATTCTAATTTTCATAGATTTGGTTCTGCCATCTGTGTTAGTGATTGTTAGTTTTCTCAAATTTCTGCACACCATGAACTTCATGGTAACTGGTGAAACTCTTTGTTTACAATCTTCATGCTTGCTCTTTTAACAGTAAAGCTTTTCAGGTTCTTTAGGGTTGTTCTAAATTGTTTGTATCTTGATATTGAGTGGATTGTAACCCAAAACAAAAAAAAAACATTTGAGTAGATTTTAACAACATTTAGGATGAACAAGACCTGGGAAAAAAATTAAGCAACACAAAAAGTTCCAATTATAGATAAGGTCCTTATTGTGGTATTGTACCTTGACAGGTGGCACTTATATTTATATATCCTTCCCAAAGGAAAGAGACCTGTGTTTTATTGATGTCTGTCTTATTTTTATGTTCTGCAGTTTTCAACAACAGCAAAATGATCACAATTAATGTTACAAGGTATGACAATCTCTTGCATCTCCAAACTTGGTACCTATTACAGTGGCAAGGACAAAATATTGTGATGACTCATGGACCAAGTATTACATTGCTCCAGCAAAAATCAACGTCGAATTCAATCAACTGGCGCTTTCGAGTATTCTGCTATCTCTTTCCACCGATTGGCACCTCGCTCTGTTTTACAGGGAATTTTAAGCTCCCATGAATATAGTACTTTTTGGAACGAGCATAGCACCTGGGAAGAGGCTCAGTCTCAGAGTTACTTGTGCCTTGGCACTGCGATTACTTGGACCTGAAGCTTATGAGCACTTTAGTTCCAAAGAAAATGTCAAGCATGCCTGTATCTTCACCTGCATAGCACCCCGTGGACAAATTCCTATTTGGAAAAGTCGATACGGATTTTGAGCTTTGCGGGCATTTTCTTACAGAATTTAGGGTGATTAGAAGAGCTCTAGATGATTTTTGTGTATGTTGCATGATTAAATCATCTGTGTGTTTGACAAAGCAGCTTACATAAGCTTAGTTCAGTAAAAATGACCAAATTTGATCGTCATAGTATGTGTGTATTTCCATTATTGTTTAGGGTTTTATCTATCGTATCCTTGTACATAAGCTTAGTTCAGTAGAGAATTCGCCAATTTGTTGGAGTTTATTTAGGTTTGGTTTTCAATTAGGTCTCTTTGCCTTGATGACCAACGTGCGCCTCTTTTGACTAATTGATGGATTCTTTAATCATTTCTTATTAGGAAAATGCTAGGCTTACCACATTTTTATATAACATTGTGTATCACCTCTCTAATAGAGATAGACTTCATTGTATTGGTAGGCTCCATCTCTATTAGAGATATGGTACATAATGTGTTATAAAAACATATCTGATTTGTTTATTCAATTTGAATAATATGGATTGCTCATTGTTAATGACATTTGCATGCAGATATCTCACGTTCAAACTCCAAAACACTTCCCCTACCCATTCCAATCTTTGACACAAAAAAGCAAACAATTTGGATTGCTATTTGAAGGTTTTATTTATTTATTTTTATAATAATTGCTTTTGGGTTTTGTTTTTTCAACTGTACTCTTTTTTGGTTTGGGTCGAATTTAACCCATACTCTTCGATATGTGTGTTTGTAAAAACAAAGTTGGCAGAGTGCCGTACTCTGCTGCGACGTTCTGTATTTGCAGTTTTGTTTTTGTACACAGGCGTGATTCATACATCCTAAGACCCACCAGAAACTGACACTTGTCTTACGCGGCAGAGCAATTATGCACACACTATTCGATAAGCGACCATCCAACATGGTACAATCGTCGACATGGTAAACAGCGTGGCGCCCAAGCACAGCAGAACGAGTTCGAATACTCACGCCTCGCCACGTAACCTCCCTCTTGCTCTTGCTCTGCACCCCCGTCCTGTACGCTTTCCCTCTCATTCTCTCGACGATGCAAACCAGTGAAATTTTGGCTCTTAATAGCTTTCACCATGGTTCTTCAGTTCAATAAGTTCACGTTTTCTCTCTCTGAACCTTCGTTCTGATATTTCGAAGTATGAAATTTGCGATTTTGCATTGTGGGTTTTCTTGGATTTGAAAGATGAATGTGATATGAAGGTGGTGGCGCAGGGTTTGTGAAAGGAAATTTTTGTTCTTTTTGGTTTCGGTTTTTTCTTGCTTTTTGTGGGATTTTGAGAGGATGTCTCATAGTTCTGATACAAGGAGAGAAATCCCACCTGGGATTTTGATTATTAGAAGCATTAGAGGCAAAGATTGGAGTCTCTCTACATATAGATATGTGATTTTGCTTGTTACTTTCATAGCTTATGCATGTTACCATGCTTCAAGAAAACCCAGTAGTATAGTGAAAAGTGTTTTGTATCCTGATCCCAACAAAGGCACAGGCTTAGGCTTGGACCCCTTGTTTGGCAGGGTTTTTGTTAAGGAAGAGTTTGGAGGAAATGGGAGTTATAGGTTGATAGAGAAAGGTTGGGCTCCGTTTAATGGAACCGACGGGACATCAAAGTTGGGAGAGATTGATCTTGCATTTCTTGCATGTTACTCTTTGGGAATGTATGCTGCTGGGCATTTGGGAGATACATTGGACCTGCGGTTGTTCTTGACAGCCGGGATGATTGGGAGTGGCATTTTTGTTGCACTATTTGGGATGGGATACTTTTGGAATGTTCATGTGTTTGGTTTTTATCTTGGGATGCAAATGGTTGCTGGGTTATTCCAAGCAACTGGCTGGCCTTCGGTTGTTGCTGTGATTGGTAATTGGTTTGGAAAGGGGAAGAGGGGTTTGATTATGGGTATATGGAATGCACATACTTCCATTGGGAATATTTGTGGTTCACTTCTTGCTGCTAGTGTTCTGGACTATGGGTGGGGTTGGTGTTTTATAGTTCCAGGTGCTTTTATTGCAGTGGGAGGTGTAATGGTTTTCTTCTTCTTGGCTCCATATCCTGAGGACATTGGATTTTCTTTCCCACAAGGTTCACCTTCTGATTTGGAGGCAAACCCTAAGGACGAAGAAGCTAATGTAAGAAAAGAAACTACAGAGGAAGATGAAACACGAACTATTAACCGAGCTGGGTCTGTGAGCAGGACAAGTGTTGGGCTTCTTGAAGCTTGTCTAATACCTGGAGTTATACCCTTTGCGCTGTGCCTCTTCTTCTCAAAGCTTGTGGCCTACACGTTTCTGTACTGGCTACCATTTTATTTAAGTCAGACAGGTAATTTATCCTTCATAGATTTTATATACAATCGTGATTGACTGGTATGATTGACTGGATTGCCAGATAACTTCAGCTTTTTTCTTTACTATTTAATTTAGAATAAGAAGATTCGAAACATTGCAAGTGCTATTGGTTGTTATTAATATTAAAGAATATGTTGGCAGAAGAGTGGTGCACTAGGGTCTAGGGCCTCTCTATTATAAGCACAAAATAAACTTCTCTCTGTATCTTATGTCTCATTCTTTCTGATCTTTGGGTTGTGTGTGTTCATTTGGTTTGCTTGATATAGATTGATGCCCCATTACCTAATAGCTTAAGCTTTGAGTCTATTAGTTGCCTAGAATGATATCAGACCTCTGGTTTGCACGAGGTCGGGGGTTTCAAACCTCCAATCCCCATTCCACACTTTTTTTTTTGTTGGTTTGCAAGGTGCAAGGCAGGACGGCAGCTAGATGTCTCTCTCTTGTACTGCATTTCTCTGCCTATCCACGAATAGGATGGGGCTGCTGTCTGTTGGTTGTCTAGCGGATTTTACATATTTCCCTTGATTTTTGTTTCATTCCAGCAGGTTCTAAAAGTGAGAGTAATAAACTTATTATTGCTTTAAACATCCTATGAATGGTAGTTGTAGTGATGATTGAAGAATTATTGGTTATAGTAATTATGGCTGTCTACGGTAATTATTTTCCAAATATTTAAAGATTAGCAGTTACCTTTTGGCAATAAGTTAGATTTACTGAATCGGAGATGGAAATATGCCATGAGCTTCTAGTTGACAATCTGTATTTTAACGAATAGCTGTTCAGGTGCCTTTTTCGTCCACTTCCTTGGAGGTTCACTAACTGAATACCCAACTTGTTTTGACTATTGCAAAGAATAAACACATGACTCATATTAGGAATCGTAGTAGCCTGCACCAGTTTATGAGTATTAGTTTATCTTTGAGTGGTTTATCTGGTTCTCAACAGTGTTTGAGTACTAGTAACAACAGAAGCAATGTGTCTTATGACAAAGCTGCTAATGTTTATATTGCTATCATGTGTCCCTAAATGTTTATGCTGATCCTATGCACGAGTGCATCTGTACTTTTGTGGATTGCAATGTCCAATTGTCTATTCGAAACTTATTTGAATGTCATCGTCCTCCATAAGTGTTGTTCTTTTCCAGACATTGCTATTGGCAATTGATCACTTGCAGGCAACACCAGAGTCATATCTTGTTTTTTGAGGTATTATTTAAAATCTTCATGCATCTAATATAAGGTTCCCATCTTGCTCTCTCTTTTGCTTTTGCAGAAATAGGAGGAGAATATGTTTCTGTGAAATCTGCTGGAAACCTCTCCACTTTGTTCGATGTAGGGGGCATAGTTGGTGGAATCCTTGCTGGCTACATCTCTGATAAACTTAATGCTCGAGCTACCACAGCAGCCAGCTTCATGTGTGCTGCAATTCCAGCAATGCTTTTATATCGCAGATATGGCAGTATTTCACACAATATCAACATTGCGCTTATGATGGTTGCTGGCTTGTTTATTAATGGGCCCTATGCACTTATCACCACTGCGGTATCTGCAGACCTTGGTACGCACAGTTCGCTTAGAGGGGATTCTCGAGCACTGGCAACAGTTACTGCCATAATTGATGGTACTGGATCAGTTGGTGCAGCTTTTGGCCCTCTTCTTACTGGTTTCCTTTCAACAAAGGGATGGGATGCAGTATTTGTGATGTTAATGATTTGTGCTCTTATTGCGGCGCTTCTTTTATCACGTTTGGTTATGGCTGAAATTGCTGAGAAGACTTGCAAAAAAGTTACTGTATCCGGCGGGCGACAAAGTTCTGGAGGTAATACTTATTGTATTGTTCGCTTTATAAACAACTTCCTTCCCACCTCATCTCCTACAAATGTCTGGATGGTCAGTGTAACCAATTTTATCTATTTTCAAAAACCTCATTTTGAGAAATGGGATGATTATTATAAAAAACTTTTTGACTCTAGATAATATACTAGTAACCTTAGAGCATTAATGGTATTTAGCGGTAAGAGTCTCTTACATGATAGAACCATCCTGGTCAGTGGGGATAGTGTTCAACACACCCTCTCATGTGGGATCCTAGTTTCTTCTTTGGGTGACTAGAGTTCTTATGTGCGGTCCTTGTTAAAGTGACCAAGGCGTGGTGGTTCTGGTTCCATATTGAAGTATCAAATGCAAAAGTTTAAGTTATCAGTGGAAAGGCCGAACCAATGGGTTTTAGGAACTTGTCCCAAGAGCTTAAGTCACTAGAAATCCTGTATGTATTTGTGTTTGAGCCTAATGATTCTTTGTATGAATTACTGGGGGGCTAGTGCTAAACACATTTGTGTTTGAGCCTAATGATTCTTTGTATGAATTACTCCACCCCAATTTCTATAATTGCATCTAACGTCCATGGATCCTCTAATCAAGACTTCAGGTGTCTAGTTGTGGTGGTTTGGAATCTAATGTTTCATGGGTTTTGCTGATTGTGCTGTCTTGGATCATTTTCAATGGAGTTTGGATGGTTTAGTGAATTTGAGTTGTTGCTAGTTAAGTAGCTTTTGTTTATAATATGACAAAAATATTTCCAATTAAGATGCCCTCCTGAAGATTCTGACATGATTTTCTTTACAATTTGGTATTATGTGGTGTCTGATTGTGGCTCCTAAGAAGCCAGTATATGGGTGCCTGAAACTCTGTTTGCTACTAATCTCTACCAAAGAAAGACAAGTAGTAGATTACAATGATAAACAATTTTCTGTTCATAGAACAAAATTTTCACTATTTGGATGATAATGCTGATTTTGAACTACTGGTATTCTTTTCTTCTGCAGCTCCTGCATCCCAACCACTTCTAAGTGATCGACGATGATTCTAAGGAATGCCCTCATGAAGCTTCATCATATGCCGGAAATCATGAAAAACAAGCTTCATTATGTTGATAAATTTAAGCACAACTTGTAGGTGATAATTTGTGGACTTGAGAAACAAATTTCTTTGGCCATATTACAAAACGAAACATAAGCATCAGTATATGAGTAGAGCTGTTTAGCACCCATTTTGGTGTTTCTGTAATATATGCAAAATAATAAGCAACTTTTAGATTTTGCTTACTTTGGGTAATTGCCGTCCAAGTTCCATTGTCATTGAGGAACTGGGTGAATTTTGTTTAGAGATATTGCTGATGATAGAATTCAATCTTTTCAATCTCTTCTTTTCTTTGGGTGACAATCCTTTATTTACCGTTTAGAAACCAAACTTGGCGGTAGTGATGCTGTTTGGTTGTCTGTCAAGCTCAAATCATTTATATTTGTAGGGTTAAAACGTTGCTTTTTATACCAGTCAACATTTTCTCCAAGCTCAATTGTCATTTCTACATATTAATTGAGGTTTGGAAGTAATTGTTTGCCAAACCTCAGTAACTCTTTATGTTGCATTCTTTTTTATGTTTTTTTTTTGGAATACAAGCGATAGTCTAAATTACAAGGAGGAGGGGGGTTTTTCACACACACTACCAAGGTGTCATGAAGGTTCGAATATGAGACTGCTGGTTTGCAAGTCAATGTCTTTTTTTCACTGGGGTAGACTCCTGTCGATGTTTAAGTAACAAGTTGCTGTTGAAAATTGACTCTAAAAAAGTTGTTAATTGTGTTACACTTTTAGAGTAATAATGAAAACAAATAGTAATGGGATTAACAATCATGGATCAATTCCCATAAGTCAAGTCAATTGAAAACTTACCTCCCACATTTACTCTGAGAGGTACTTTACTAAATAAAACAAAAAGAACAGAACAGAAAAGAGAACTAATATTTACTGAATTAATTTTCAAGCTGTGAAACATGATAATGCATGTTTTTTTTAAAACTTGTTTCAAGCAAGACTGCAGAATATGATTGAATTGATAATTGATTTCGAAATGCCATACAACAAACACTTTAATAGCAATCATAGAACTTAAAAAGAGAGAACTTCTGCAATAAAATCACATAAGTAAAGCTAGCTCTGTTTAGGAGAGTTGGAAACTTTCTTAAAAATCTAAAGATTGGTGCATAAAAAAGCAGACATAGCTCAATCACGATTAATCATATTGTTTTCTGTGGCAAGTAATATTCCTCTTCTTCCCCTTTCAATTCATGAATATGTTCTCTAATCTGTGGTCCTACCATTGTAATGACACCTCATAAAAATGCTACAAACCCTACATTTGGCTCAAAATAATGGGCAGCATAAAAGTTCTTATTCCAACCCAAATACATAAAGATATATGCATATCTTTGCTCACCCAAAAAAAATTCTTAGGATGGTGAAGATATTGTGAAATGCATATAAATACACAATCTCTAAGTGCAGAGGCTTTGGATTATGTCGATGATGTTGATATTGCAAATGCTGTCAATATTGTCGATTTTCTACAGCAATAGTTCCTGTTTGAGAACACTCTTGTAGCTTCTAGTGAATAATTTTTTCAACTTTCCCCCTAAATTTGAACTATTAGTATTGGCCGTCGTCGGAAAGTTGGGTGTGCCATAATAAAAATCTAAAAACAAGATGCCATTTATGGGGCCTAGTAGCTAGGACTTGTTTTGGTGTAAAGTTTTGTGTTGGATCTTGTCTTAATTAAGTAAAGCATTTTGACCGAGGGGTTTACCTCAGTGGTGAGGTCCCTCCCCCCCCCCTTGGTCACCTGTTCGATCCCCAGGATCAGTGCCCCCTCCCCAATATATTGTATCAATCGCTAATTATAAAAAAAATAAAAATAAAAAAATAAAATAAAAATAAAAATAAATTAAGTAAAGCATTTTAGTGCTCTTTCAAATGCCAAATAGTTAACAATACTGTGCCTGTAGCAGTAGAAAAAGCATGTATCGTTTTGAAAGCTTCAACTCAGACATAGCCATCAATCTCTATCATGGATGTTTGGAGATTTTTTTTAAAAAAAAAAAACAAACAAACAAATCATCCCCTTTTTTCCATCATTGTATACAATTATTGGTTTTTTAAAATCATTATTTAATAAACTTAACTATATAAACATTATCAAAACTAGCAAAACTACCCCATCTTTCACAAATAGTAATCTTTATAAAACTTTACATGAATAGGAAAATTTGCATCTTCGTAGGGATGTGCCATTACGATGAAGTGGAGCCATGTCTCCATGCAGACTGTGCGAGGTCATGGAATTGTCTATTTATTACCGGTTGACATGCCTCTCACAGTACGTCGTCACCTTCTTCTTATTAAAAAGAAAAGAGAAACCTATCTTATATTAATTTACTTCAAGATTGGTAGATTCAAGCTCATGTTGATCATGTACATGAATAAACAGGACGATGACTGTTCTTGATAGGAAGTAGATAAAATGTCAGGATGAAGGCAGGGAATTGTTATTTGCAGGCTGCAGTGCTTTCCTTTTCTTATCCACTCACTCCTTGCAAACAGCTAAGGCTAGATATCCATCGAATTTCCATATGCAAATCAAAATCCAAAGCACAGATTTTAATTTTTCCTCAACACCTCCTCCACATGAAAATTTCATTTGGAATTTTTATACCATTGTTTAGTTAAAACATAACATACTAAGATTGCAAATGCTTTATGTTAACTGAACAGTAACTATGGCGCATCGGCGCATCCACGCATCGCAAGAAAGTCCCCACTCAATTTTTTCTACGGTTGACAACACAAACAAACACATGACACATGCTGGCTAGCTGCATTGCATCCCCAAAGTCTATGGCTATTAGAATCCAATGACTTAGGTCTTGGGGCAAAAATTGTGGCCACATATCACTGTACTTGCATCCTCCTTCTCCAGCTTTCTTAGCACAACATTGGCAAAACTAGAGCAAGCAAGTGGACTGGTATGGGTGTAAAGGTGACTATGCTCCCATGGTAATCATTGAAAAGCAGACTTTACAAACATGTGAATGTTATATATACACAATTAAGCTTATTTGCATGTTATATATACACAATTAAACTTATTTGAGGAACACCTTTGTAGGGTCCACCACATGTTGTTTTTCAATAATCTGAACCTTCAAATTTTTAGATATTCGGTCAAAGATCATATTTGCAAAGAGTCACTTGAATCCAAAATATTTTGGCCACTCAATTAGATTATTGTTATTTTTAGTCTTTTTTGAAGTATCGTGTCTATTTTGTTGCTAGCAATTAGATGCCTTGATGATTTTCAATTTTTTTTATTTTTTGCAAAGATGACCTATGAATGAAGACTTGAAAAATGGACGGTAAGGATTGTTGCAAGGCAACGATATTAACTACATTATGGGCTGCAAAGCAGAGAGGTTTTTGGGAAAAAAAAATCAAACTTATATTTTGACTTGTTTAATATATAACTTAATATGTATTAAAGGTTCAAAAAAGTCCAATTTTTTATGAATTTAATTGCAGGACAACAATAAAAATAGGTACACTTTCAATTATTGTTGAACATATTTTCATTTTGATAATGTATTTTTTAGTTGTATTTATTATATTTGGTTTAAATAATTTAATGTATACTTTTATTTCAAGAAAAGTTATAGAAACTTAAATACTAATAAAAAAAAAAAAGATTCTCGTTGAAAAATTCATAGTTCCGTCTACTTCAAGACTATATATATCAGAACAGAAAAAGAAAATAGATGAAGCAATTAATGATTTATTATATGCCTGAATGAATACTTGCAAGCTCATTGATGTAAGTTATAACTTATACCAAAATGTAGGGTTTCCCTCAAATTATTGCATGTTGGTGGCGGCTGCTTTTGTCACTGTGATTCCCGTGCAAGTTTGGTGGGACAAAGTCACCCAGAAAGTCTATGCGGTGTGTGCCCATAACACAATGCGCAAGACGAAGTCCCCAAATGACTTTTATAAATTTACAGTCTCCCCAACAAGAACTGAGTGGAAACATGAAAAAAAAAAAAGAAAAAGAAAAAGAAAAACTATACAATCAATGAATGTCCACCACAATTTTGCGCAGCTTCCTCTCTGTCTCTGTCTCTCTCTTTATTCTGTGATGGAAAATTGCTTTTGCGACAGGTTGGTTCACGGCAGTTTCATGCTTTAAAATTAACGTTTGTGGCCAGTTTCATGCTTTAAAGTTAATGTTTGTGGGAAAGTAATATATTTTCTTGTTGGGTAAATGAAGCATGCCAAAGTCATAGACCTGTATGTTATTAATGAACATATAGGTCCATTCTTTTACTGTGAAAATTTTGTATCGATATAGTCTCGCTATCACAAGGACAGTCCATCCTTTAATAATGAACGAATATCATGTCTGAAAAAGAATTGATGCTTTTAATAAAATATCTCTACATTTATGATTATAATTATAATCTCGTCGATATCTCGATATTTACCATTAGAATTCGACTCTCGTCGTCTCTTATTTTGTAAATTAGTGTTATCAAAATAATTTGTACAATATAGAGAAAACCAAAAAAGGTCATTCTCAATGCATAGGTGTCAACCAGCTGCCCTTGTGCTATGAAATTCCAAGCACTCAAATGTTTGCCACATTAAAGATTCTGTACTCCTTTACTCTATATATCAACCTCACCTCTCTTACCCCTATTCCTCACATAATTCTCTCTCTCTCTCTCTCATTGTGTCTCAGCTCTTGCTCCATCCAACCTTATTCCCCATTTCTGTGGTACTCCAGTTTCACAGAGCCATGGCTCTCACACGTGCCATGGCTCTCACACGTGCCATGCTCACCCTCACAATGTTACTAGCTCTTATAGCATTGTCCATGGCTCAAGGCCCAGCCTCGGCACCAAACCCGCCGTCGATCGCCGTCCCACCGATGACCGCCTCTCCACCGACATCTGTGGTGGCACCACCGCCATCAACCACAGCATCGCCGCCATCAACCCCACCAACCACCGCAACGCCCCCATCAACCCCGCCAATGATGGCTACACCACCACCTGCCACCCCACCTACGGAAGTAAGCAGCCCACCAAGCCCAGGCCCATCTAGCACACCACCACCTTCACCAACGCCACCAGCCGCAGTCCCATCCAGTTCAAACTCAGGTGCTTTTGTTCATGGGATTAGCGTGGGCTTGGTGGCATTCTTGGGTGGAGTTGCGCTAGTCGTTGCTTAGAACACAGGCTCTCCTTTGAAATTAATTTATGTAGATTTAGATTAATTAGTATATCTGTGTATTCTTTGTTTTCCTTGTTTCTTATTTTCCTAAAATTTATTGTTACCCTTCTTCTTTTCTTTTTTAAATTTTCTTTTGGGTTTGGGTTGGTTTTGTTGATGGTTTTTGGGAGCTCCATTGTGATTTATGAAAGGAGGGTTGCAGGGTGTTTGGACACATTTGTTGGATCTACTTAATAGCTCTTCTTTTGCAGCATTTTCATGATGACTAGACGAATAATAAGAGAGATCCATGATTCTTGTTTGTGTTTCCAAGTTTTAATTAACTCTATATTCATAAATCTCGATACAGGTAATAGTTTCCATTCACAGTCTAATAATCTAACATATTTAATTAATAATTGAATTCACATTCCAATTAAAAAACATTAATATAAATTTTGTATGTTGCCACACAATAATAAGCAGGCTTTAGAATCTAATCTAAGTTTGCCCGAATCATTCTTCTTCCTATGTACTTTATTTTTATCATTATTAAGGGGTTTTTTTAATCTTTTTTTCATGTCACAAAAAGATGTTTTTGGACCCAAATTATATATCTTTTGCATAAGACCATTTGATACACACACTGATACACATAATCATACACTAAAACTGTGAAATAAAGGTACATGGGAGAATATACCAAACAACTTTAAAAAAACTCAACCAATTAATTACAAAAGGGAAAAAAAAGGAGGAAAAAGAAAAAGAAATTTTAGATGCCCTAGTAAAAAGGGTAGTTGGCTTGCTGGAATTGGTAGATGGAGAAGTGAAGAATTGGTGCAAATGGTGTCATTGTTGTGTAGTGGAATTGGTGGGGAAGGAATGAGGGAGGAAAATTTTATTTATTTATTTATTTTTCCTTAATTATTTTTGGGGGTGTTCTTGAGGGAGGAAAAGGGTTAGGTGGTAGGATTATGTGGAAGAAATGGATGGTGAAATGCTTTTGGGGATAGGATGGTGTCCTTTGGATTTTTATTTTTCAATTTTTGTTATTGTGGGTTAGAAGGGTTAAAGGAGAATGGGCCTCTGGTGGTGAAAGCACAGGGAATGAATGGTTATTGAAGGTGGGGCAAAAGAACATTGAGTATGCATGTGACACAAGAACATGAATTGGAAAGTGATGTGCACATGGTTTTTTAGCCCCACAAACATAAGAGAGATAGAGAGCGAGAGAAGAGAGTTTTCCAGTTCTAGCTCACATGGCTTGTAAATCGATTCAAATACAGCTTGATGTTGTACTGTGTTTAGGGATTTAGTTATTGTGCATTTTGGTGTACTTATGGACTTGTCTATTTTTCCGAAAGTAGGAACTCTTATTTTTCTGTCAATCACAGTTTGATATGTTTTTTTTTTGGTCAACACAATTTGATATGTGTGTAGAAATTTTTCGTTTTGTGCTTTCCATGAATTATTTTTGTATACGTGTCAAATTGTAATTTGCAGAAAGTTGGAATGCCTCCTTCCCTGAAAGGAGGGAAGCATTGTCCTTTCATAAATACAACTCAAGATAATGTGTTTAGTTAATCTCTTCTTAAGAATTTGAGGTTCTGTTGGGACCTCAAAATTCCAACCTAAAGACTCCAAATCCTAAATTTAAACCACAGGTCGAAACCTCAAATATGATTAGATCTTGTGTTCGAATTCCCAATATATATATAAGGGTTAAATACCTTTTTGGTTACTGGGTTGTACACGAAAATTCAATTGATCATTGAGAAAAAAATTTAGCCAAATTGGTAACTGTGTTTCCTAAGTTTACAATTTATAGACATTTTCTTATCTTCCATTAAGTACAGTTTTTATTTTTATTTTTTTAGGAAGCACGTTCAGTATTTTTCCTCTAACTCAACGAGATAGGGTATGTTGTGCTATTAATGTTTAACAAATTAGGGGAAAACTTGGGTTCAAATCAAAATTGTGAGGTATAAGGTCAAGGATTGGATGCTATAAGTCTGAATCGATTGAGCGAGAACCATATTGTGACTTTGGATGGCAAGGAGATGTAATGAAGGTGATATAGCACCAAAATATATTGTTAAGTTGTTGATTTCATTTTAATTTGGTTTGGCTTTTTTATTTTTCCTTATATACGTCACAATTTTGATTTCAACTCAAGATTTACCTCAAATTGTTAACGAAATGTTTATAAATTGTAAACTTCGAAAAACGCAGTGACCAATTTGGCTACTTTTTTTTGTCAGTGACCAAATTGAATTTTCGCATAAACCCAATCACCAAAATAGTATTTCACCCAAAAAAAACTTGTATTTTTCATTACATAAATAATTTCAATTTTTTCCAACGAAACAATAGAATCACTTTCATTCCATTCCCATTCTTCTATATTCTATACCAACCAAACACCACCTTATTTCTGCAATTGGATTATGGGAAGTAGCGCTCATGGTGGAGATGTTAGTTTATATAAGTCACAAGGAAAGTGTAAAACCAGGCCCTAAGCTCCAAAAAGCCTACAGAGGGGGGGTGAAGTAGGCTAGAGGTCAAAGACCTACCAAATTAAAAATTTAAGCCCAGCTAAGAATAAAATGCGGAAGCTGGATTAATACAGACAATACCACGTATTAATACAAACAGAAACTCTTGTGATTTCGGATCAATACAGTGCAACGTCGTATTGATCCACGTTAGTGTACTGATGTGATTTGAACAAGATGCAGCAAGTACAACAAGACAGCAAGAATATAAACAACACAAAGATTTGTTGACCCAGGAAAACCCAAGTGGGTAAAAACTGGGAGCACCAAGCTAGGAGAGATTCAATCCACTCAATAAGAAATACAAGGAAATGAAGGAAGACAAAACTCAATCTATCACCTATAGGCAGCTTCAATCATCCTTACAGCAAGCACCATTTCTTTGTTTCTTAGCAGCAGCAAATCCTCTCAAGAGCACCAAACTCAAGTTGCATATGTATGATGTGAGTTATGGTTTCACATATTCATCTATCTCAATCACAAAGTATGATTGAGCTAGACAAATGAAACCTAAGTGTTGTGATGATTAAACTAGAAGTAATAAACTTGAAGCAAATAGTTTAATTCAACATAACAACAATGAAACAAAACATTCAGCCGAAATCAATGTAAATATACTTGGAGGAAATTAATGTGTATGCAATCATACTCATACTCTCAAGTAATTAACAATGGCTGAAAAATAAAATAGTTTTTGAAAGCTCAAAAGCAGATATAAAAACATTTCAAAAACATAGAACCGGGTCTGCATCAAAGATGCAGAATTTATGCTTTTACATGACTAGCATGAGTGGTTCTTGAGGAACTTAGAAACGGTTTATCAAAGGATAAGAGATGAGATGCAATCCGTTTCAAATACAAGTCCTCCTCTAGTCTCAAGCCAAGAATAAGAATATATATAGACTCTGTGAAAGACAAGCAATTCTCATAGGCAAACCAACTTGTTTTTTTGGGAGTGTGCGGCTTTAGAGAATAAAAGAAGATAACAGATTTTTTAATTCCTCTTTGAGACAAACCGAACAGACAAAAACATCAAGCCATTTAATAGAGATGAAATAAAGTAACCCTTGTGTTTTTGCAGAGAAGGAGCCAACAGAGGTAGCCGCAAACAAGGAGGGAAGGAGAGAACTTAAAACAACTCACGGTGGACTGCTCAAGGAGAAAACAAATGGTTTAAAGTAAACTACCCATACCATGAGCACAATGAAAGATTAAACAAAGTTAAAACAAGCTCATGTAACCGTTGGGAATAAAAGAGAGAAGCAGCCCATGTGGAAGACAAGTTTCAAGAAGGGAGGAAACTCATTAATTAAAGGCACCCCATGAAAGAGGACTGCTCAAACCACAAGGATAAAGTCCTAGGCAAATTCAGCCAAGGAGCCGTGCAAGACACAGCCAGCAAATGAATCAACAAAAGCCATGTTTTGTCAGTTTACTAAAACCAAGGAGCCGTGCCTTGAATCATGGTCTGAAGTGTGGAATTAAAAGGAGCTTATAACCCATCCCTTGGAGAATGAGGTAGACAAGAAGACAACAATCAAAGGTATGGGTTTAAAGCTAATAAACAAATGAATTGCTTTCAAACTTACAAAAACAAAACCGTTTGAGAGTAAGTGAATTACTCTCACATGTTGGTCAGCTTTATGGAAAGAAGAATAAAGAAAGTAGGCCATAGGTTTTGATAGCTTGGAGCAAGTGGCCGCACTTTCTACTAGGAGAATGTTTTCTTACATGAGTGTTGAATAAAAATATTTAATTCACATGCCAATGTCTAAAGCAAGATGAATTAAATATAGCAAGAAGATGCCAAAGGAAAGGAGTGAACGGCAACACACATGCAAGACATAAAGTGACAATCTCACAAGATAAGGCATGCAAAGAGAAGACAACTTTCAACAAATATAAAATGTAAAAACAAGAAGTCTTTAGAAATAAAGGGTTTAATAATTTGTAAAGATAGTCAATGAAAAATATAATAAACCCCATGCTTTGGTCAGATAAGAAATATCAATGCAATAAAGGAATCTGACAAAGCTGAAAACACTTACGCAAAATGGATTAATACTTTCATAGAGAGTATTAATACAACTGAAAACGGGACAGCATGCAGGAATGTACGTTGGATCAATCCAAGTGAATATGGATTAATCCATGTGAACAATGCACATGCAAGAATGTACGTTGGATCAATCCAGTGAAGTGTGGATTAATCCATGTGAACAATGCATATGATTTTACCTTTTGAACTGCAACGATGAGACATGGAAGCCCTTCAACCTACACTGATTCTAACCTAGAATCTAATTAAAATTACAAGGGTTTGTTGGTTTAAGAGAAGAGCCAAAATACAATATTGGTTCAAATAAGAACCTTACAGAAAGGATGCGTTCCATGCTTTGGTGATTAGATTCTTAAAGCAAATATGAGTTGTGTCGTTTCATAAGAAAGAAAAATTATTAAGCATTGGATACCATTTGAAAAAGCCAATGATGAGCACAAAATAAATACAAGTTTTATCCTTAAATTTATATTTGTTAGTATTTTCTTTTGTATTATGTAAATTTATTAGAGTATTTGTATTGGCTATTTTCAATCTTTGTTTTTGTATTTAATGAGTGGTTGTATGTAGATATTAAGTGTCTTCCACCAATGGCATGAGGAGGAGGAGGAATAAACAATGTGTTGCAAAAAAAGAGAGGAAGAACTCAATTTGGATTTGATGACTTTGCCTTTTACAGCTCATGCTGTACAGTCCATTTGCAGACCTGAAAAACGAATTTTCCCATGCTCAAATGAATAAATATCCTTCATGACACTTGTTCAATAAGATGTCGACTAAAACATATCCAAAAATTGGAGCAATTGGATAAAAACTCAATCCACAGGCTGTCAAACACCAAGACAGGTTCATGAGAGGACAGATTGCACATACAGCTCATTTAATTTATGTATTTTAGTTTCTTTGTTTTGTTTTAATTATTCATTATGTCTAGCTAAATTACTTAACTAAGGTTGGATGAAACACCATTATTAAATAAAGTTCTAGTTTTTATCTTCAATTCTCAAATATTGTGGTGTTCAATGATTATAATTTTCACTTCACATGATTAATAGATTAATATTCTTTTCACCACTTCTATCATGTATTGTGACATATAACATGTATTTGTTGTAGTTAAGAGTTTGGATTAATCTATTAATTCATCCTTGGTTTATATTTCTAGTTTACAAATTTCTTTGATATTTTGTTATTCAAATAAACTTTTTCACATAGGATGCTTAGGAAACTTTGATCCTTTGTAGTTAAATAATTTTGTTTACATATTATGCTTAGAATTTGTACTTATGAAGGGAAGGAAAATTTACTTATGATCTAAAGTACAAGCTTAATTGATAAATCTTGAGAAAGCAGTAGATTGATTTCTAGATTGCTACTCCATGAGAATTGAAAGATAAATAATTAGGATCTTATGGAATAATGGTGTGAATTCTAATACCTTAGTTATTTTTTTCTCATAAATTTAAATCTTAATTTCAGTTTATTGTCATTTCTATATTTGTTTCATGCTTTATTTAATTTTCTTTATCAACAAACAAATCACCATTTGAATCAACTAGGTTGGCAATGAAATTAACTTGGGTATAATTGATTTTCTATCTTTACACGCAATCCCTTGGGTACGATCTCGCTCTTACACGCTTATGCTACATTCAATTCGTGCGCTTGCGAGTTTATAAATGTTAAAAGACACCGCTTTTGGTGACAACAAGTTTTTGGCGCCGTTGCCGGGGATTGCAACGGAAAACTAATCAAATTTTGGTTAATTAAATTCTTCCACTAGTTATAATTTAGTTTTGTAATATATATAAAAAAATAAATTTTTTTAAAAAAAAAAAACGAAATTATAAAAAAAAAAATTTAGATTTTGTCAATTATCTTGTTTCTATTGTAATATATATTAAACTTTTATAAAAAAAGATTTTGTCAAATCTCTTGTTTTCTATTGTAATATCACTGTGTATTAATTTTTCGCTTCTTTGTTTCAGTTGTATCATCTAAGCTTCTTTTGGTGTAGCCTTGGACTTGGAAGAAGTTTCATATTTTATTTTATTTTAAGAAAGTTCATTTCTTTTTCTTTATGTCAATTTGTGTGCTTGTTTTTGCTTGAACTGATTTGTGTGCTTGTTTTTACAGGTATCATAAGATTTTATTGGAGGAGTGAAATTAAAGGTGCGTCTTGGACACCTGGTAAGAAAATTATAATTCTTCTTTTAAATTCTTGCTTGAATTTTCTTTTTGTTTTATTTTTATATTGTTTTTCTCGCATATAAGTAATTAGTAAATTTAAAACTTATAGGCCATTCTTGAAAGATGTTAACTTGTGGTAACTCCAGTGAATAACTTCTAAACATTACAGTGTCTAGGAAAGTTCTTTAAGGAGGCACCTTCGGTGTTTAAGAAGGACTGGGTTTTAAGTGGGACCATTGTGACCCCTCCACCCTTCCCGGAAAAGACCTGGCTGTGATTTTTGGAAGCCTTTAACTGGTCATCCTTAAGTTTGCTCTTAAGAGGAGGATTTGTTTAGAGCTTTTAAACAAAAAAATAAATAAACCTATATTTTTATTTTTATTTTTTTTTGTGTGGTTATTTTTGTATTTTCTTGTTTATTTTATGTTTGGTCGTCGTTCTCAAAATTTAAACTTAGAGCCTTTCGACCCAGAAATTGAAAGGACGCTTAGGGAAGAACGAAAACCTAGGATTGTGATAACCAACCCTCTGTTTGAGATGGCAGAAGCTAAGCCAGAAAAAACTCTCTTGGAGTGCTTTGCTCCTGTCACCACTAATTCCTCATCTTGCATAGTGTTGCCTAACACCAATGCAACCAGCTTTGAGTTGAGAGCTCAAGTCATTCAACTTTTGCCCAATTTCCATGGTTTAGATCGAGAGGATCCTTACATGCATGTCAAAGACTTTCTTGAAATTTGTTCAACTTTCAAATTTCAGAACTTTTCTGATGAAAGTGTCAAACTCCGTCTCTTCCCATTCTGTAAAACCAGGCCCTAGGCTCTAAAATCCTACAGAGGGGGGGGGGGTGAAGTAGGCTATAGGTCAAAGACCTACCAAATTAAATTTTAAGCCCAGCTAAGAATAAAATGCGGAAGCTGGATTAATACAGACAACTCCACGTATTAATCCAAACAGAAACTCTTGTGATTTTGGACAGGATGCAGCAAGTACAACAATGACAGCAAGAGATATAAACATACACAAAGATTTGTTAACCCAGAAAACCCAAGTGGGTAAAAAACTGGGAGCACCAAGCTAGGAGAGATCCAATCCACTCAATAAGAAATACAAGGAAATGAAGGAAGACTTAGCTCAATCTATCACTTATAGGCAGCTTCAATCACCCTTACAGCAAGCACCATTTCTTTGTTTCTTAGCAGCAAATCTTCTCAAGAGCACCAAGCTCAAGTTGCATGTAGTTTGATGTATGAAGTGAGTTATGGTTTCACAGATTCATCTATCTCAATCACAAAGTATGATTGAGCTAGACAAATGAAACCTAAGTGTTGTGATGATTAAACTAGAAGTAATGAACTTGAAGCATATAGTTTAATTCAATAAAACACTAATGAAACAAAACATTCAGCCACAATAAATATGAACCAACGTTGGAGACAATTTATGTGTATGCAGTCATACACATACTCTCAAGTGTTCAAGTGGCTGAAAATACATGGGAATGTTTTTGAATGCTCAAGAGCACATATGAAAAATCTTTTCAAAAACAAATAAACAGTTCTGCAAATATATATCGGATGTAAGAGAGCATATGCTGTTTATACAATATGAATGAAACAATCCCCTCTTGAAACCGTCTAAGTGAGGAGGTATTAATAGAGAAGCCATTCAATCACTCTAATTGTTTTGAGGCTACAGACCAACCACTTACACAACCAACGGCTCAAACCACAAAGGTGGATAAGGAATAAAGAAATTCTTTTGGAGACCATGTGGGCAGACAAGGTATGGAGAGGAATAAAGAAAACATGGGAAAGTAATATAACAATCATCCCATGCTTTTGTTAGAAACACATGCACAAGGAGAAGACAAGAACAACACACGGTGGTCTGCTCAAGGAGAGAAGAGAAGGATTTAAAATTAATCTCCCCATACAGTGAGCACAACCAGCCGTTCAGGATTAAGGAAACTAAAACAGATTTTCAAAAAGCTATTTTATGAAAACAGCCAAGAGAAAGAAGGAGAAGCCTCTTTCCAAGAAAGACCAGCCGACAAGGAATGGGGAGAGTCAAATAGACACACAATGGACTTATCCCATAAATAAAGATGGGAAGGAAAAATATAAAAACAGCCCATGCCTTTTTGTTTTGGTGAAAGAGAAAACAGCCCATGCATTTGTAAACACAAAGAAAGAGAAATGAGTATTTAAATTCCTTTTAAGAACAACATGCACGGACACAACACCAAAGCATATTAGAAAGATGACATAAAGCAAGCCAAATTGTTTTGATAGCTTGGAACAAGGAGCCGGCAGCTTTAAATCAAAGTGTGGAGAAAGTTTTCTCACATGGGTGTTGAATAAATGTATTCAACCCATACAACAATGTCTAAAGCAAGATATATTAAATAACTAGATGATGTGCTCAAGAAAGAAAGGAATGAGTGGACAACTCATGCATGCTTTGACATAAGGTGACAATCACAAAGGTATGACAAGAAATTAAAAACATCCTTTTAGAAAAGATAAAGAATAATAATCAAGATGTTTTTAGAAAGAAGGAGTTTAATATTTTTGTAAGGATGGTCATTAATAAATATAATAAACCCCATGCTTTGGTCAGATAAGAAATATCAATGCAAATAAAGGGATCTGACATAACTGTATACACTTACGCGTAATGGATTAATACTTTCATAGAAAGTATTAATACAACTGAAAGACAGACAGTATGCATGAATGTACGTTGGATCAATCCAAGTGAAGGTGGATTAATCCATGTGAACAATGCACATGCAAGAATGTACGTTGGATCAATCCAGTGAAGTGTGGATTAATCCATGAGAACAATGCATATGATTTTACCTTTTGAACTGCAACGATGGGACATGGAAGCCCTTCAACCTACACTGATTCTAACCTAGAATCTAATTAATATTACAAGGGTTTTGTTGGTTTAAGAGAAGAGCCAAAAACAATTTTGGTTCAAATAAGAACCTTACACATTCTCTTTGAAAGATAAGGCCAAGTCATGGCTCAATTCCCTTCCTTCTGGTTCCATAACTTCTTGGGACCAACTTGTACAAAAATTATTGGCAAAATTTTTCCCCATGTCTAAAACCAATGGGCTTAGGAGAGAAATTTCTGAGTTTAGACAAAGTGAAAGCGAACAATTTTACGAAAGTTGGGAAATGTTCAAAGACCTTATTCTTAAATGTCCCCACCATGGTTTTGAAAAATGGCGTTTGGTTCAATCCTTCTACAATGGGCTAACTCAGACTAGTCGCAATATGATTGAATCTATGAATAAAGGAGCTTTCTTACAACTTAGGGAAGTTGCAGCTTATGAATTCCTTGAGAACTTATCCGTGAATTCTCAACAATGAGATTTTTCCAACACCCCTGATAAGCAAATTAGGGAACCTAAGAAAGGAGGGATGTATGAAGTCAGAAGCGATTCTGATCTTGGGATTAAAATAGAGAGTTTGACCCGTAAAGTTGAGGCTTTAGCATTGAGCCAAAACATGAACTCTGTCAACAAAGTCCACACTGAGATTTGCTCTTTGTGTTGTAGCCCAACGCATTCAGAACAAACATGTCCTTCTAGTCATGGTTATGCTGAGAACAATGAACAGGAAAATGCACTCAATTATTATAGGAACCAGTTTCCTAGTCCATTTTCTGAAACATACAATCCAAATTGGAGGAATCACCCAAATTTCTCTTGGAGGTCAAATCAACCTCAAATTTCTGGAGGAAACCCATCTCAAAATAATCAGTTTCGTCAACCTCCTATCCCTCACTCCACTCCACAGTTTGTTGCAACACAGCAACAACAATCATCCTCTTTGGAGGATTCAATCCAAAAATTCATGCAATTAACTGGTCAGGCTATTAATGATGTCAAAGCTTCCACCCAACAAAATACTCAAGCCATCTCAAAGTTAGAACAACAAATATGCCAGTTAGCAACTGTTGTGGGAGAGAGAGAGAGAAAGGTAAGTTTCCTAGTCAGCCTGTGCCGAATCCAAAAGATCAATTTGTGATTCATAACCCATCAAGTTCTCCAAATTCTAATGAACATGTTCAAACCATCACCACTCTTAGATCTGGGAAACAGATTGGTAATCAGGATTTAGAGCCACACTTGAGGGATAAGAATGAGTTAAAAGATGTAGAAACACAGAAGTCTAATGAGAGTCATCCACATGCATTATCATCGACTCCATCTGATCCTCCTAGGAATTTCATTCCAAAAGCTCCATTTCCTCACCGGTTAGCAAATTCAAAGAAGAGTGCACAATTTGGTGATATCCTAGAGGTGTTTAAGCAAGTTCATATCAACATCCCATTCCTAGATGCAATCAATCAAATTCCTTCCTATGCTAAGTTCTTAAAAGATCTTTGTACATTCAAGAGGAAGACAAATGTTCCAAAGAAAGCCTTTCTAACTGAGCATATCAATTCCATCATTGAGAATAGGATTCCTATCAAATACAAGGACCCCGGTTGTCCCACCATCGCTTGCATGATAGGTGATCACCATATTGAAACGGCTTTGTTAGACTTAGGGGCAAGTGTGAATTTATTGCCATACTCAATGTATAAACAATTAGGCTTAGGAGAGATTAAACCAACTAAGATATGTCTATCTTTAGCTGACAGGTCTCTGAAAATCCCTAGAGGTATTGTTGAAGATGTTTTGATCAAGGTTGATAAATTCTACTTTCCTGTAGATTTCATTGTCCTTGATACACAACCTGTACCTTCAGGTCAAAAACAAATTCCAGTCATCTTAGGCCGTCCATTCCTTGCCACATGCAATGCAAATATCAATTGTAGGAATGGATGAATGAATATCTCATTTGGCAATATGACTGTTGATTTTAATATTTTCAACATAAGCAAGCAACCACCAGATGATGAAGGGATTAGTGAGATCAACTTGATTGATACTATGGTGGAAGATTCTTTTCATTACTCTAGCATTAAGGACCCATTAGAGGTATGCTTAGCTCATTTTGGGGCTAACTTTGACTTTGAAAAATCTTTTGATGAAGTCAATGCATTGTTAGATTCTGTTCCGTATATTGAAACGCCCACTTGGAAACTTAAGGTTGAACCTCTTCCTCTTTCCACGTCACCCCCACTTCCTTCCATCATAGAGCCCCCTAAGCTGGACTTAAAGCCATTACCTGATACTCTCAAGTATGTGTTCTTAGAGTCTTCTGAAACCTTGCCTGTAATCATAGCTTCGGACCTTAATAACAAACAGGAAGGTAAACTTGTCAAAATGCTTAAAGAACATAAGGAAGCCATAGGGTGGT
This sequence comes from Prunus fruticosa, assembly GCA_018703695.1. Classification (NCBI taxonomy): domain Eukaryota; kingdom Viridiplantae; phylum Streptophyta; class Magnoliopsida; order Rosales; family Rosaceae; genus Prunus; species Prunus fruticosa. The sequence continues at coordinate 17,176,697 of CM031921.1, forward strand.
CTATAGCTGACATTAAGGGTATTGCTCATTCTATTGTCATGCATAGGATTCACTTAGAAGACAATGCCAAGAATTCCCGAGAACCACAAAGGCGGCTGAATCCTTCCATGAAGGATGTTGTTAGAGATGAAATATTAAAGCTTTTAGATGTTGGGGTGATATACCCAATTTCTGCAGTAAGTGGGTGAGTCCTGTGCAAGTGGTGCCAAAAAAGTCTGGTATCACAGTTGTCAAAAATGAGAAAAATGAGCTCATTCCTACACGAGTCCGAACTGGATGGCGTGTATGCATCGACTATCGAAAGTTGAATTCTGTCACGAGGAAAGACCATTTTCCTCTACCTTTCATTGACCAGATGTTGGAGAGATTAGCGGGTCATGCATATTACTGTTTCTTGGATGGTTATTCTGGATATAACCAAATTCCTATTGCACCCGAGGATCAAGAAAAAACCACCTTCACATGCCCTTTTGGAACATTTGCCTACAGACGCATGCCCTTTGGGTTGTGTAATGCACCTGCTACATTTCAGCGGTGTATGGTCTCTATATTCTCTGATATGGTAGAACGTTTCTTAGAGGTTTTCATGGACGATTTTTCAGTGTATGGATCATCGTTTGATGAATGTTTGCACCATCTTTTCTCTGGTATTAATTCGTTGCAAAGAGAAGAATCTTGTGCTTAACTGGGAGAAATGTCATTTCATGGTAAAAAAAAGGGATAGTGCTAGGACATGTAATTTCCTCTGATGGTATAGAAGTTGACAAAGCCAAGGTAGATTTGATTTCAAATCTTCCACCTCCACGAACTGTGAGAGAAATTAGATCATTCCTAGGCCATGCTGGATTTTACTCTAGGTTCATCAAGGATTTTAGCAAAATCTCTCGTCCTTTGTGTAGCTTGTTTGCCAAAGATTCTGCTTTTATCTTCAGTGATGATTGCAACCATGCTTTTGAAAAACTCAAGGCACTTTTGACTTCTGCACCCATCATTCGTCCTCCAGATTGGAGTGTTTCTTTCGAAATCATGTGTGATGCTTCTGATTATGCGATTGGTGCTGTCTTGGGACAGCGGATTGCCAAGCTCCCCCATGTCATTTACTACTCTAGTAGAACTCTTTCTGATGCCCAACTCAATTATTCTACCACTTAGAAAGAACTGCTAGCAGTTGTTTTTGCCTTAGACAAGTTTAGATCTTATATTTTAGGATCTAAAGTCATTATCTACTCAGACCATGCAACGTTGAAGTACCTTTTGTCTAAAAAAGATGCTAAACCTCGTCTTATCCGTTGGGTTCTTTTGCTTCAAGAATTTGACATTGAAATTCGAGATAAAAAGGGTTCTGAGAATGTTGTAGCAGACCACTTGTCTAGACTAATTGTTGAGTCTAGTGAGGATTCCATTCCAATCACTGAAACATTTCCCGACGAGCAGCTTATGCATGTATCATCCATTCCTTGGTTTGCTGATATCGTAAATTATCTTGTTACTAGTGAGATGCCCTCTCATTGGTCAAAGCAAGATAAATCAAAGTTTTTAGCCATGGTCAAACATTTCTTTTGGGATGATCCTTATTTATTTAAGTATTGCCCCGAAATCAGATCATAAGGAGATGCATTCCAGAATATGATCAGACCAATATCCTATCCTTTTGTCATGACCAAGCTTGTGGTGGTCACTTTAGTGCCAAGAAAACTGCCGCTGAGGATCCTACAATGTGGATTTTACTGGCCTTCTCTTTTTCGTGATGCTTATTCATATTGTAAAGCTTGTCAGCGTTGTCAACAATTAGGGAGTCTCTCTAGAAGAAACATGATGCCATTAAACCCTATCCTCATTGTCGATGTATTTGATGTTTGGGGTATTGACTTTATGGGACCATTTCCTAACTCTTTCGGTAACTTGTACATTCTTGTTGGAGTTGATTATGTGTCTAAATGGATTAAGGCAGTTGCATGCAAAACAAATGATCATAAGGTTGTGGTCCGCTTCTTGAAAGAAAATATATTTTCTCGTTTTGGTTCACCTCGTGCTATTATTAGTAATGGAGGTAAACATTTCTGTAATAGGCCATTTGAGCAATTAATGAAACAATATGGCATTACACATCGAGTTGCAACTCCCTATCACCCCCAAACGAGTGGTCAAGTTGAAGTGTCAAATAGGGAGATCAAGCATATTTTAGAAAAGACAGTTAATCCTAGTAGGAAAGATTGGTCTTTAAGACTCACTGATACTTTGTGGGCTTACCGTACATCATTCAAAACTCCCATAGGAATGTCCCCATACAGACTAGTGTATGGAAAGGTATGTCATTTGCCTGTTGAGTTAGAGCATCGAGCCTCCTGGGCTGTGAAGCAACTTAATTTTTCTCTAGATAAAGCAGGAATTCAAAGAAAACTCCACCTCAATGAATTAGAAGAAATTCGAAATGATGCATATGATTGTGCTAAATCATATAAAGCCCGGATGAAGGTGTTTCATGACAAACAAATTTTGCGAAAAATGTTTGAGAATGGTCAGAAAGTCCTTCTGTATAATTCTCGTTTGCATCTTTTTCCTGGTAAACTAAAATCTCGTTGGTCGGGCCCTTTTATTGTTCGTACTGTTTACCTTCATGGAGCTATTGAGATTGAAAATCCCAAAAATGGAGACATATTCAAAGTGAATGGTCAAAGACTGAAACCATTTTTTGAGTTGAAATCCCCAGAAGTAGAGGGGATACTTCTTAACAATCCTGTTTATCACGACTGATTTATTATTTCTGTCGTGTCTATAGATTTTAGTTTTCTTTTTGTGTGTTTTGATTCATTTTGGTCTTTATTTATTTTTGCTTGGATTTTTATATATATATATATATATATTGTCTTTTATTCTGCAATGGATAAATACCAAGGGGATTGGCACGCATATTTTCCAGGTATTATCTTTCTATATCATTTACCCTCTTATTTCATACATTTTCTATGCTTTGATTTTGAAACATTAAAGACAATGTTTGATTTAGGTTTGGGGGTAAGGTTTAGAAGTTTTGTTTTGTTTTATTTTTATTTATTTAATTTTTTAAGTTAATTCCGAATTTCTTGTTTCTCTTTTATTACTGTAATTCTTGCTTTCTTTTACTTGTTTATGTATTTAATTTGTTGTTAAGTTTGGGAAGTAGATTGCTTCATGATTGCACACACAGAAATTTGGCTCAAACACTTATTCATTTCATAAACATGTGATTACATACACAAATGTGAAAAATGCATACATAAAATTTCTCAATCACATGTTTGTTTTCAGATTCTGAGCTAGCTGAGGCTTCTGCTAATTGCCTCTATCTGCTCGCACTTGTAGAATCTGCAGCAGCTCTACATGCTCCTCAATTTTCCCCTGCAGTGTTTCCACTTGCTTATTGGCAAGGAGAGCCGTTTCTGGAGTCCGCCACCAGAGCTTTCAAGGAGGCCACTTCCTCACTCAGTGATGCACACTCTCGTGTCCTCGCCAGGAGTCGCATGCCCAGATTGGTAGACGAGACCGCCTGGAGCACAGTGAGATTGTGGGACTCATCCACCGCCATCCTGCCGAGACCTACGTGCCACATGCAGATGATCTGCTGGAGTGAGTTTACTGCCAATCAATGTTCCCAGGCAGCACTGACCCTGTTCGGCATTGCCTCAGAAAGGTTCGGTATTGCCTCAGCAAAGTTTGAGGCTGTGCCATGATGATATGTGGAGTTTGGGAAGACAGAGGTTGGAGGAGCCCTTATCTGGGCATTTGGTGGTGCAAGTGATAACTCAAGGTTGAGGTCATCAAGGTGAGTGCATGAGGATGCCATTTGTTTTGCTTCTGAATTTTTTGATGTTTTTCCTTAAGTTTGCAGGAAGAAATGCTGGGTATCATCCGCTTGTAGAGGCGTGGTTTAAATAGGCATATGCTGATGAAAGAGAGCCAATACCATTTCGGATTTCCCGGGCATGCTCGACCTAATCGCTTCAAGGGGGAGCACCTTTACTTTCACTTTACTTTACTTTTTTCCGTGTTTTCTTGTGTTTTATGTTTTTGCCCGTTACTTTCATTTTCTAGTGCTTTGTGTTTTTACCTTTCCCTTTCGGCTATCATCTTTGTCTTATTTTAGTTGGGAAGTGTGTTTTCTTTTTCTTTTTTTCTTTCTCGCAACCTTACTCTTTTATTTCCGAAAAAAAAGAAATAACAAAAACCAAAAACCACAAAATAAAATAAAAACACCAATCATGTTGTAGAAATAATTTCTTCTCGGTTGTTGGTGTCTCGACCATTGGAGCTTTGAGTTTGGCCCTCTGGCTGTCCTCTTCCAGGGCTTCACGCACAGTCTCTTGGGGCTCACCACTTGAGCTCCCAAAGATCGCAATCTTAGCTTGAGCGTAACTACTCTCGCGATCTACTTGTTTGCGTTTACCTGGTCGGTCTAGGTCCTCCAGCTGTTTTCGCATGTCGCGAGAATACAACTCTACCATCTTTGTTAGGCTTTTATTCTCATCCCGCAATACTTCTAGCTTGTGTCGATTCACCTCCACTATCCTTGCCCTCTCCCTTTTTAGGCTTTTTATAGCAGTCTGACACTCTTCAACCATACTTCGCTCCGCCGCCAACTGACCTTTCAGCACCTCTACCTCATGGGACTTCGCAAGTAGGCGATGTCCCAAACTTGCGACACATGCTGTACTCTGCACGCTCAGTGCTAGGGCATCACTCGTGACCCGGTTGTCATCCCTTGTCCCGAACACACGTATATCTTTAGGAGTCACTAAATTTATACCAACTCCAATGGCAACATCGTTGTCCAGGAGTATTGAGTCATTGACGGTCACAGGCCCCCGTGAAGAGGCAAAGTAGGGCACCCACACTGGTGCCGCCGCTGCTTGGCCCCATGTCTGAGTCGGTGGAGCTAGGTTGAGATCCAAGGAAAAGGGGTAGGAAGAGGCCATTTGATTTCTCACTCTTTTCTTCTTTTCTTTTTTTTTTTTCTTTTCTTTTCTTTCTTTCTTTTCTCTTTTGTGTGTTTAGGAGTTTGTGTTTTTCATTTTTTTTTCTCTTTCTCTGCCTTTTATAGATTTTTTTTTTTTCTAAACCCTAGCTGCTGTGCTTCTGAGTTTCGCGCACCCCTACGGCTTATCTCCATCTGCCGCACCCGTCCCCCAACCCTATTAATTGTATTTCTGCCTTTCAGCGCTTTCAAGAAACAAAAAGTCGTCGCGCCTTCCTACGAAGCCAATAATTCTGGCTTGGGGATGTGAAAGCGGCCTCTGCACGCTGACACGTCCCTCACCTCTTTTGGCCCGTGACCTATCAGGAAACGAGACATCCGGCCTCCCTTCTCTCTTTTCAGAAATCTTGTTCCTTGCGCTTCTGACAACACTTCTTTGTTTTCTTTAATTTTTATTAATAATAAATAATAATCATAACAATAAAAGAAGTGTTTGGGTTTTCGTTTGGGTTGGGTTTTAAAATTGATTTGGACGTTCTCATGAGCTGGATTTCTGCGTGCGTAGAACTGTTGTTAGGACTTACTGTTGTATTTGGTTTGGTTTTGTTCCGTTTGATTTTGTTTTGTTTTTGCAACTAAATTGTAGTTTTAAATCTTGTTTGTTCTTTTATTTAATTGCTTTACTCCATTTCATTTCTTGTTATAACTTTGTTGATACCTAAATTCTTCAACATTGAGGACAATGTTTGATTTAGGTTTGGGGGTAAGGTCTAGAAGTTTTGTTTTTAAATTTTTAGGGTAGTTTTGTTTTTATTTCAAAAAAAAAAAAGGTGTTATCTCTAGATTTTTATGCTTACTATCATCAAATCAGATTTAACACTCATGAATGATTTTTACGATTGGAAACATATGATTAAATTTTAAACCCATAATTTTAGTTTTTTCACTTATTTCTATTTAGTGGATAATTCATGAGTTATACTTTGAACTCTCACATGCACATCAACACTTTAGTGAGAATGAAAGAAAAGATCAATTATAGTTAACTTTGTTGTTTTAAGTAGAGTTAGATGACATTGCTCTTGATTGACCTTGGCGTAAAAAATAAATAAATAAATAAATAAAATAATAATAATGATGTTAATTTATCCAGAGTTTTACTTAGTAACCGGGCCTCTTGCCTAAACAGCAGCGAGTGTTCGCGTCAAACGGTAAAGTTTTGAGGTAAATACATTTTGTGACTAGTTTAGTTCTGTAGCCTTTTTAACTCGAGTTAATAAGCCCTTAGGGGTGTTTCTACACCTAATGCCTTAAAACCTTTGGTTTGAGAGTCGTTGGCCTAAATCTCGCTACATGGGTTAATTAGAAAGCTTAATGGAACTAAACATTGCACAGTCACATTTAAAAAAAAAAAGTATATAAATGCCTTGGTTAGTTATTTGCACTGAATTTTGATAATGATTGAAATAATGAGGTTACTGTGATTGAAATTGACTTTTGTCTCTAAAATGTGTTGGTTCACTTAAACACCAAAGGAAACAAATGAAAAAATTTACTAAATGATTATAAGTGATCAAGACTTTATGTGGGGATTAATTTGAAGCGTGTTTGCTATTTTAAAAAATTGTTCATGAATTTTCAATCCAGATAGCTTTGATGATGGTTAAGCATTTGTTTAAATTTTCAATTTTGTTTTAGCATAAATTTTTTAATCTCTCATTTTGATGTTTGTGGGTATCATCATGAAAGCCCTCACGAGACTATACTCGTCCACTAGGGTAACCTAAGGGTTTAAAGGCTTGTTGCATATGCTAAATGCAATCGAGATCCCTGCGAAAGTGGTTTAGTTTTCTTTTCTACTTAGTTTTTATTTTCTTTTGCTCGAGGACTAGCAAAATATAGGTTTGGGGGTATTTGATGAGCACAAAATAAATACAAGTTTTATCCTTAAATTTATATTTGTTAGTATTTTCTTTTGTATTATGTAAATTTATTAGAGTATTTGTATTGGCTATTTTCAATCTTTGTTTTTGTATTTAATGAGTGGTTGTATGTAGATATTAAGTGTCTTCCACCAATGGCATGAGGAGGAGGAGGAATAAGCAATGTGTTGCAAAAAAGAGAGGAAGAACTCAATTTGGATTTGATGACTTTGCCTTTTACAGCTCATGCTGTACAGTCCATTTGCAGACCTGAAAAACGAATTTTCCCATGCTCAAATGAATAAATATCTTTCATGACACTTGTTCAATAAGATGTCGACTAAAACATATCCAAAAATTGGAGCAATTGGATAAAAACTCAATCCACAGGCTGTCAAACACCAAGACAGGTTCATGAGAGGACAGATTGCACATACAGCTGGAATGAAAGGGACTGCATGCTTCTATAAATAGGCAGCAACTCAAAGAATATGATGAGGATTCAAGAGTGATACACGGCAGAAAGAAGGAAAGAGAAGGAAAGGAAAGAAAGAAAGAAAGAGAGAGAGAAAGTGAGAAAGAAAGAGAACAAGGATGGAAATGAAAGAACCGAGAGCTAATAACTCTCTTAAAATTGTTCTTCACCTTTCTTAGTTCTCATTTAATTTATGTATTTTAGTTTCTTTGTTTTGTTTTAATTATTCATTATGTCTAGCTAAATTACTTAACTAAGGTTGGATGAAACACCATTATTAAATAAAGTTCTAGTTTTTATCTTCAATTCTCAAATATTGTGGTGTTCAATGATTATAATTTTCACTTCACATGATTAATAGATTAATATTCTTTTCACCACTTCTATCATGTATTGTGACATATAACATGTATTTGTGGTAGTTAAGAGTTTGGATTAATCTATTAATTCATCCTTGGTTTATATTTCTAGTTTACAAATTTCTTTGATATTTTGTTATTCAAATAAACTTTTTCACATAGGATGCTTAGGAAACTTTGATCCTTTGTAGTTAAATAATTTTGTTTACATATTATGCTTAGAATTTGTACTTATGAAGGGAAGGAAAATTTACTTATGATCTAAAGTACAAGCTTAATTGATAAATCTTGAGAAAGCAGTAGATTGATTTCTAGATTGCTACTCCATGGGAATTGAAAGATAAATAATTAGGATCTTATGGAATAATGGTGTGGATTCTAATACCTTAGTTATTTTTTTCTCATAAATTTAAATCTTAATTTCAGTTTATTGTCATTTCTATATTTGTTTCATGCTTTATTTAATTTTTTTTTTATCAACAAACAAATCACCATTTGAATCAACTAGGTTGGCAATGAAATTAACTTGGGTATAATTGGTTTTCTATCTTTACACGCAATCCCTTGGGTACGATCTCGCTCTTACACGCTTATGCTATATTCGATTCGTGCGCTTGCGAGTTTATAAATTTTAAAAGACACCGCTTTTGGTGACAACAGCCAACACTCAAGATTCATCCTTTGCCTTTTTCTAGCTATGAAGAAATAACACCAAAACCAATCGTTCTCTCTAAAAGCCTTTAGAAAACATGTCAAGTGAAACATGCATGGTTTGATTTGGGATCCGGAGTTGCTCCTCACTAAGGTACAAACCAACGTCTCCTTCTTCCTCCTCTTGTTTGGGACACCATCGCATGGAACGCATGACTAATTCTAATAGGCATGTTTTCCTGGAACCTAAGGAGCTTATTTTTGCTTTGAACATATAGGTCCTTAGCTTTGTCAAATTGAAACGTTAAAACTTTTCCAAATGAAACTAGTATGAGCTTGATCCTCTACATTGATGTCACATAGTGCATGTGACAATGCGAGGGTGAGCCTTATGCTAGGTTGCAGTTCACTCATTATACCAGTCTCTCAATTCGCGTTTAAAGATATGTCAATAAGTTTATTTTATTCTTATATATTTAGAATGGATTTTAGAAAACACACCCAAAGCCCATTTACAACATAATAAAAGGACTTTTAACTTTTTTTAAATTACAAAACTGTCATTGATTTCTTAAAACAAACCCAACCCCAAAAGCCAAAACCTCATAAAAAAACCTAAAACATTTAATGGGGCATAGAAGTAATTTAATAATCAAAATTATATTCAATAAGGCCAGCTGTCATTTTTTGAGTTTGTTTATAAAAATTAAATTGTGTAGAGTTTATTTATATTATTAATGCTAAAAATGAGTATATGACTAAATATCTCTTTCCTTTATATATTAGGAAAAGCCTGGGCCTCGTCTACTCATGTCCTGTGTGGATGGATGATGCCACAAAGCTCGTACCATGAGACAGACAACACTTAAAATAGGGGCATTTTCAATGTTGATGGGTTTTACTTAGTCAGACAGTAGGGCAAGACCTCACATCAAATAAAGGTGCTCAGTGCAATTTTTTTTGGTCAAAAGGAAAATTTCATTGCCAAGTAAAGAGCATCCAACTCTGCCACACAGGAGCTCAATTTCATAAGTCAGTAAAAGAAAAGCATGTGTTCAATGCATTTACATGTAAAATAGGGATACATTTGCTGAGCTGAATTATGTGACTGGATAAGATTTATAATCCCAGTTAAATATTTGATGGCTTAAAAACAATATCGATTAGAAAATATCTAATTCTACTAAGTTCAAATGTAGTAGGATTATAAATCCCACCAAAATATTGAGATAAAGTTGGATTGGATTATGTCTGCTAGACCATGCAATAGTATATTTTAGTTAATTCAGTCCCGTAATCATGAATAGTACCAAATACATGATTGGATTAATGTTATCTTCTCTAATCCAATGTACCTCCAATCTAATTCCAGTCTCCAAACATGGCCATAGGGATATCTCGTGGTTTCTGCTCTAAACAGCCAAACCTTCAAAGGGACATTTGGAGGCTTTAAGCTTGGCGACTCTGACTGAGTCATATGACAACAGTCAATAAGTAAGAAACGAGTAATGGTAGGAGAGAGTTTCAAAGCACTTTCGCTAACCACTTTATTATGACTAATTATTAATTGAGAAATGTAACACCCAGTTTTTTTCACCAAAAGTTCAAAAGTATTCAGAATGTTTTCCAAGCCGAATGTCTTGTGCTTAAAACATTTGAACTAGTTCAACATTGCATGTGAGCACTTGTGCTTAGGTTGGGCATGTGTGCATGATGTGCTGCATAAATCTCTCTTTAAGATTCAGGAAAAACTCCATACTTGTCGATCACATTACCCTGTCATTTACATGTCGGGACTGCGCAGAAAATGAAACCAGCAATATGAACAGATCAGAGATAATACAGTGACATGATCTGCTAAATTTGGATTTTGGAACCAGCAATATGGATAAAAATTGCCAGCACAGAAAATGAAAGCTGAACTCAATTTACCAAGAAATGCACTCGGCTGTGCCTCACAAATGTGTTAAATGTAAAGGAAGATGTAAAGAATAAAGGTATCTGAAAACAAGATGGTTGATTTACCCCAGAAGTTAAACCAGTGCACCTCAACGGGTTTGTATATGTAATGCTTATCTTGTTGAATACATTTCTTTGTAAGGTAAATAGGACTCTACCTGTATCTCTTTAATTAGTTTGTCACCCACTGAACCCAGTTCATGCTCCTTACATGGTTGGGTAACCAAGCCATGGAGGTCCAAACTCCAGTCAAGGGGTATCGCCGTATCAGTTAATATCGTTCTTTTGGTCAAGGCACTTGAACTCTAACAGAATCATTATACCTCATCTATTTTTTTCTCTGTTTTCTTCGACACTCAAAACAATCTGTACATGGAGATTTGTTTTTACTTGAATAACTTGCTTGCAGCTTGCTAGGTGGTATTTTCAGGTCTTCCACTAGTACATGGCGAAGCTTCTCGTTTTCCTCCATGAGCTCTTCAATGACTTGCTGGTGTTTCAATATCTGATGCATAGGCAATTTCAATTTGAAAATTCTAAGTATAAAAAATAAAATAAAAAGTAAAAAAAAAGAGAGAAAGGATATTAACATGACTTGAGGCCTCATAAAGAATGCTTTCCATAAATTTAGAATTTTCCAGTGGTTACTGGTATTTTACCAGGCAATAGCATCATACCAAACATGTATCTAAGATCAATTTCTTAAAAACAAGGAAAACAAAATAAACACAACCAAAAATTTGCATGAAAATAAACTGGTAGCTATGAGCCGATATTAAACATTACCATTTGAAGCATTTTGTTCTCCAACCTCAAGCGTCCAGCCTACACAGGTAAAACCAAAAATTAGATAATCACAGAAAAGATTAGATAATGAGGGATCAGCCAGCCCACCCACACACCAACATGAGAATCAAGGATTCTGTTGAACTGCCCATGAAATGGATAAATGCAGTTCTACACTTTTGAACATTCTTTTTAAGGAAAAAAAAGAACCAACCATCGCTATGTAGGCAGACAAGTAATTCCCAAAGCTTTTAGATATGCAGCAGATTATAGTTGGAATCAAAACAAACTACTGCAAACACCCCCCAAAAGAAAATGAAGCAGAAAATTAAAAGACAAACACGCCCCCTGGCTCTCCTGTAAGATTGGAACAAGTTACTTTAGAAAATGCAATCTTATCACACATTTTCATTACAATTTGAGATGGTTCTTTGACAGATAATCATGTTCCATCCGTTACATACCGCTTCATTTGGTTCACTTTCCTCTCCTTTCAGAACTGGATTCTGAAGAAAACTGCTGAGAACTTTTTCTGTTCGACTGCCAAAAGGTGTATCAACTGGAGAGCTTTTTGATGTAAAATTTTCAGAGGCTGAATCAGTACCAGTATTCCCATATCCAGGCAAGCCCTGAGATTTATGGTCTGGTAGCTTTGTAGCCAACTGCATGCTACTTCCCATTGGATTTTGGCTTGATGGGTCATTTACAATGCCTATGGCCCTTTGCAAAGAACTTGGGAGGGCACCTTGACCAATGGCTAAATTGGGAGCAACTCCAAACTTCACCATCATCTTTGTGATTCCTTGCTAGAGAATATAGAGTTATATGAATCAGTAGACTGTAACAAGCAACAACTCATGACAAGAGAAATTAATACTCACTACAAGATGAAATTGAATTTGATGTAACACCCCTGGCTTCACAGCAAGGCCTGCAATTGGAAATCAACCATTCAGCTATCAAAAACGAATATTGTTAAAATGCATGAATTACAGAGCACTGATGTATTATCTTATTGCATGAGGTCAAAGGATATAATGCCAATTGGATTTTTTAAAGAAGACTGTGTAATGTACATTTTGGAACAATGTCATGAAGTCACTATTCAAATAATTGCAACCAGAAAAAATCTAAACAGAAGAATTTGTTCTTGTTGAAACGTGAATACTGTTCTGTTATGACTCCAGAAATCTGCACCCCTGATCAAATTCCTTCCACTGGACAAAGAGTTTGCACAGTGCAAGACTCCCAAATGTAAAATATGTACTGTTATCAAGAATGCAAATAAACAACTACATAGGCTGAAGGGCTGTTGTGAATGCCAGATAGCCTGCCCAAGGAACTCAGCTAAAACTTTCTTTCACATGCATGAAATTGCACTACTTAAATAAAACATGAATCCCTTCTACAACTCATCAATATATAGTGATAAATCTGTTTGCATCACCAAATATTCTGATTATAAATTAGGCAAGACATATCACACAGAAAATGAAAAACCAAGCACCAGCTGTCACAATGCATTTCACCAGGAACTAGTAAACATTAGTCTCCATAATAGTGCATCAGAAAATACAAATATATGAAACAAAACGTACTATTGCATTCCCTGGAAACACATAACATGACATACCAACTCCAAAACCATGGCCAATACCAACTCCACATCCAATGCCCGCTTCAATGTTCTTTGCTCCCAGTTTCCTCAACTGAAGAATGATAAATGGGAATCAGAAATTGAGGAAGTCTTTGAGTGTTAGTAATCATTTTATCTTCCTCTTTTCATGACAATGACCATGATACTCACAAAAATGAAAAATGAATAGAAGAAGATATTTGACTTACAGAGTTATTTACATGTCTGCTAACGCCAGATAATGCATCAGTAGCACCTCGTGTGGCACCCATGACTTGATTTAGTACTGGTATTGCACCTGGTGTACATAATTTAAATCAATATGTGGGTTAACTAATATCTGCTACAACCATAACAACCATAGAAGAGAAATTTGATAGTACTGTTGTCAATAGCATCTCCACTTGAAAAGATACAAAGTTGCACAACTTAAACGCTCATCACTTATCAATCATTCAAATACTGAATTGCATGGATCAAGATATTTTTGCAAAATAGAATTGTCTCTTGCACCCTATTCCTTTCTCTAGATTTAACTCTTTAAAAACATATGTGCTGAAAGCATGCTTGAAAATAACTGATATCTAAAGGTATCATCTGACAGACAATCTTCATAATTTATTCAAACAAGCCCGCATAGCTTGAGAATGGACACTACTCATGAATACACATTGATTAAGATAACAATGCACAAACTTCAGATTCAGAACAACCAAATTCTAACTTCACAAACATTACACGCATGTTAGCAACAAATCAAATTCAAAATTCGAACCAACCAACCATCCGTGCAGTTGCTGTAAATTCTTAGATTACAAAGGTTCCTACTAAAACGATATACCAAAAATTCAAAATGGCAGCTTTATCCCATTTCCTACATTTTCTCAGCAACCAAACTGACCCAAGTTCTAAAAACAAACAACAAAGGCAATGACAGAGAAAATGAAAAGTAATACATGGTTTCTTAGCAACTTGTGTCTGATGGGTTTCAGCATTTTTGGGTTTGAAGAGATTCCCCAAGTCCATCTTCCACATAAAATTAGACTATAGACAGAGAAAGCAGTGGAAGAAAAAGAGAGAGAAAAAGAGATAGTTAAATAAACAGAGCGGTACCTAGATTTATGGGGCGACCAACACCGATACCAACACCGCAGCCTATGCCAAAGCCTGTAAATACTTGACCCACTTTCAAAGTAAACGGATTCTCTATTCGGATTCCCCCACTTGGCCTTCTCTCATTGGCCACCACCAAGCCAATCTTGCTACTACTATTGCTGCTGCTGGCCTCCATTTCTGAACAAGCTTCTCCCTCTTTTCAAAAGCCAAAAGCTTAAAGCTTAACTCTCTCTCTCTCTCTCTATCTCTAAAAGCTCAAGCCTCACACTTCTCTCTCACTCCCCCTGAAATCTTTTCTCTCCTGAAATTTCCCACCTTGCTCGTTCGCTCTAAACTGCAAATCTAAAACATTATGTACAAGGCAAAGTGATGAGCCATACTTCTCTGCTAACCAGAAATTGTGTAAATTTCTGCCTGCAATCGGCTACCCACTAGAAACATGCCCACTTCAACCTAGGAAGTGTTGTTCAAAGTCTTGACATTACCAAGTTACTCTGGGCTTTGTGGACAATCAGTAATGGATGGATTTAAATTTCAATGGTGGATCCGTACAGTCATTTCATAGGATTCTGACTGCGGAGGGGAGGGGAGGAGTGTTGTACCTAAGAAGCGAGGTAACCGAGTATCGAATAAACAGGTAGCTGTCTATGGGCTTGAAAAGGTGAGGCAAGTCCACAGGATCCTTGGATTGGTCTGAAGTGTCTTGCTCACAAGTTGCCCAAAGTCCGAGAGTATGAACAATGCATACGCTAGCCGAGGCATCTATTTTTTTTGGGTTACATGGCGGGGCAAGCCCCGGGAGAAAAGAAATTAACGAAGAACACTTACAGGCAAAGCGCGACTTAAGCTATCATATCAACAAAACTATACAGACCCAAAGATAAATTGTGACCCACATAGCAGCAAGGTGATCAACATGATTTTGTTCGCTGTCCGAGGCATCTACTTTTCTCACCAAATGTGTATAGAATATGTTTGTATGCATGTTACAGTCTTGATAAAAATAAATAAGGTCTAAAGTGGGCCTAAGAAATAATCAAAATACCTACACTTTCCATAACTTAATTACTCTTTCAATTAAGCAATTAAGGACAATCCAATTTTAACTATTGAGGCACAACAGCCAACACCTACAACACCAGAACCCTCCAAAACTCCTCCTATAAACATTGATAATCCCTTGCTCGGCACCTATTTTCTTTTTAGCTGGAGATCCTCATCCTAGAAGAAATGAGATGAATTATGATTATAATGGAATTTTCTTGGGTTCAAAAAAAATAAAGAAAATCTCCCTGTATAATCCTAAGACCCCAATATGATTATTAGTAGTTATTAAACAATATCAACAAAAATAAAGAATGTAGAATTAATAGCATAACAAAATTAAGAGAATACTTCAAATAAAACAAAACAAATTAAAAACCAAAAAAACAAATTGCCTAAATAATAAATTGATGCATCGTTTGGTCTCACCAACTTTTAGCATAAACTAGCATCGAAAAGCAAACTTTTGAACATGGAGCCGCTACGTAAAGCATCTATCAAAACAGGTTGGTCCACAGAGTAATCAGTTTTGGTTGGTCAATTTAATCGATCATTTTTGATGACATGGAAGCATGAGAAGTGCGAACAAACTATGGTGACTGACAACAAGGAGAGAGTAAAAGATGATCTTAAGGAGTTGATGCGATGAGTAGATAAAAGGTTGAGTTGTGCTATCAACCTATTTTGTTGGGTTTAGAGCATCTCCAGCACAGCAACAAAACCGGGCAAAAGGCCCCCCCTCGCAAGCCCAAGGCAGCTCCAGTGCTGCAGCATGCAGCATGCAGCCCGGTTTCGCATGGGTCCCACCAGTCCGGAGTAAGCCTAAGGGCAGGTTTCGCCTGGGCTTCAGCTCAGGGCTGTGACATCAGGGCTGATGTCAGCTCGTGGCAATTCAATTTTTGTTTTTTTACCGTTGGCACTAAAAAAAATTGACTTCCGCGCATATGCCGCGTGTCGCTACCGAGGCTCTTCGATGGGTTTTTTTTTTCCTTCCAGAAATCCAATGGTCCTCGTTTTTTGGGCTAAAAGATTGCAAAAAGAATCGAAAAAAATCTGATTTTTTTTTAAAAGAACCAAAAAAGTATGTATTTTTTTCCATATAAATACCTAACTATTTTATTCACTTTCCACACCAAATCTTCATACAATTTCTTCTCCATCCAATATTTTTTACATTCCACTCATATTATTCACTTTCCACACCATCTCTCTCGAAACTTATATTCAGGATATAACGAATTTGGGATAAAGTAATCCTCCAAGAGATTTTTACCCCTGAGACTCCCTACGCTTGTCCACATTCGGGGGCACGACGACGGTATTGCCTTGATTGATTAAGCATACACACCGCTGCTGCAAACATTTGTTCCTCTTCTTCATCGGCGTCTCGATCTTCTTCAGCACGTCTATGCCAAATTTCTTCTCTTTTTTTCTGTTGCCTCTCCAACACCCTCCTCAAGTTTGATATTGAGAGTAGAAAGTGTTTTGTAAAATCTGAGAAATGAAGGAATAGATAAGAGATGGTGTGAGAGGTATGAGTTGATGGTGTAGTTTTATAGAGCGATTCAGAATATAGAGATGACACGTGGCACAAATTTAGAGGGTGAAAATCTTATCTGAAATATGAGATTATAATTTTTTAAGCATATCTGAAAATCTTATCTGGCATGGGACATGTGGCACAATTTTAGAGGATGAAAATCTTATCTGAAATATGAGATTATAATTTTTTTAAAAATATTTGAAAATCTTATCTGACATGGGACACGTGACACAATTTTAGAGGGTGAAAATCTTATCTGAAATATGAGATTATAATTTTTTTTAATGAATATCCGAAAATTTTATATGGAATAAGACACGTGGCAACGAGATTCTCATCCGAAAATCTTTTCTGAAAAATAATGGACACGTGACAACCAAAAATCTTATCCAAAAATTTATTTACAAAAGATTATCAAAATTAATAGTTTAAAGTATAAAAAAATGGGAAATAAAGTACAATGAATAGTATTTGCCTTAGACTTGCCCTAGACTTAGCCCTCATAGGTGGAACAACAAATACAAGGGCTGATACTATTCATATGAATAGTGACAGCTCATGCTTGCCCTTGCCCTAGACTTAGCCCTTATGGGTGGAGATGCTCTTAGGGGTGGGCACTCAAACCGCAAACAGGAAAATAGAGCCGAACCGCACCGAACCAAACCGGAAAAAATTGAGTTGACTAAAAAGTCAACAATAGGTCAAAAATCGAACCAGAATCGGTTTGGACTGATTTTGAATCCGGTTTCATGTCTTCAAAATTCAAATCAGGCCGAACAGAATCGGTCAAATTAAAAAATATATAATTTCAATATTTATTTATATTTAATGCTATATTTTTAATCTAATAACTAATATTTATTCAAGTTCAATTTCAAAATATCTTTCTTTTCTAACTTTAATATTTATTTTTATATGAAATTGAATAATTTGTTAATTTTTAAGTAAAAAATAATAATTTTTCAGTTGAAAATTGTATTAAAAAATAATTTTTATAATCCAGTTCAACCCAAATCAAACCGAAATTGAACAGTTTTTGAAATTTTTTTAATGAAAACAAACCAATCCAAACCGGATGAATAGTATTAGATCGATTCTAATTTAAGGCAAAAACCGGTCCAACCTAAACTGTGCCCACCCCTAGTTGTTTTATTTGATTTTTAGTTGAAGCAAAAAATTTAGTTTTTTGAGTATACATTGTTTGTTTAAAATTTATAGAAAATTTGGCTTAAGTCCAATTATGAGGAGAGATTTTGGTTGCAATCCACCTAGAAATTGTTGTTGATCCAAGTCCTTTGACTTTTGCGTCACATAAGATTACATGCTTATTTCAATTTACTTTTTTTTATTTTTTATTTTTTGTTCCAGTTATGCACCTAAAACATAAATAAGGTAAATTATGAATTCCTAAAACTGGTAAGTTATTGATTTGTAGGATATTAATTATCATATTTGATTTGAATTTAATTGCAAATTTATTATTGAATTTTGAAATTTTCCCAAGGTATGCCGACATCAAAATTTGTAATAAGAGTTCATAAAAACTTCATACCTTAACAATAGGTAAAGTACCTATGCATACACCTTGTATGCAGTATGCAGGTAATTAAACTCATAAATTACCTCTGATCCAGGTAATTAAATCCATAAATTACCTCTAGTCTAGGTAGTTATACCTCTAGCCCAGCTAATTGAACTCATATAATATTTTGGTATGGATCTTTAAATTCAACAGAGATAAAAATCCATACAAAATTTCTTTGGAAAAAAAATTACTATTACATGGAAGACATGTACGTATGTATATAAATATGAACCTCTAGAAAAAACTACTTAAGAAAACTCAAGAAAAAAACACTTACCTGTAAGGCAGGTACATATATACATGTATGTATTAACATTATTTACCCTATGTCAGATATATAATTTAATGTGGGTGCTTGTTTAATCGATTGGTATAATATGTGAGTCTTTACTTTTTATTGGTTAAATTGTATTTTATTTATATATTAAGAATATTATCAAGGAAAAAAATTCAAAATTCAAAATTTGGAATTCAATTTCAAGGAAATAATGCATTAAATTTAGATTTTCAATGTGTTTTCCTTATTTACCTTAAAGGGGTAAAATCGACACAACAAAAAAGAAATAAATGTCAAAGGACCTACATCTAAGATAAAAAACACGAGGACTAGATCCAATGACAGATAATCGTTTTGGACCTAGATCTAAGAACCCCTAAAATTTATCATACCACCAAGTTTTCCAATGACACCTCTTTTGAATAAGGCATGACGTTGTTATGTCTCTATTTTGAAGAGTAACAGTGTGTTGAAGTTTTTTGGCTCACCATGATGCAGGAGAAGGAAGAGGCACCAATGGTTGCAAGAGGAGCAGCGAGAGGATAAGAAGAAGTCACGAAAAGGAGCAGTAATGTGCCGGTGACCTGTCACTTTATACAAAGAGCTCATATCATGTCTTAAACTCCATGCGACCAGTCATCCAATCCTAAAGACTTGTTGCCACGTGAATAGTGTTGCACGTGATTTCGACGTTTTGGCATGTTTGACTTAGTTTTCCTATTATTTTTAGGGTTTTCTAACCTAATTTAATGGGCTTTTGGTTTCCTATTCCTAGTTAACTTGTAACAAAAGTCATATGCATTATAACTAGGAATTTCAAGGCTAGGTTAATAAGAAGAGAGAGACACAAGGGAATTCAAGGGTGCTTTCAAGAGCATCAAAGGGTTTGAGTAAAGGGTGAGAGAAAAAAGAGTTAGGGTTCTTGTGAGAGCTAAGGGGGTTTAAGTTGTAATCAAAATTGTTCTTACATATTAGTGAATTTCTCTGGTGGATCACCTAGAGGACGTAGGCATAAAGCCGAACCTCTATAAATCTTTGTGTTCTTGTGTGTTTGCTTTCTATATTCTCTTTGTGTGTGTGTTTTATTCGCAAAGGGGGTTTGTGTGTGTGATGTTACATAATACATCAACAACAAGGTCTTGGAGTGTTTTCGCACAATAAGTGGTATCCAAGCCTAGTTTGATAGCGTGTATTGGTTTGCCCAAGTGCTTTTACAATTTTAAGAGCAGCGGTGTGTTGACGATGACAGGCGACAAGAAGACACCACAAACGATGACGAGTGTGAAGGTCGAGTTGAAGTCGTTCACCGACAAGGAGAACTTTACTCTTTGGCAAAGGAGGATGAAGTACGTCTTTAAGCAGCAAGGTCTCTACATAGTCTTGGCAAGCAAGGGCGCAAGTGTGATGGAGTATGCGTTGAAGGAAACATGCATCTAATACTTAGGAAATGAACTTTAGCTACAACTTATACAATAAAAACATTTTAAATGGCAGATTCATTTTGTTTATACCAGTTGAGCTAAACCTTTTTTTATTATTTTAAACCAAGTATCTTAGCCTAGTATCTTTGAACACAAATAGAAAAAAGAAAAAGGGAATATATCTTTTGCCCTTGATGACCTTCTCTTGATTACTCAAGAATGAACACCTTTGTTGGAAATGCTTTTTGTTTCTCTTGATTTTGATTCCTTCACCTTAAGGCTCCAAGATTGGAGTCCTCTACCTCACCACACCAAATGCTCCTAGAGATGAAGAGAAGGCAATCAAGAAGTATGGATGCTAGTCTACTTCTTGATTTGACCAATTTTTGGTATATGGAAGATGAGATACAAAGATGATCACTCATCAACCAAAGTAGGAAACCAAAAACCCTAGCTAGGTTTTCTCCAAAACTTAGCTTATATAGGACAACACAAAAGACAATTGTGTAGGTATAATTGACATGGTCGAACTATTTGACTTTGGTCAATTGCTCCGGTCAACATGTTGACTTTTGACCGTTGATGTTGACATTTGATTATCAACCATTGACTTGTGTCTCCTCATTTCATTTCTCCTCATTTGTACCTCTAATCACATTCTTTGGGTGTGTAGATTCGTAGGTTCTCTTTAACAAGGTAGTGAGTTGACTCAACTCTTCAGAGATGATATACGAATTAAATTCCACAATTAAATTCTTCGTATTAATAAAGGTTAATTGAAACCTTTTAGGGCATCCACAAACCATGGTTGTTGCCTAGCAGCAAGTCACGGTTATCCGAGCTAAATGAGACGTTGTGAAAGAACCTATTCAAATTGGAATGACCGTGCAATTGAATCATTCTCTTATGTCAATATTCTTTATTCACATTATTAGATCATGGAATCCGAAACCTCAATATCCCGTTGTGAATCATTCCTTTTATATGATTATCCTGGTAAGATTTGAAGACTTCTTCTTTCAAGTTTTATTCACTACTCTCTACAGAGATTTGACCAATCATATCTTGAAGTATTCTTTCTCCTTTACTGAGAGTAGATATTCCTTGTTGTACATTCATTTGCTTCCATGATTCTATTGAGAATCATGATGAGCTCCTTTAAGCTATGCCTAATTCTGCATAAGCGTATAGTGCCTTCAAAGATTAACAACATAGCCATAAAACATCTATGATGCCTTAGGTCTAAGGATTAGTTTGCACCATTGCAATTTATGAGTTCCAACTTGACATGTGAGTAAAGATTTCTATGTTGTAACTTATGTGTTGGATCGCGTTCAGTGTACTTGTTTTTTTACAGCATCGTCATATTTTGAAAAATATTTTATAATTTGTAACCAAAATTGTTCTTACATACTAGTAAATTTCTCGAGTGGATTACCAAGATGACATAGGTATAAGGCCAAATCTCTATAAATCTTTGTGTTCTTATGTGTTTGCTTTCTCTCTTTGGTGTGTGTGTGTGTGTGTTTTATTCTTAAAAGGGTTTGTGTGTGTGCCGTCGCATAGTCCATCAACAACAAGATCTTGGAGTGTTTCCGCACAACATAGTGAACCAACTTTTGTGTTTTTTTTATTATATATATACTAGTGGTGGTTGCGGTTCGGTAACCGCGACTTTTTACTCAAACCGCAAACCGATCGACTATTTGCGGTATGGTGATTTTTGAAACCGCAAACCGACCTCGTTTTGCGGTTTACCGCATTGCGGTAAACCGCAAAATGCGGTCGGTTACCGCGAATTAGCGGTTTAAAACCGCAAGTTCTTTTTGTGTCATAAAAATCCAACTTCTCAAGTATCACAACCTAAAGAAAATTAAAGTTCAATTCCAAGCATTCCAATTAAAGTTAAACTTCTCAAGCATTCAAATTCCAAATTCTTTAAAGTTACAAATGGAAAGGAAAATACAATGCAAAATGAATTAAAATTACAACCCAAAAGAAAATCCAATTTAAAGTTAATTAAAATTACAAACTAAAAGGAAAATGTAATGCATCAATATTACAAACTCAAGTGTTGGTGGTAGTGAGTGGATTTGAAGAACCCCGTTGTGTTGTTTGAGCACCAATGCTATCTACAAATAAAACAACATAAGTTTAGTACATTTTATTATAAGAAGAAGCATAAATAACATGAGCAAAAATAAACTAATTACTTACAAGTTGTCATATATTTCATTTCCTTGTATAATCGAACCTCATCATCCGTTGGTTCCTTGTAAAAGGAAAATTCGTCCGCTCTAAGCCAATCACTAGTACACACTAATGCCTCTACCATTTTAGGATGCAAAGAAATTCTAAAAGGATCCACAATCCTCTTGCCTAGGCTAAAAACATTTTCACTAGCAACCGTAGAACTTGGAATTCCACCAATTCAAGAGATTGAATTGTTTGCTCAAGGGGCTCTCAAAAGGAAATATGTTGGGTGTGAATAGAAAATAAATATTGTATGAAATATATTTTACATATAATATAAGTATACTATATTCAATATAATATATTATAGATAATATTATTTAAAATATATTGCGGTTTGCGGTAACCGCAAGTTTTGAAAATCAAATACCGCAACCGCAACCGCAATTGCGGTTCGGTTTTAAATACCGCAAATGCGGTTCGGTTTACCGCGATTGCGGTTTCATTGCGGTAAAGTATCGGTCGGTTTTTGCGGTTTTTCGGTATAAAATGCCACCCCTAATATATACAAGATATGAGCTTTCATGTCAATAAGAAAGTAAAAATGAGATACTAAATAGGGATGCCAATAGTGACACAACACCTTATTTATCTTCGATGCTCAAGAGGCCATATATAGAAATTGGAGTCAATGGTTCAACAATGAGTGCTTTAGCATTGAAGACATTAACTCTCACGGCAAAGAGGGACCAAATTCTGTGAAGAGTATGCTTAACACGTTTTTGATAGTATACTTGATGTGGGTTTAGCTTTGTGGTTGTGAGGACTAAAGAGCAAGCAAACATTGCCTCGCATGGTGTAGATATGGAGATCACAACGATTGAGAGTGAAGTTGTTAAACGTCCCCTCTCCACACTTCACTGCTTGATATCGAAAATTGACTCACCCACTGAGATTAGTGCACGTCCCATGCATATTGAGAAACTTCACATCAAATTTTATCCCATTATATCTCCATCCGTCCCTGAAAAGACGTTATGAATTCATCGTTCTTTTTTTAGAAAATTTGGCATAAGTCCAATTATGAGGTGAGATTTTGGGTGCAATCCATGCAGAAATTGTTGTTGATCCAAGTCCTTTGACTTTTGTGCCACATAAGATTACATGCCTTTTTCAATTTATTGATATTTACTTTTATTTATTTATTATTTTTTGTTCCAATTATGCACCTAAAACATAAATAAGGTAAATTATGAATTTATAAAACTGGTAAGTTATTGATTTGTAGGATATTAATTATCATATTTGATTTGAATTTAATTGCAAATCTATTTATTGAATTTTGAAATTTTCCCAAGGTATACCGACATCAAAATTTGTAATAAGAGTTCATAAAAACTTCATACCTTAACAATAGGTAAGGTACCTATGCATACACCTCGCGCAATATGCAGGTAATTAAACCCATAAATTACCTCTGGTTCAGGTAATTAAATCCATAAATTACCTTTAGTCTAGGTAGTTCTACCTTCTAGCCCAGCTAATTGAACTCATATAATATCTTGGTATGGATCTTTAAACTCAACTGATCAACTGAGATAAAAATCCATACAAAATTTCTTTGGAATTTTTTTTTAAAAAAAACACTATTACATGGAAGACACGTACGTATGTATATAAATATGAAGCTCCAGAAAAAACTGCTTAAGAAAACTCAAGAAAAAAACACTTACCTGTAAGATAGGTACATATATACCTGTATGTATTAACATTATTTACCTATGTCAGGTACATAATTTAATGTGGGTGCTTGTCTAATCGATTGGTATAATATGTGAGTCTTTACTTTTTATTGATTAAATTGTATTTTATCTATATATTAGGAATATTATCAAGGAAAAAAATTCAACAATTCAAATTATGGAATTCAATTACAAGGAAATAATGCAGTAAATTTAGATTTTGAATGTGTTTTCCTTATTTACCTTAAAGGGTGTAGGGGCTTTTTTCTTCCGACAGCAAGTGGGCTGGATTGATGAAGTTGTCCCCTTTGTCTGAGTTCGAAAATTAAGCCTCAAAATACTTCGAAAGGGCAGCAAGGCCTTAGGAAGTATTTTGGTTATCTTCACTAACAAAAACAACAAAAACTTACAGATAATTTCTTCATGCTTACATATAAACTTTCGGGCTTGGCATGAGAGGCATGTGGCATGGGAGCAAAATTATCATGGGTTTAGCACTTTAGAGAAAGAGAGTTGTGGGTTCATACGAAGGGCAGAGGTTCTAATGGAAGGGGAGAGAGGTTCTAAGGAGGAGAGTTTTGGGTGATTTTTGTAGCTTTGGGCAGCTTGCAGTGACTCTATCAAAGCTGTAGCAATCTGCCAAAGTAGGGGAGATGGGGGAAATGGGCAAGCAAAGCACGAAAATTTCTGGGTTTGTAAGTGAGAGAGAGAAAGCTTGCTTTCTGAAGGTTGTAGGTTGTGTTGTGTTGGGTAGAAGATGCCCTATTTATAGTTGCTGGGGTTTGTTCTTCTCCAAGAAACCCTAATGGTTTCTTCCCAATCTAGCTAAGCTTTCCTCCTCATTTTTTCTCCTCTTTCTTGACTTACTTCATGGTGGCAAAGTCAGCTCTGCCCAATCCCATAAAATCAGAGATTTTGGGTGCTCCAGGCTTCTTTCAGCGGCTGCCTCAGAGGGAACTTCCCTTTTCACCCATCTTCTTTCTCCTCTTTCTTCCTCTTTCCATGGCCAAATCTGATGAAGGAAAGAAAGTGGGTGCGTTTGCTGGTTTAAGGGATGTCATCCTTCCTTGCGTGCTTATATCCCTTGGTTCCTTGAAGGATTTTTTCTTGGAACTTGCTCCCAAGCCTCCCAGCAGCCCTTCACGAGTGGACTTCTTCAAGCTCCTTCGTGATTTTCTCTCCAGCTGAGTGCCAAGACTTGTGCTGCCTTTTTATTCTAATTACATAGGCTTTTTAAGTCCACCACATGATTCATCCAATGGATGGGATAATCTGATCAAGTGTTGGGCCTTTTAGTTGGCTTATTCTAATTGGGGCAATGAGCTATTTTGGTTGGGCTATTTTAGTTGGAGTAATATGGCTATTTTGGTTGGGCTATTTTAGTTGGGCTATTCTAGTTGAGCTACTTTCTCTCTTGTGCTTACCCACGTTTGGGCCTAAAAAATGGGCTTGAGTCCCGAGGCCCCCAGCGACCCGAGACTTCCATTTCTCCGACCATCGATGGGCCCCATGATAATTTGTTACCATCCATACCACAACTCACTCAAGCAAGCCCCGGGCATTCGAGTGGCTTGGGTCCACTTAAGCTTGTAGTGCGATTGGGTGTGAAATAATAATTTCTCACTTGGCATGGCATGTTGTTTAGCATGGTATGTCGTTTGGCATGCTTTTAATTATGACGCTTGATAGGATAATTGACATGAATTTGCAGAGCTAAGTGCATCTTTATAATTTTAATCTCAATTTCTAGCGTGACAGATTTTTATTCGGTATGGCATGTAGGATATGGCTTGTGCATGGCATACTTCTGTGTACTTCAAATCGGGTATTTTTCCAATAATATATCGTCTTGGGCTAGGAATTTATTCAAGCCCAACCATGGATTTTTTGGGCCTCAACAAAGGGTAAAATCGACACAATAAAAAAGTAATAAATGTCAAAGAACCTACATCTAAAATAAAAAACACGAGGACTAGACCCAATGACAACTAATTGTTTTGGACCTAGATCTAAGAAGCCCTTTTTTTTTTTCTGCATGTACACAATTGACTTTATTATTTTTTGTCAATTATAAAGATAGACTTGTTTTTAAGTATATGTACATTTTTAACATAAATCAATTTTGCAAAGCCCAAAACAAAACGTATAACTCAAGTTTTTATTATTAGGGTCATGAGATGATATAATTTCACTTATACGGCCATAAGATGGTAATCTACGGAGGATGATCATGTCGACATCCAACCTGATATGCAGCATATACAGAGATTTGAGAAAATGGGTTATGGCCTACAAAAAGACGAAATGGGTTAACTTATGGTTGAGATTCTAACTAGGTATTGTATAGAATATAGCTAGCATTTTTTATATATTTATTATTCTCTTATTGGCCAATATTTATGTAAAAGCAGTACTGGCCCTTCCGATTTTCTTTTTCATCACATTTACAACATTGGTTTTTTGTTTTGTTTTTTTTCAGCATCATTCAAGATGATGCTTGGATATAAGTCACCATCAGCTCAAGTCATAATTTGGGGTTTTTCCCAATATCTTTTTTTTTCCTTTCTGGTAAGCAGTTTGCCCAATTTTTTGAGTAAGCATTGTGGAATTCTGGAAGTGAAGAGTTAAGATGATGTGCTGACGAAAGAGAGAACCATGGCATACTTCACTCCACAAGTTTTCTGTGAGATAGTTAAAGAGCCTTTGCTGTTACTAAATGCAAAGTGGCTCAATTGGGAGATTTGCATTTTCAGGCATGGCTCAATAATTAAATAACCATAGCCCATTATTGAATTAACTTCAATACGAGAACGATTTTCATAAGACGGGAATAGCACTACATAAGTGATAACATTTCTACGTAGTATAACATTATTGTCCGAAAATAGCAAACCATTGCTATTCCCGTTGCAACTAGTTTTACTCTTTCAGTAGAAAGCTGCCCTTCTAATTACTATGCTCATTGATTAATCAAATGTGACTGGTCAGAGACACACAGTGATAAGATTAATTTTCTCTCCCCATTACCCGACAACTTAGCAAGTACGAAAGGACCAATTTGCTTTGCAATATCATTTAGGTTGCAACTCAATTTTGTTTCTGATCTACCATAAAAAACACATGCACTTTTTTATATCTTCGAATCTTATTGCACTAAATTATACACGAATTTTGATGGATCAAATTAAATAGAGATACATTTCTTGGATAGAGACACAAATTTACCAGAAACTGTGATTTTGAAGACTGCTAGAATTCATCCTGATAAGGAACTGTGACAATCACTTTCACTTCATCAGGGCAACCCTTTTGATCAGCTGATGGCATTGCCATGACAAGTCCACCGGAAACGAATCCGATCCAATACGAAACAAGAGCAGGCTTATTCCCTTTGCGAAATTCGACGTCATTTGAGCCGAAGTCCTCCCAGATTTCTGCTGCAATTTGACTCTGAAGGCCTGATTTCGGCCTAATAAGTCCATCTTTTGGAAAGTTCTCAACCTTAATTGAATTGCAGGACTTGGTCTTCAAAAACAAGGAACACTTGGGAGCCATTTTGTTACCAAACTTGCTCTCTGCTTCTTCAACACAAAATTGCAATGCATAATCATTCTCCGAATTCACATGCTCCCCCGGGATAGTGAAAATCATAGTTTGGCCAGATTTTTTGATAGTATTAGAGCTAAATATGCTAGTGGGGGAGCAATCAGTACATTTTTGAATGTTAGGGAAATAATACATCGGTGCTGCAGGTAGATCATCTTTTGAAAGCATATTGTTGTGGATGTCAGCCCATTTCTTGAAGAAGTTTTCCTTCAACAAAATGTCTGCCAGAAGAAGGCTGCAGCTAATTCCTATTGAGCATCCTCCACACTGGAAATTGGTCACCTAATTGAGAAATAAAAAAGTATTATAAATAAATAAATAAAAGAGCTTGATCCATATATTCAATACCAAGCTCCTACATATGATTTCTTACTTAATTAATTACCTGAACATAAACAAGTGGAGAGTACTGAGGATTCTGTTCATCAATATCTTTCCAAAACACAAGCTCAGCTTCTGCATCCTCTCTGCCTCTGCTGCCCCTGAAATCAAGAAACTCAGACAAGGACAAGGGCGGAACTAGAAATTTTTCAATGGGTGGGCTAGCTAAAGTTATTGGCTTAAAATCTAATGCTAATTTTTTTTGTTTACTTACATTTTCTATAGTTTTTCTAGAAATAAAAATATACATTAAATCATATAAATCATGCTAATTGTAAACACAAGGAAAAAAATTAGAGCCATATTATTCACGAAAAGGTGAATTTTATTTAGAAAAATGCTTCACTTTTGGAGACAAATTAATAGAAATTTTTTTAAATTGTTGTTGGGACAAACTTTAACACCAAATACAAATGTGGAAGACCTCTTACTATGCATATTGGTGTTGAAAATTATATATATATATATATATTTATAGTTAAAATATTAGATTATATGTATATTTAATTTGCTTTTTCCCAAACTGTCCCTGGGCTAGAGCCAAGGGCAGCCCAGCCCATGGACAAGGAAGTTGGGATCCTTGTCACAAGAAGTCTAATGCCACTGTCATTTGACACAATCTCCATCAATTCATCTCCTTCTCGAAGCCGACCAGCAAATATTGGTTGCTCCAACAAGGCCCTTGCTAGTGACTCCTTGAGCCATCCGACATGAAACCAACGAGCATCATCTTGGCTTGCCTTCGTGTGGTAAAGAAGGATGTGCAGGCAATGCCTGAATATTCCCGAACCGATAGGGCCTGCCGTCAACACTTGGCGTGCTTGTCGTGGCTCCGTTATTGTCAACGGTGTCACAGTCTGCACAGATTCCATATGTATTTCTGGGATAAGCTCAACGGCACCTTTGGACATTGCCATCTTGCACGAAAGGGAATGGTATTACTACTCTCATATATATAAATTACAAAATACGCTTATTGCTTTTTATCGTAAATGTTCTATTTTTGGTCAAATAGTCTGTCACCATGTGATGCTAAATTCTGAATAGGCTTAATATCACAAAACATCCCTAAGGTTTAAGAAATTATCAGATTGCATGTCTTTTTTTTGTTATTCGTTGTTTTCAAGGTTGGTATGTGTGATCACAAATGGTCTTTGTAGTTAGGTTCCGTTAAAAATTTCGTTAGTTTGCTGACGTGGCATATATATATATATATATATATATATATATCACAAAACATCCCTGAGGTTCACGCACCTACCACAAATGGTCCTTGCAAATTTTTTTTATTTTTATTTTTCATTTAAAATTCATAAAATTTTGGTTTTTTTTTTAAATTATTTAAAAATATATATTGTATTTTAAATACACGAGACACTATATTTTTGAAGATGTAGGCTCCACATATATGTCACTTCAACAAACTAATGAATTTTAAAAATAATTTAAAATTCATAAAATTTAAAAATGAAAAAACCATTTATAACCTAGAGGACCATTTATGAACCCTAAACCCTTGTTTTTTCATTTTTAAATTTTATGAATTTTAAATTATTTTTTTAAAAACTCCATTAGTTTGTTGATGTGGCAGTTCACATCTCCAATAATATAGTGTCACGTGCATTTAAAATACAATATATTTTTTTAAATAATTTAAAATTCATAAAATTTAAAAAGAAAACCAAAATGTTATGAATTTTAAATTAAAAAATTAAAAAATTTCGCAAGGACCATTTGTGATAGATGTGTGAACTTCAGGGATGTTTTGTGATATATATATATGCCACATTAGCAAATTAACGGAGTTTTTGAGGGAACCTAACGACATGGACCATTTGTGATCACATATACTAACTTTGAGGACCATGAATGACACAAAAAAAAAACATTAAGGATGCAATTTGATAGTTTCGTAAACCTTAGGGACGTTTTGTGATTAAGCCTTCTGAATATAAACCATTTTAGGCTAAGACCCCCTTTATAAGTCTTCAAAGAGGTCTTGGTATACCCTAATCTTGGGATAAGGTAGCCTCCACTCCTCTAACTTTTCTGAACCGTGAATATAAACCATTCTAAACCACGAAAACTAATATAAATAATTTGGTATAAGTCCAATTCTTATGACAGAATTTGAGTGCAATCCGCACACGTATTGTTAGTAATCCAAGTCCTTTGACTTCAATGCCACATAGGATTACATTCATTTTCTAATTTAATGATGTAATCATATATATTTTTTCTTTTTAAATTTATTTTCATGTTCCAATTATGCTTTATGATTTAAATTGAGAAAGATTGATTTATATCATAATAATTAGCTAATTAATACAACTATTTATTCTGATTGCA
Organism: Prunus fruticosa; assembly: GCA_018703695.1. NCBI lineage: Eukaryota > Viridiplantae > Streptophyta > Magnoliopsida > Rosales > Rosaceae > Prunus > Prunus fruticosa. The sequence goes on from CM031921.1 coordinate 17,206,693, forward strand.
ATTCATAAACGGGTAAGAAATTAATTTTAGGCCAATAATTACTATATTTGACCTTTTAGTTAATTATGATTTGAATTTATAAATTATTTTCTTGTCTATCCATTTTAATTTTGAAAATCCCATAAACATGCGCAGATACAATAAATAAATAAATAAATATCCTATAATCTTTCTTGTTCATCTTCTTCTTTCTTCTTAAATTGAGATTAGTTGTAGAAATGTGATATTAATTTATTGATTGCAGTAATTAATAAAATTTAGAGGATTGACTGTATAATGGTAATATGTGTAAATGTTTTAAAAATAGTGGCCAAGGCTTTGCATAGAGAAAGTTCCTTGGTTCACAATTAATGGAAAGAATTGCATAATTATTTTAAGAAAGGACAAGTCATGCATTTAAATGTTTCACTTTTTGTGCAGCTGAGTTAGGCGCGCCGTCACATAAATATATGGTTAGTTGATACCAACGGCATGACGTTTACCAATTTTCTTCTTATAATAAATGCACCGTTCATATGAAGCGATCAGTCAAAACAAATATTAATTGAGCCTAAAAAACCGATTATAGTAGGGCAAACTACCCTCTCCAAGATGGTTTAGCCCCTCTCGTTTTGGCTATGTCATTCCAGGCAAGATGACAGAGGCTAGGACCCTACAAGTTAATGACAAATGTGAAATGGGCATAGTGTTACGTACGAATTCCCTAGCACATGTTGGGTTTAGCATTTATATTTGTGTTAATGGTTGTACACGTATTATAATTTACGTGGATATATGACACTAGTTAGGCCAATTTGGTACGTACACATATACATAATTCTTCGTATAGTTGAGAGTTGGTAGGTGAAAACATTTGTGTTTGTTGATTTTGGTTTGAAGATGATGTTGGGAATCAACATCTTTACGGGAAATAAATCTTTTTTACGAGTAAAAAAAAAAAAATATTTACAAGATGATGATTGCAGAACATCAAATATAGGCACAATAATGTGTATATATGTATCTATAAATATTTCATGGTGTAGCAGAACATAGGCCCAAAACATACTTGTGATGAGGTATTTAAAGACAATAAAGTTGTAATGCTTCAAGTACTTGTATATATATAAAGACAATGATTTCCGACCTTCTCCTTAAACTGTCAGTGGGAATCTTCAAGAATCATAATGTGCCATCGTTTACAAGGTGACCATGAGGAGATAAAACTGTCATGTTCTAACAAATCATAAAGGCTTTTTATATTGAAGCATAGAGCCGCTATAGAAAGGAATAAGGTTGCCTAGTTTTTGATTAGGTATAAGCCTAAGGGCTTCTAATAATGGAGTATTATAATGGGGTTAAGCGACCCCATGAGAATTGGAAAAATAAGGGTGAAGTTCTCATGCTACCCCATGCTTGCTGAAGTGCGACCCTAAGGCGCGCACACCGTTTTTTTTTTTTTTTTTTTGGATAAGCGCGCGCACACCGTCTATTCGACGAAATGAGCGAGAGAGACCTTGTGCTGTTACTGCCTTGTGCAGCGAGTGCGAGGCTATCTTTTTTTCTAAACGCCTGGCCAAAACAATGTCGTTTTGGTCTAGGCATGTTAATTTTTTTTTTAAATTAACTGGCATGCGTTGTTTTGAGCCAGGTTAAAAAAAAAAAAAAAAAAAAAAGGAAGAATCAGCGTCCTTACTTGACTCCAGTAGCCTCCAAAATCCCCAAAACCCAATTTCTTTCACATTTTCCCTCTCCTCTCTCAAACTCAAACCCTAATCCCTAACCTCCACACCAGCGGACCACCCTTTCGGTTCATTTTTACACATGATTTTTCATGTTATTCACCTTTTATTTTGAGTTAGTTCTTGACATTTTATAGCTTTTTACTTCCTTTTTGTGTTTTCTTAGATTTTACCTTGGTTAGATTGAAAATGAGCTAAAAGTGCATTATTTGTTATAAATTCTGTTTTTGCTTATTTTCGTAGGTCAACTTCTTGGCCTGGGATCAACATGCTCTGGTGCTCGGATGAGGTCATGATCTTCATGAGACTTGTTCCAATGGATGTTAACTACAACATTTCCAAATTTGAGCTCCATTGGACAAGTATTGCCCATCCAACCAATCCTGCATGTTACCACAGCTCTGAAATCCGAATTTGGCCAGCTTTTACCTCCTTTGTGTTATCTTGATTTTCTTGTTACCATAACTCTTGGTAACAAGAAGTTACCTTAGCTTTGAGATATTTTCTTAAGCAATTGGCATCTTATTGAGGACAAAGCTTCATCATGGCAAGGGGACAAGGGCAAAGGCTTTAACTAAAGCATGAGTTTTATATGATATCTTTGAGCTGGAATTGATGGGCAAGGGATAGGTGAGTGCAATCTGAAGTATGAGAGGCTTTTGAACGTGAGTAGCTGATCCATTCTCTTATTCTACAACTGGAGAGCAGATTTTGGAGAGTTTGGAGCTTGGAGAAAGCCAAGGTGCAGCCAAGAAAAGTGGAGAAGAAGACTTCCACCATTGATGATCTTGAAGCTTTCATCATTTTCTGAAAATCTGTAAACTCTTTCTATTTTCATTTTGAGTTTGTATTTGGAATAAATATGAGCAACTAAACTCCATAGCTAGGGCTTAGGTTGAAGCCCTAAACATGATTACCTTATTGTTTTGATGCTTGAGTGTATGAATTTCTAGATATTGTTGATGAATTCCAATTCACCAAATTAATCTATCCTTGATGTATGTTCTTCTTTGATTGATCACCTTTGAAAGCATGCTTCTTGAGGTTGTTGGGGTTATGTGTATCTTCATGTTATCCTAAGCAATACATGGATGAAGTAAGAATCATCCATGTGAATTGGTTTCTTGAATACCTAATGTAAACACCATGCTATTAGGATTCTTGTGATGTTCATATTCTCTTTGAACTTAATGGGTTTTTCTTGTAATTGAATCAAAGTACTAAGCACACCTAGATTCGATTATAGGGAAGGCACAAGTATTGTAGCACTCATATTGCACTTTACGTATATTAGAGAGAATCAATGCGTCTTGAGTCACTCGTACTGGTCTTGATTGCGAACATTTTCATCAACACGTTTAGAGTTCATCACTTGAGTATTCATGAACTTTGGTAGAATTGTTTAGGGTGGATTCCGAAACCCTAGTGTTTGTTACATTTGAATTTCACATCTTGATAATTCATCTCTGCCATTCTCATTTAAATTCGAAGTCCATTTACTTACATGCAATAGAAATAGATCACTTGAATCAAATCAAACCCTCCCCCCTCCCCCCTCCCCCCAAAATGTGTGTGTGAGTTGCGTGTTCGACACGTTATGTGTCTTTGTTGCTGAATTTTATTTGTTTCCGTAATTGTTTTGGACTTTTGGTCCGCGCTGTGTTCTTGCATTTTCTGTGCTGAATCCAACCGTATAAAGAACGTGAATTTTTCACGTACGGTTGGAAAGTTATAGGTCGAAAACTGAACAGAGGTCGGAACTGAAAAACAGAGAAAAACGATTCTGTGAAAAAGCGACCGGTCGCACTGTTTCTAACGACCGGTGCGCATCACAAATGTCACAATTTTTGATTCTGTGCAAAAACGACCGGTCGTCACTGTTCACGCGACCGGTCGTCACTGTTCACTGTTCATGACACTGTTCACTGTTCATGGCACTGTTTACAAGTGATAAGGTGGTGATAAAATGGCAATAGAAAATGCTGTTTGTGTTTTTGTTTAGTTTTCTTGTGTTGTTTCATTTCTTTTACACTTCTTTACTCATTTTTAGTTTTCATTTTGCATTTGTGCATTTGTGGTGTGTCAATTAAGTGTTCTTTCCGTACTCAAATTAGAACTTATAGGAAGCCGACAAGTTCTTCGTGGGATCGACCCGTACTTACATAATCTATACTTCAATAGATTCGTGCACTTGCGGGTATTTTTAATTGGTTGTTTGCACATTAATTTGTGTCCTCTTAAGAATGCAACACACCCCCTTGCCACCGCGACCCCACCGCCTCTCATAAATTCAAGTGAGTAGGACTCCTACATAATCATTTTTAGTGTTAATTTCTTCTTAAAAAATTTGGAGACTTTTATACTATGACCCTATGACCATATGAGGTCACAATCCTACATCCGCCATTGATGGTAACCAGGTGTCTTTGGTGACGTTTTGCTGAACTAATCCACCTAAATTATAATACATGTATAATCAGTAATATTTATATATCATATTTAGACCTAAAACGTGAACCCTATAAGGAAAGAAAGGACCGATATGCATGCAAGAACCATCTTAACATAACTTCAATACATAACAATGTTAAAGTTCCCGGAAACACAAAATAATTTTTCAGATCTTGAGGCTCTCTATGTAGGATTTTTCCTCTTTGAAGGAGAGAAACTTCATATATTCATCCAAGCTACTTGCCTTGTATCTTTCTGGATGGTCTTCATCAACAAGCTCTGTGGCAGGCTCCACTATATCTTCCATTGCTAGGCTAAGAAAGCTGCCTACAGAAACCCTGCTCATCAGAGGGCTAGGGGTCACCCTGTGGAAAACACTCTTGTACAATCCATTGCTGAGAACTTCAAGATGATTCCCTACCAGCACCTTAAGGGCACTGTCGGTTGCTGGGACAGACTTCCAAGCATTGTCGTCTGTGAAATCCATGATCTCAAGGCCTGACATGTTTTCAAGAAGGATGGTGATGAAACTGTGGTCTGTATGTGATGAAACTCCGAGCATATTGCTTGATGGGGAAGATTGTGGGTATTTGTTGGCTATTATCATGTGCACTCCTTGCTCAAGCTTGTTCCTCAAGTAAGTTGGACTCAGACCTAAGCTCTCCACAATGGCTCCCATTATTTCATTGCTTAATCTCCTCACCTCCGCTGCATAATTTCCCAAGTTTTCTCTAACAAAAGCATCAAATTAATTTCCTAATGATTTGGATTTCCTTAGTTACTTTAAATTATAACTAACTATATGAAGGAACTCTCTCCAAAAAAAAAACCAAAAAAAAACAAAACAAACTATGAAGTACCGACTTCATGGTCTAATAATACCCAGTCTTCACTTTGTTGAATGCCTCAAATTTGAATATGATGAATAAATAGTAAATTGTAAATTGTAAAGTTGGCTTACACCCTTTAAATTCAATTTCTCTTACCTACAACCCTTCACTTTTTGTTCCTATAAATAATACCCCATTTTTTTAAGTAAAAAACCCATGACTAGGATCCAACTCATCAAGTTACCTTATTAAGTTCAATATCTAATTTATCATAATTTTTTGATTCCCAAAATACCCCTATTTACAATTCAATGGGCGTGGTGTTTTAATTTTTGGTTCCCCAATCTATTGTGGTGATTCCCTTTAGAATTTTTGTATGCAATTAATTATCCATTTTTTAATTAAAATTCATTAATAGATATAGTTAACAATGAGTTGGCCGAAAAGGCTTAGTTTTCCTTATTTGCTTGCCTTTTTGAAATTTTGTTCCATCTTTTTTTTTTGTGTGTGGTAAATACCACGAGGTGCCCCCACACCTGAAGGTTGACACTCGATGTGGGAATCGTGGGAGGGCCCTATGAGGTTGACACGAGTCTTTAGATATTTCGGGGGCATTCCGAGGTTGATTCTGGAGAATCGGTAGGGGATAACGATTGTAGACTCTGTTATGTCTGTAGTGAGCGTAGCCATATCATCGGTAGCCAATACCGATTGTTAGGAGCCTTGGGCAGTTGAGGAGTCTCATTAATCCACGTGTCATTGAATGAGTGGAGGGTAAGATATGGTACAAACAGTAGTCCCCTAAGTTACCGATTGAGAAGTGACTTCTTGGTTGGGGACTTGAATACGTCTTCGGCATTCTGATCCGGACACTATGGTCTCGTTGTTGCCAATGGTGGCATGTAGTCCCCAAAGTGCCCGAGCGAGAGACCTTGGAAAAAAAAGACGGCATGATGTGTCGAATGGTCCGAGAGGTGTGGAGGTTTGTTTTTAGGAACGCCTGCCGTTCGACACGAGAGGTGAGTGAGAACTCATCAATGGCTAAAGTTTTAGCGTCTAGGAAGTTGAAGCGTCTCGAGGACTGAAAATGTTTCGAATGACGACGCTTGGGCTCCCCCACGTGCATGGCTGTGAAGAGACTCGTCGTTTCATATCCCGATGCGTCGCTTCACTTCCCGATGCTAGGTTCGTCCCATAAATGTAAGGAAGGGACGATAGTTTAAATACTTGGAAGTTTTTGAGAGCAATCAGAGCTTGTGAGAGGAGATTTCCGGCAACCGTGTGAAGACGTTGTAGGCGATTTCTGGCTAGTGTGAACAAGGCGGAGGCGATTTTCGGTGCTTAAGGACCACCGTGTGAACAAGGTATGTTGCCTTGTTTCTGATTTTTAGGGAATCAAAGTGTTGAATTTTTGTATGAACAAAGTATGAACAAGCATGAACAAGCATGAACATAAGTGTTTAGGAGGTAGAGTAGGATTTTGATTCTAGCATGGCATTTAGTTTCCCTTCATGTTTTGTTTGTAGATGTCAGGCACCGAATCAGAGAGCGTAGTCGTAGTCCGGGAGCGTTCCAGGGCGAATCGTCCTCGGGGAGCTTCACCGAGGGGCGAGAGGGCCGATATGGGAGGGCCGATTCTGAGAGGGCTGATTCTGGGAGCGCTTCGAGTGTTGAGGTGATTGAAGTGAGAAGTGGCCAACCATCGACTTCCGGTTGTGGAGTATATAGGACCGAGGCTGAAGTCTTAGTGGGGGGTGGTCAACCATCAACCTCCGGTCGTGGAGTGGATGGGACCGAGGCTAAAGTTTCAATGGCCGCTCCAGGGGAGGGAGTGCTGAGCGTTGTTGCAGGTCGGCAAAGGATCCCGATAGCAAAGCCGAAGGAGTTGGTATTCGAAGTAGATCATCTAGAACCGAATGTCATGACCGAGGCTCAGCTGGCTAAGATTCGGGCGGAGTACAATATCCCAGAATCGGTATTTATACGAATTCCAGGGCCGTTGGAGTCGTTGAGTGATAATGACAAAGGAGTTGTCTTCTTTCATCGACGTTTTCAAACGTGGGCTTCGGCTGCCGTTGAGGCATTCGATGCAGAAGATTCTGGTGGCGCTTGGATATGCAGAAGATTCTGGTGGCGCTTGCACATTCAGCATCTTATGAGTCTCATTCCATCTTCCTCGACTCACTGCCTCCTCTCGCTGCTAAAGTGGGTACCCAAACAGCTCATGTCACTGAGGACTCTGATGCTTCTGCTGACTCTGATGGGTCTGCTGATTCTCTAGTCTTTTAGCTAGAGGTTTGATTAGGTTGTATCCTAGATAGGGGGAGTCTTTTTGAACTGTTTTGGATGGTATATTTTGTAATCACATTGTGGGGTTCATGTTTGTTTTGGCTAGTCTGTGCACTTGGATAGGGGGAGTTATCTTGTTGTTGAACAAATGTTGTTTGCTTTGTAATCAAATTATGTTATATGCTATTGTACAACTTCGTTTCTGTGCCTTGGTTTTAATTCGCTTGATTTTTGTTTCTCTCTCATTGTCTTTTTACCTTTCCTTTTCACCAAGGGGGAGAACACTCTCAACCCCCTTATTGCTCATCCTGCATATTGCCTAAATCTTAAATTTCTAAGATATAATATGCTTGTCTTGTGCCTGGAAGTTTGGTTGATGTTTTGCAGGTACTTCATTGCATCATCTTCTTAGGTTTGGGTTTGGGTTGAGTGTTGTTAAGAGAGTGTTGTCAAGGAAAGCCAAAAAGGGGGAGACTCTGGACATCTTTCTGCGTCCTCGGTATCTGCATGTCGAGCAATGCCTTGATTTTTTCAGGGTTGGCCTCGATGCCCCGTTGGCTGATCATGAAGCCAAGAAATTTGCCTGAGGAGACGCCGAAGGCACATTTGCTTGGGTTGAAACGCATGTTGTACTTCTTTAAGACTCTGAACATGAGGGAGAGGTTGTGGAGATGAGAATTGGCCGTTTTGCTTTTGACCAGCATGTCGTCGACATAAACCTCCATTGAGGTGCCGAGGAGGTCAGAGAAAATTTTGTTGACCAATCGCTGGTATGTTGCCCCAGCGTTCTTTAAGCCGAACGGCATGACATTGTAACAATAGAGTCCCTTGTCAGTGATGAATGCCGTATGCTCGCGGTCGGCAGGGCTCATGAAAATCTGGTTGTAGCCAGAGCAGACGTCCATGAAGCTGAGAAGTTCGTGGCTTGTTGTGGCATCTACCATCTGATCGAATCCTCGGCAAAGGAAAATTGTCTTTGGGACAAGCCTTGTTCAAATCGGTGTAATCTTGACACATTCTCCAGGCACCGCTTGATTTCTTGACCAAGACCAAGTTTGCCAACCAAATTGGGTAGGTTACTTCCTGGATGAAGCCGATTGTCTTTAGTTTATCCACTTCGAGCCTCATTGCTTCGTACCGTTCGGCATCATATGCTCGCAGTTTCTGCCTGATGGGTTTGAAAGTGGGGCAAATGCTGAGCTTGTGACTGATGATACTTGGGGCGATGCCAGGCTGATTGTATGACCAGGCGAAGACTTCTGTATTGGCGCGCAAAAAGGCAAAGAAATTGGCATGTAGTGCCGAACTCAAGGTGGTGCCGATTCGAACCTCTCAGTCAGGTTGTGCTTCAGAGAGGATGACCGATTCTAAATCTCCATGCGAGCCTCTCCAGAGTGTTTGGTCAAGGGGCGTTTCTGTTCGTGGGGTGTGAAGCAGGGGAGAGGACTTGGCTCGCCACCGATGCCGAGGATGGGGCGATTGGCAGGGAGGGCCGAAGATGGATTCATTTTTTGGTCTAGAGTTTGGTGTTTTGAGATATGGGCTAATCGATAAGCGATTCCCACAGACGGCGCCACCCTGTTGGCACTAAAACTGAACGGATAGAGATGAGTGCAACTTACAAATGATGTGGACGATCTCAGTAGATCGATTGAGTGTTAGATGCAAATTCTTCCTGTCCTTGGATGCTGATCCTGAATAGAAGGAAGTCAATATTCGTAAGGACTATAGAGCCGGTGTGGAACCAGCCTAAGACCCTCCGTTGCCAAAGTAAGTTTGTTTTCTAAGAGCTCTTGCTGTTGACAATATATCTAGTCTAAAAGTCAAGCTGAAAAGTCTTACCCCTGGTATTGTAGTGAAGGGGCCTATTTATAGAGGGCATTTTGTATGCTCTTAGTACTCAATTTCGATGTGGGACTCGTGGGAGGGCCCTATGAGGTTGACACAAGTCTTTAGATATTTCGGGCGGGCATTCCGAGGTTGATTCTGCGGAATCGGAGGGGATAGGGATCCAGATTGTAGACTCTGTTATGTCTGTAGTGAGCGTAGCCATATCATCGGTAGCCGATACCGATTGTTAGGAGCCTTGGGCAGTTGGGGAGTCTCATTAATCCACGTGTCATTGAGTGAGTGGATGGTCAATATGGTACAAACAAGTAATAATTTATCTATTATTTTTTCCTATGAGTGTTATGATGTAATATATGTAGGCATGAAAATGTTACTGTACATAATATCATCTAATTAACATACTCTTTTTTTTCTATGGCATTGTACCTATTAGAATATATATTATATAGATAGATATATATATATCATTGAAGGAGATTATATAAATATATATATATATAAAATTGGTTCTTTTTCTTTTTCTAATTGTTTATTTTTTTATTTTTGTTAAATTTTTTTAGCTTCCACTTCTGTTTTAGGATTTGATCAAATTTATCAACTAAAATTTTCATTTCAATAGTCCTTCAACTCTTCATTTGGTATCAAAACGGTCCGATTGTCAAAGTCTGTCAATTGTTCCATGAAATCAAGGGGTAAAATTGTCATTATGGATTAATATATTAATAAAATAATTAAAAATTATAGAAAAATAGGGTATAAAAAAAATCCATTTATCTGACCCTTAGGAGGTTCAAAGGGAGTATTTGAACTAATTTGATTGTAAGCCATTATTACATGAGTGCAAACATATATGTGCAGTGAGAGGTATTAATATTATTCATTTGCATAAAATTAGGGGATGAAAAATAATCAGCTACCAAGTGAAGATCAAGTGGCATGATTTGTAAATAAATCAACTTACGTGGACACATTGCCATCCAATTTTAAAATTAGATTTTACTTCAACATTGTATTATTGATGGGTTATCAGAGGCCTATTTTAGCATACAAAGGAACCAGTTGCAAACAAATTGGGATTGCGAGGACATAAGTTGAAAATGATAAAAACTAAGGGCACCAAAATTATAATTCAGAAAAAACAAAGTGCAGCAAAAGAGTCCAAATTAACTGTGCTCCGTGATCAAAATCAACTTCTTGTGACACACATAAGAACTTTCAAGAATAAAGAGTTTCAAATACCTGAAATCTGTGGGATTATGAGGCCATGAACTAATCCAATGTTCAACAGGGTAGGCATAAAGCTTGATCATGTCCCTCGAATTAGTTACAAATCTCACTGGCTTTCTTACATCATCAGACAAGAATGTATTCTTCTGATCCATTGGCAAATCGAAGAATTTTGACAATGAGCCAAGAGCATTTTCAGTGATTTCTTTGCTTATCCCGTGATTGATAACCTACAAGTACAAGGATACATACATGAGTTACAACAATAATAAAATTTATTTATTAATATAAATAAAAAGCAACCTGAAATTAACATGTAATTCTATCATGTTTGGTACCTGAAAAAAACCCATTTTTTGGCAAGCGTCGTGAATACTTTTGACCACAAGAGGCTTCGTATGAGAGTCATGGTGCAGCTGAGTAACGTCAATGTTGGTTACTTGTGAAGAATGTAAAATTGGCACCAAAGAATTCATCTCTTCTTCCTCCTGCAAGTAGAAGCTAGCTGAGAGAGAGAGAGAGAGAGAGAGAGAGAGAGAGAGATGTGATAAAGAGGAGGTACTATAAAGATAAGAGAAAAGGCAATTCACATGACGTACAGGTTTGGTTTTAGGACAATTATTTACTCTACTAAAAGCCATGCATACCTACTTTACAATTTTAAGAAAAAGTTTTTGTTTAGATGGACAAGTGTCCTTATTTGGACATGTGTGTCATTCTAGTGGTTTCATTTTGCATTCTGAAAGTCACACACAGGCTGTAAAGTGGGGTGCCATGTACATTCGGTGGGTTTGGTATTCTTTCGTTTTCCTGGAACAAGGAAGTTCCGTTTTGAATTGTCTGTCAGCAACTAGATCAGAACGAATGCCCAAAATTTTGGAAAAAGGTGTGTGTGCCTCTAATTTGGGTTTAATTTTCGTATTCTTTGGAGTGCTAGAGAGAAGCAATTTTGTAGTTTGAGTTTTCCAAATATCAATAGAGCATCAAAGAAATATCGGCAACATACCAAGTATCAAAAACTCTTTTCTTAGAAATAATATTACTCCAATGCTAAAAAGTTACTACTTAAACAAAAAGCAATATATCTCATATTGCAAGTATGATTATCTCATAGACATAAATTCTATGTGTAATATTGTCAAAAATGCATTGATAACATGTGGATATATTTTGTTGCTTAAAATAATGTCGACACATTATACATGATATATTAGCAATTCATTTTTAATAAAGAATGGACGTCTAAACTATAACCGGACTACTCTAATGAATTCATAATTCCACACATATCACACCATGTTACCGCCCATCACACCTAAGTAAGCAGTAAAAATAAAGAATAAAAGAAGAGAACAAACAAGTTCCAAGTTGTAGTAGACTTATTTGGCAGTTGATTGCAACAGATGATTATCCCCCTGAATACTTTATCCCCTATATTCACTCTATGGTCTCAACTGCAAGTTGTAAAAACACTTAAAAAACAACTAATGGATTCCATGGAATCACGCCGACCTTGCAGATTATTACCATTACTGAGTCCTCCTCTTCCTCTCAAAATCGTTCTTCCTGGAGAGACAACTTTCCCAGAAAACGAAAGAAAAATCACCGCTTTCCCAGAAAATGGTCGAGTCAGAAGAGGAAAGCCAAACTCAAGCCATTCCGCCAAAGTCAAAGAACATAGTGGACGACAGAGAAGCTGCGCTCATGGAGTTTGATGCTTTTTGGCCGTTGGATCCGATTCACTTTCCTTCTAACCCCACGTCCCCTCCTTTTTTCTCGTCCACTAACCAGCCATGTTCTCCTTTATGGGGTTTTCCTGATGGTGATGCTGATAATGATGATAAGTTCGCTGGACAAGTTGATCAAGCTCTTTCTGACCGTCCTCAATTCAGTTCCTGTGAGTTTTTCATATTGGGTTGTGTTCTTCTGTTTTTTTCTTTTCTGGGTCCATCAGTTTTCTCTGTCTTACCATTAAATTTGGTTTTTCTGAATCAGAAATGTTTTAGAAGTTTGTATGTTCACTGTGATAATCATAGAACTCAGCTGAACAAATGCTTTCCTGGGCAGTGTTCGAAAAATCGGCCTAGGCGGCTAGGCGGTCGTATCCTTTTTTATTTTTATTTTTTATTTTATATAAATAGATTTATTTTCCTGACTTTAAACATTTATTTGGTATTGAGCAATAAAATTGTACTCTTAGAATTAAACAACAAAATAGTTAAGGGTCAAAAAGTGTTTCCTTTGCTCGTTTCTCAATTCTCTGCAACTAAAGAGTTCTCCTTGTTATACTGAAAAGGTTGCATTTTTACATTCCTGCTGGGCCAGGAATTGAATTCGGAGACCTTGGTTCCTCTGAAATGAGTTCTCCTTGTTCATTAATCTTTGTTTAATTCTATCTGGTCTGAATATTCTTAGAATTTGAAGTCAACCATCTAAAAAATAAAAAATTTAAGGGAACTTCTGTCTTTTTGGCCTGAAATTCCTAGGAATTGAAAACACATTTCGTTGGCTTAACATATTGCTTCAGTTAGCATTTTGCAGTTGTTGGGTAGCAGTCAGGAGGTTCACTCATTTGAGTTTTCTCTCATATAATATCACAAAAATGCAGGTATTCCTGATCCGGGAAGGGAAATACCAAGAGAGAATGAGGACAGAAGAATGCTTACATCCCCCTTTTTGGGACTGGAACCTGTTGAAAATCCTAATGCTTATTGCTTAATTAAAGAGAAGATCACTCAAGCTCTGAGACAGCTCAAGGAATTGACTGACCAACATGTTCTAGCTCAGTTTTGGGCACTGGTGAAGAATGGGGGTCGGTATGTGCTCACAACTTCAGGGCAACCCTTTGTTCTTGATCCTCATACTAATGGACTTCATCAGTACAGGATGGCTTCTCTGACCCTAAGCTCTCCATTATGGCCCCCAGTATTTCAAGGCTTAATCTCTTAACCTCCATTGCATACTTTCCGAAGTTTTCTCTGGGCAAATACATCAAAGTAAATTTCTCCTAAGTCCAAGTAAATTTCAATTAATTTACCAACTTATCTGACAAAATAAGTTCAATTTACCTAAAATCCATGGGATTATGAGGCCATGAAACAATCCAATCGTCAATAGGGTAGGCATAAATCTTGATGAACTCCCTTGAAACCCTGTCCAAGTTGTCTATTGGGAAAGTCCCAAATCTTACTGGCTTGTTCACATCATCGGACGAGAATATTGTCTTCTGATCCATTCAAAAATCGAAGAATTTTGACAATGAGCCAAGAGCATTTTCAGTGACTTCTTTGCTTACTCCGTGATTCTTAACCTACAACAAAAGGCACATATTTATATATAATGTTGTTGTAAGTCTATTAACTAAACGTCCATGATCAATATACAGAGCAATCTGAAATTATTGTTACCTGAAAAAAGCCCAATTTTTGGCAAGCATCGTGAATAGTTTTGATCACAACAGACCTTGTATGAGAGTCATGATGCAGCTGAGTAACGTCAATGGTGGTCACTTGTTGTGAAGGATGTAAAACTGGCACCAAAAAGTTCATCTCTTTCTCTGCAAGTAGCAGCAAGCTGGGAAGAGAGAGAGAGAGGGTGTGTATGTTTTGAACGGGTACCTAATTAATCAGTTTATCAGAAAAATAAAAAAACACAGTTAACTAATCGTAGTGTAAAGACTAAAGGGCAGTTCACATATCACATGTGCAGATTGTGATTTGGTACTGCCAAACAAAAAGTAGCTAAAATGGCCCAACAAACAAAGCCCGCAAGAGCATTATGAACTTCTCGTATTGCAATTTATTTCTCCCCACCACCCCTTTTTTTTTCTTTTTTTTTTAAATGAGAGAATATAAGATGACTTCATTGGAGTGCGAAAATATTTCATCTTGCTTCGGAGATGTATGTGTAGAAGCCGAAAAGCCGAAAGCCCTGGACCAGTTCCAACTGGTCACAAGGCCCAAAACCCATAAGGTATCTTTTCTCGGGTAAAATCTGATCCAAATACCACTAACCCATTTCATCATAACCACTAATTTTCCATGGCTGATTGGCTGACCAACACCCCCTCTCTATCAGACTCTCTCATACAGTCACAAAACTCTACAATGTTGTTGCATAAGCACAACTGACCAACCATGGCTACAATGTCTATGTCCCTAGTCTTTCAAAACCCACTTCTTTCACCATACCATTCTAAAACTAGGCCACTTCCTCGCAACCAATCTAATTGGTTTCAAGCTCCAACCAGAACCAGAACCAAACCCACTTCTTCTTTTTCAAGCATCCGAGCTCAATCTGGTACTGCTGCTCGCAAGGAGGATATTGTCATAGTTGGCGCTGGAATTGCTGGTCTTGCCACTGCACTCTCTCTTCACAGGTTGTTTAATTTGAACATGGTTATTTCTCAAACGTTTTAAATATTTACCACCCATGTTTCTGCCTTTTTGTTTACCTGGTCTTAATCATTATGAACGGTAAAACTGGTCGTTTGAATTGTTGTCATAACTTGCCTTGGTCAAATGATGGTTTGTTGGCAGATTTTCCGTGCATTGCAATAAGAAAAATCCCCTTGAATTATGATCTAAATTGATAAGAGAATATTCAATATTGTTTATACTGGACAAGATGTATCAGAGAATATTCGAATCTTGTGACATTTTGATAGCGTGTGTGAGAAAACTGATCCCTCCCTCTTGTAGTTTAGACTATCGCTTGCATTAAAAAATAAAAATAAAAAGCATAATAATTTATGCTTTTTAGAACAAAATAACTCTAAATATCTATTAATTTTGATTAACAGGCTTGGAGTTGGGTCCTTGGTGCTTGAGCAAGCAGAATCACTTCGTACTGGTGGAACTTCACTCACCCTTTTCAAAAATGGGTGGCGAGTTTTGGATGCAATTGGAGTTGGAAATGATCTCAGAATCCAATTTCTAGAAATTCAAGGGTATATATGTTATTGTTTCTTTCTTTATGCTTAATCTTACAACTAAAATGATAAGTTTTGGACACCAAGTTAAAAGCTCGGCATTGTGAAAAAGCTACCCAATTTCCTCTGATCTGGTTCATGCAATCAGCTGTGCAGGATGGTGATAAAGACAGAAGATGGAAGGGAGCTACGCTCCTTCAAGTTCAAAGATGAAGATGAAAGGTAATGAACTTTCTCATGACCTTTCCATGTTTTCTGAGAACATGCAATTCATTTCTTTCTTTTTTCTCAATCATGTACTCAAGTTTTGTTACTGAGTTTCATGGCATAGCCAAGAGGTGCGTCCTGTGGAGAGGGGAATACTGCTGGAGACTCTTGCCAATCAACTGCCAGCCGGCGCAGTTCGTTTCTCTTCAAAGCTGGCGAAGATTCAAAAAACTGAAGATGGAGAAACTTTGTTGGAACTAGTAGATGGAACTCAGCTGTCTGCAAAGGTTACCCTTAATCTACTTTCTGAATTTTCTTTCGATCTTTCTCTATGCAGATGGCTCAATATTGTTATGTGTCACATCAGTTGGTATTAAACTATCACATTACAGATAATATAGTTAATGCATGTAGTATCACTCGTTCTCATTTTCTCGTCTTGACGAATTCCAACAGATTGTAATCGGATGTGATGGGATTCGGTCTCCTATAGCTAAGTGGATGGGTTTTCCTGAGCCTAAGTATGTTGGTCATTGTGCTTTTCGTGGCCTTGCATATTACCCTGGTGGGCAGCCATTTGAACCAAAACTGAATCAAATCTATGGAAGGGGCCAACGTGCAGGATTTCTTCCTGTTTCTCCAACAAAAGTCTACTGGTTTGTCTGCTTCAACAGACAATCTCCAGGTAAATTTCTAAATTTGAAGTCTCCTAAGCCTAAGACTTGTTATGCGTGAGTTAAATATAAAACACCAAGAAGGATCTGTAGCTATTTTTTACAATGGTAGGGCATCTTATTGCAGGTCCAAAAATTACTGATCCGTCTGTGTTAAAGAAGCAAGCTACAGAACTAGTCAGAGACTGGCCTTCAGACCTAGTGAACATCATAGACAATACCCCGGATGACTTGATCATTCGAACACCACTCGTAGACCGGTGGCTTTGGCCGAACATCAGCCCTCCAGTTTCAGCAGGAAGTGTTGTGCTGGTAGGAGATGCATGGCATCCAATGACCCCCAATCTTGGTCAAGGTGCTTGTTGTGCTCTCGAAGATGCAGTAGTTCTGGCAAGAAAGCTTGCAGGTGCTATCAAGTCACGACCAGATACCATTGGAGATGCTCTCAGCTCATATGGAAGTGAGAGATGGCCTCGCCTCTTTCCGCTAACCGTTCGTGCAAATCTTGTAGGGTCACTCTTGCAGTGGGAGAACCCTGTTGTGTGTTCTGTTCGGAACAATGTCATCTTCCCCAAGCTTGTTAGGTTAGGACCATTGTTGGAGCATACAAATTTTGACTGTGAGCCTCTACAAGCTCCAGTTGTGTAATGTTGGGGGCAATGTCAGCATCCCCTAAACTAATTAGGTTAGATAGACGGTGAGAAAATGCTTGAAAGGATCCCCTAAACTAATTGTATATTCCACATTATACTGTTTATAAGTTGTTTCCAAAGGATCCCTAAAACAAAAGAAATAAATCACAATGCTACGAACCAACACAATTCTGCAATTCCCAAATGAATACCAAATGAATAGCTTGTTTTTTATTATGATATAAATTTCAACAAAGCTTCTATGCATATGTGCAACCAAGGTGTCTAATAAGACGTAACTAGGTCTACATTATCTCACATTCATATAAATTGCTTACAAGAACTTCTTAAGTAAGAGGGAGCCTGCTAGTTTTTCTTCTCCAATAGTCTTGTGGGTCTAGTGATGCATAAATTATTAATTCAGATTAAATTCCTCCAACTCTTGTTTAATGGAGAGCTGTTCCTCCGCCAACACTCAGTATTGCCCTCAATCTCGATAATCTTCATCCTGGAAGAAAGTGAATCACTGGAACAGAAGCAACCAATTAACAAAAAAAAAAAACTCCAAACACAAATGATCCTAAACTACAAGCATCCCACGTTGTTGCCTGCACTTCAGATATATCGAGAAAG
This sequence comes from Prunus fruticosa, assembly GCA_018703695.1. Taxonomy (NCBI): domain Eukaryota; kingdom Viridiplantae; phylum Streptophyta; class Magnoliopsida; order Rosales; family Rosaceae; genus Prunus; species Prunus fruticosa. The sequence goes on from CM031921.1 coordinate 17,224,138, forward strand.
GAATACTCGCCACGGTTTATAACATAGAAGGCAGTGGAAGCAAAATGTTATCCAAAGACAAGGCTAGAAATAACATTTATCAAAGATATGCCTAACACTAGAAAGCCTTCACAAGAAAACCTGTTCTTCAGCTTTTCAGGATACTAAAACATTGTGCATATAAAACCACATGAAGAAACACAGGTGTGGCCGAAGCAAACAAATTAGTTTAAATCATGAAGGTGACTGGTAAAGACAAAATTGCAGTTTATAACTCCCTCAACAGTACAAGCTACGGCACTACAGCCGAAAATAAATACGAAAACATGTGATCATTCTAAAGTTGTAATCTTTAACCAAATATCAAAAACCAAAAGCAAGCAAACTAAATACTACTAATCTAATCCATTTCGTTTCTAATCAGTTAAATTTTCTCTTCGATGACTTCACTCAATCAAATTGTTACCAAACTTAACAAATAAAATCCATCAAATTGTACTGAATAAGAAAACAAAACAAAATTCCAATCACAACCCATGAAGGAAAATACTTGCATGAGTTGTTCACTGTCAGATTCAATGGAAAATAACAATCTGTGAGACAAATGGACAAGTGGGTACTGTTGTATTGTACCTGGATTGGAAAAGAACCAGAGGATGATTACGCAGAGAACGAGCAGGAGAGGTATGATGTGAATGGCGTTCTCTGCGGACCTGATACGACGCCGTTCCCTCTTTGCAACATGAGAGAGGGGATCGTATGTAGGTAGATGTAGATGCTGGTCTGACGAGTCGTCTGTGGTTGGTTTGAAGGTTGAAGATGGCGGTGAAGTTGATGAGGAGGTCACAACCAAGTCCTCGGAAACTCTGGAAGCACTTGCGGATCTCTGCATCTTTGAGTTATCAGAATCTTGGTTGTGATTGGAACAGAAGATGGTTTCGATTCTACTTCATTGCTATCTGGATGGGTCAACAACAATAAGACGCCTTTCTTGAATCTTGACTACTTAAAATAAAATAAAAAAAGAGAGATTTCCTGTGTTCTGTGATGAAATTAGTTTGTTATATCTTAAGGTTAGTTTGTTACTGGAATTAATTAAATTCTGAGACTATCTTGGATTAATTCTGAGACTTTTTTCCTTCATCTTCCCTCCTTTGTCTTTTCTTCTTCCTTTTCTTCCTTAGCCCCCCCTTTTTTTTTCTTTCTTCATTCCCAGGCCGTTTCTTGTTTCTTTCTTTCTTTCTTCCTATTCTTTCCTTTCTCTTTTCTTCTTCCTTCCCTCCTTTTCACTATCTTTACATGCTGCCACAAATCCAATCGAATCAACCCACCCTTGAATCAAACCGCCTTCTCTCTCTCTCTCTCTCTCTCTCTCTGGTTCCACTAATATTGGTTGTGGTGGTTCAATTGGGTGGTGATGGTGGTTAAGCTGGGTATGTGTTGACTGGTTATGGGTGGTGATGATGATTTGATTGACTGATTGGGTGATGATGATGGTTCGATTGGGTATGTGATGGCTCATTATGGGTTTGATGGAGGTGGTCTCACGAAGTAAAGCAAAGCAAACGGAAGAGGAGAGCCAGAGCAACATCGAAGAGAAAGAGAAGAGCAGAGCAACATTGGATAATGGCAGACTCGATCATCCAAAACAGCAACTTCGTTATTTAGCGGCACCTCCATGGAGCTCTCTATTTTGTGCGAACGAGCGAAGCATTTTTTGTAGGCTCGGATTCTATAGTCTTATTTAACTCAAAGAAGTGTTACACCAAACGTGGGTTAGAGGTGTTATTTAAGATAGTCCAATCCAAGGAAGTGTACCAAACAGGGCCTAAGGAGCTTTTAAGGACAAATAGGAGGGCAAGAAGTAAAAATGGTCTAGCGCCTCTAAATAAAAACAACCTAGTCCAATTATTATGACCATATCATTCTCCTATAGTAATGCTGACCATGGGTTCATTTCTTTGTTAAAATGATTTTCTCTAATGGAGTTTTTTATTCACTTTTGTGCACTTAACATAAAATGAAAAAATGGGAGGAAAAACATAAAATCAAATGAAGCAATAAAACATGGACTACTTGTCCAACAATGACATCCAATAGGTTACTATTAAGAGTGACATCCATAAATGTTACGTTTAAAACGGACTAGTATAACATTTTTTTCCTTTCGCTCCAACCGGAAGAGGAAAACTTTAATTGTTGTACTAATTAGACAATTTAAGGCATGAAATGGACTTTTAAGTCATTCTTGTTATAAATACATTGATGGTGATAATAAGGAACTAGAATTCTCATTAGGAATTGAATTCCACTTATGTAGGATTCGTAGGTTTACTTCATATCAAGAAATTAAAAAGAAAGTGGGGTCAACACAAAATTAGGAATTGAATTCTTGGACCGCCATAGAGTGGTGAATCAAGCTTTTGTTGTCCCTTTCTCTGAGTTAGCGAGAACTAGGCCCAAAGCATCCCAAATGAGAAGTAAGTCCTAGAGGAGTACTATGTTGTTCTTCTAATGGCTGCATGTTTTGTGTTGATATTTTCGGCAGCTCTAAAAATAGGTGGAGATGATTTGCTTATGTTGAATAGAGATTGTAAGAGCTTGGAGTGTGGGAGCTAAAGACCCACAGTTTAGCAAATGAGAATTAATGCATATGCTTGGCTTGATGTTGGATATGCTTAAGTTTGGGAATGAGGGTTTTATTGTTTGAGGCTCTGGCTATAACGGCTTGATTGTTTACTTGTGATGGTTGTTCGGATGCTTATAGCAGTCAAAGGAAAAGGGTTTCAAAGAGCATGGTTGAGGAAAGAAAAGCCTAAGACTTTGAAGACTATGATTCTAGAGAGATTTATGAGTAGCTTGGGCTTATGCTTGAGGTGAGGCTTTATAGAGAATATTTGGGATTTCAAGGATGAGAAAGTAGGAGATAAGGTTGTGATGGCTCCTGAGATTTTTGGAGCAATTAAGAGAATGGGTTGATGGTTGTTAGGCTGGTTGCAACAACAAAAGGAATGGGTATGATGGCTATTGGGATGCTTGCAGGTAACCCAGATAAGTTTTCGGCCAATAGGAGATGGGTGATAGCCAACGAAAGAGGTTAATGGTTGGCTAGGAAGCTTGCAGCTATTATGAGAAGAAGGGTTCTCATGGTTGCTGAGAGGTTTCCAGACACCAAGAAAAGTTGGTTTCTCCTTGGGTCATGGGTTGTAATTTATAGAAGGTAAATGATTTCCCTTATTTCCAATGGGTAAAAGGAAGTGATGAAACCATCCTATTTCCAATGTGCAAAAGAGAGAATTGGGACATTCTTATTTCCAATATGTAAAGCTAGGTATCGGAAAATGATTATTTTCTATAGGTAAAAGTAAGTGTCGAAATTGGCTTGATGAGGGGGTCACAACCAAGTCCTCGGAGACTCTGGAAGCACTTCCGGATCTGTGCATCTTTGAGTTATCAGAATTCAGAATCTTTGTTGTGATTGGAACAGAAGATGGTTTCGATTCTCCTGAATTGCTATCCTGGATGGGTCAACAACAATAAGACGCCTTTCTTGAATCTTGACTACTCAAAATAAAATAAAAAAGAGAGATTTCCTATGTTTTGTAATGAAAATAGTTTGTTATTTCTTTAAGGGGTGGTTTGTTACAAAGGACTGTTATAGACTTGGCTAAATTTTGAGACCGTCTTTGATTAACTCGAATTGGACTAAGCTAGATTAAGTACTGACCTACATTTAATGTTGCCTCTGGACTAAGAAGCTAGATTGTAAAAATAGTGAAGACTTATGTTTGGTGTTGTGTCGGACTAAAAAATAATTATTTTAATATTTAATTTTAATTAAGGATTTTGACCTAAAAATAAATAAAATTCTAATACTTTTTAAAGATTAAAACTATCTTATCTCTTCTTTTTTTTTTCTTTTCTTTTTCTCCTTGTTCTCTTTTTTCTTTTTCCTTCCTCTTCTCTCCTTTGTCGTTTCTTCTTCCTATTCTTTCCCTTGTCTTTTCTTCTTCATTAATTCCTTTTCACTATCTCTTCATGCTGCCACAGAACTAATCAAAGCAACCCACCATCTCTCTCTCTCTCTCTCTCTCTCTCTCTCTCTCTCTCTCTCTCTCTCTCTCTCTCTCTCGTTCCACTAATTAATGGTTGTGGTGGTTCAATTGGGTGGTGATGGTAGTTGAGCTGGGTATGTGGTGACTGGTTATGGGTGGTGATGATGGTTTGATTGACTGATTGGGTGATAATGTTGGTTCGATTGGGTCTGTGATGGCTCATTATGGGTTTGATGGAGGTGGTCTCATAAAGGAAACATCGAAAAGAAAGAGAAGAGGAGAGCAACATTGGATAATGGCAGACTCGATCATCCAAAACAGTGACTTCGTTATTTAGCGGTACCTCCACTGAGCTCTCTATTTTGTGTGAACGAGCGAAGCATTTTTTATAGGCCTGGATTCTATAGTCTTATTTAACTTAAAGAAGCGTTACACCAAACGTGGGTTAAGGGTGTTATTTAAGCTAGTCCAATCCAAGGAGGTGTACCAAACAGGGCCTAAGGGGCTTTTAAGGACAAATAGGAGGGCAAGAAATAAAAATGGTCTTGCGCCTCTAAATAAAAACAACCTGGTCCAGTATTATGACCATGTCGTTCTCCTACAGTAATGTTGACCATGGGTGCATTTCTTTGTTAAAATGATTTTCTCTAATGGAGTTTTTTATTCACTTCTGTGCACTTAATGTAAAATGAAAAAATGGGAGGAAAAACCATAAAATCAAATGAAGCAATAAAACATGGACTGCTTGTCCAACAGTGACATCCAATAGGTTACTGTTTAAGAGTGACATCCATAAATGTCACATTTAAAATGGACTAGTATAACAATTTTTTTTCCTTTCGCTCCAACCGGAAGAGGAAAATTTGTACTAATTAGACAATTTAAGACGTGAAATGGACTTTTAAGTCATTTTTGTTATAAATACATAGATGGTGTGTTTACTAATCAGGAATTGGAATTCTCTTTGAGAATTGAATTCCACTTATGGAGGATTTGTACGTTTACTTCATATCAAGGAATTAAAAAGTAAGTGGGGTCCACACAAAATTAGAAATTGAATTCTTGGATTGTCATAGAGTGGTGAATCAAGCCTTTGTTGTCCCTTTTTCTAAGTTAGCGAGAACTAGGCCCAAATCCCAAATGAGAAGCAAGTCCTAGGGAAGTACTATGTCGTTCTTCCAATGACTGCGTGTTTTGTGTTGATATTTCTAGCAACTTTGAAAATAGGTGGAGATGATTTGCTTATGTTGAATAGAGATTGTAGGAGCTTGGCATGAGAGCTTGGAGTGTGGGAGCTATAGTTTAGCAAATGAGAATTAATGCATATTCTTGGCTTGATGTTGGATATGCTTGAGTTTGGGAATTAGGGTTTTATTGTTTGAGGCTCTGGCTATTGTGGTTTGATTGTTTGCTTGTGATGGTTGTTGGGATGCTTATAGCAGTCAAAGGAAGAGGGTTTCAAAGAGCATGGCTGAGGAAAGAAAAGTTTAAGACTTTGAAGGCTATGGTGTTTGTGGCTATGATTCTAGAGAGATTTATGAGTTCCAGATATGGGAGGATGAAGGAGTAGCTTGGGCTTATGCTTGAGGTGAGGCTTTATAGAGAAGATTAAGGATTTCAAGAATGAGAAAGTATGAGATAAGGTTGTGATGGCTCCTGAGATTTTTGGAGCAATTAAGAGAATGAGTTGATGGTTGTTAGGATGCTTGCAACAACAAAAGGAAGGGGCATGATGACTGTTAGGATGCTTGTAATAACCCAGATAAGTCTTCGGCCAATAAGAGAGGGGTCATAGCCAACGGAATAGGGTCAATGGTTGGCTGGGAAGCTTGCAGCTGCTATGAGAAAAGGGTTCTCATGGTTGCTGAGAGGTTTCCAGAAACCAAGAGAAGTTGGTTTCTCCTTAGGTCATGGGTTCTAATTTATAGAAGGCAAAGGTTTTCCCTTATTTCCAATGGGTAAAAGGAAGTGATGAAACCATCCTATTTCCAACGTGTAAAAGGTAGAATTGGGACATTCTTATTTCCAACATGTAAAGCTAGGTATCAGAAAATGATTATTTTCTATGGGTTAAAGAAAGTGTCGGAATTGGCTTGTTTTTAGTGGGTAATAGGGAGTGCTTGAAGAATATCTTATTTGTTCACCCACATTGGATAGCTTCAAGTATGGGCTTGGACTTTGGTGCTCCCTAGTAGCCCCAAAGTCTCCATTATCCAAGAGCTTTTGTGAGCCTTGTGGACCTCCGTAACATTCTACACCACAACCCCTCGTGCAAGCCCCGTAAACCACATAACTTGGTTCATATGAGCTTGGTAGGTGTTTGGAATACGAAAAATGTATTAGCTTTGCATTGAGTTATTTGGCATGTGCTTCGAAAGCTTGGGCATGTGTTAGAATGGCTTTGGGCATTTGTGACCCAACTTAGTGACATATTGGATTTAAAGGAATATGTGTTTTGGCATGGAAAGGATACTACTAGAATTTGTATAAAAGCTTACGTACATATTTATTTTGTCAAATTAATTCCCAAAAAATATAATTGGAATTAATACAAAACCAATTTATCCTTTATTTCGTACGTCATATTGAATTTTAAATGCTTTTGGGCTTGTCGTGAATTTGTGTGCCTCAACAAAATCTTTTCTTCATTGCTCTAGAATGTTTGTTGTACTTCATCACGTTTTTCTTCCTCTTCTTTACAGTTTTTTTTATTATGTTGTAGAATTTTTTGTGAACTAATATTTACTGGTGTCTATTGTTGGATACAAGTCGTGATGTGTAAGTCTCATATTGGAGAAGACAATAATGATCTACAATTCAAATATAGGTTGTCTACTCATAATTGTATCAAGACCTGTTAAACTAAAATCCCACACCTAAAGGTCCATTGGGCCTAAACCCAACCCAAGGTATATACATGCCAGGGAAAAACCAAAATATGCATGAATATTTTATCAAAAGCAATATCACTATTAAGGTCCAATATTTAATGCAATAATAAGTCATTAGAACATCCACTATCATGTTCTCTATTTTTTAATTAAATTTTAGTTAAAAACATATAAAAGTTATTTTAGGAGTTCTCTATAAAATTTAAACTCCAATCATGCTCTATAGTTCATAGAATCATAAATGCTATATTTTTTTTTAATTGGTCCATATCTATTAAAAATAATATAAAAAATAATAAGTATTAATTAAAGGTTTGAAATACTCATTAAATAAAGTATCATTAAATTACAGGGAGTCAATAGGAGTCTTTTATCTTTCCTCGGATTTAGGAGCTCCTAGAGGTCTTCTTATTTTAGGAGGTGAATATGGAGCATGGTTGGAATTGTATTTTTCCAGTTCCTCCTTAAAATTTGTCTAAGGAGGTGATTTAGTGAGTTCATTATGGATGCTCTTATATGACTTCCATTTTACCTAATACTTTCCATATAAATGGTCAGTGGTAGGTACATCAAATTATTTTCCCTTTTATCCAATATTTTTCATATAAAATTCACTATAAATGGTAACTAGTTTTTTTTTTTTTTTGAAAAAAGGGAGGTTAACACCCTAAAAGCAAATTAAACAGATTCAAAACAAATCAAACGGGTTCAAGACAAAATGGTAACTAGTTTAGATTATGCATGTCTGGATAAAACCAATATGCATGAGTATTTCATAAACTGCAATGTCATTAAACATATATTGAACGCCAACCATAATATGTCGTTATATCTTTTCTTACCAATACTTTCCATATAAAATTCAATATAAATGTTAACCAACTTAGATTCTAAAACCAATTATTTTCTCTTTTACCAAATAACTCCCATATAAAAATCACCATAAATGATATGCAAGCTAGCAAAAAATTAGATGCATGAACATTTGAACATTTCATAAAACACAATGTCATTAAGGCGTCCATTCTATCTTTTCCATTTTACTAATACTTTCCATATAAAATTCCATATAGATGGTGGGTAGTAGGTACACCAAATTATTTTCCTTTTATCCAATATTTTTATATATATATATATATATATATATATAAAGATCACTATAAATGGTAACTATTTTTTTTACAAGTTAGGGCAAAACCAAGATGCATGAGAATCTCATTAACTACAATGTCATTATCTTTTCTTACCATTACTTTCCATATAAAATTAAATATAAATATTTCTCTCCAAAAGAAATCCAATATAAGTGTAAACCAACTTTAAGATTCTAAATCCAAATGATTCCCATATAAAAATCACTATAAATGGTATGCAAGCTAGCAAAAACAATCAACATGCATGAACATTTCGTAAAACACAATGTCATTAAGGCAAACCATTCCATCTTTTCCATTTTCCCAATACTTTCCGTCTTAGATTTTATCTTTGAAATAACAATTTATGTGTGACATCGTAATTTAATTCTTTATATTTTATCTCACTTGCTTTTAACTGAACTCGTCCGATTTTATTTAATCATACTTATTGTATTAGTTTAAACGTTATCGTCCTTACAACTTCTCGTACACATTGTGTTAGTTTACGTAATAAGAATTACATGCATGTTAAAAAAACATAAGCAAAGTGATACTCGTGTGTCAAAAAGTGTAACGAGATTTAACCTCAGAATCTTTAGTAGATATGGTTGGATCCACTTTTAATAGTCAATATTTATATTTTGGCACTCCAAACTAAGTATTTATAATTTTTAAACATTCGCTACGGGATTTACATAAGCTAAACTGAGAGTACCAAAATTGTTTCCACTTCTATATATATAGCCCATGCAGAAATCTCAAGCTTATTCCCACTTCCATTATAATCTTCTCCTCGATCACAGTATCCATCCATATTGTGTATACTTTTTGTCGGGGGAGAGTTTAAACTAAACGAGGTTTTGTATGGAGGGGAGGATAAAAGGAAAATTCAACACCCGCAACATGAACGGAAGAAAGTCGAAGGAGAAACAATTGGTTCAAAATCAGACTTCATTGAGTTTTTATCGGATCCTTGATTTACCAGAAAAAGGTATTACTTACTGATGACATCAACGTTAATTATCTTTGTATTAATTTTGTATGTGATCACGATGATTATTCCAGTGACAAGATTCTTTTAACACGTTTTTCTTTTTCGAATTACAAAAGCAGGAACATTGTTGAACCAAAACAATGGTGTACAAGCTCAGAGATAGAAAGAACAAGCTGGTACGTCAAAGTAACTGGAGCAGTTCAGTGTTTTCAAGTGATGAAACATGTAGTTTCTGATCTGATGATCCTGATGACGTTGCTCAAACGGCTGAAGTGGGGGCAGCTACAACCTCAACTGGGAATTTGGAATTGATAAGGCCAAAACGGGGTTGCTCTCGAAAGAGTACGAAGTGCATGAGGAAAAACACTAGCTCGATTTTCATATAGCAACCCTTGCTGCTGGATCGTGAACCGAACAAAGACTTTCAAATATAAAAGAACAATATTGTGTAATTTATTGCATTTGTGTATAATGACATCTTTTTTTTTTTTTTTGACGGAGTGTATAATGACATCTTGGTTGTATTACATTTGTGTATGCATTTAATTCAGGGCTATTCATGTTTTATGTTGTGCTCGTATTGGTCCATTAAATATTTAGTAACATGTTTGTACATACTCAAATAGTCAACGGGGTCTAACCTAGTGGAAAGGACCTCGACTTGCAGACCAATATTTCAAATTCGAATCCCCACGTCACCTTGACAATGTATATGAAAAAAACTCATTCATAATATCGCCCGTATAAAAAATAATAATAATAAAAGCCAAGTGCTATGGCCTACACAGCCTGGGACCCGTTCGTTCTAGTGGCATGCGTTAAACAACTCCAGCTCAAGAACCTGTTTTTCTTATCTCACTTTATTACTAGTTTTAGTTATTAAATATTAAATTATTTTCGTTTGATGATATGAATTTTCGAGTTTAATTGAAAAGGAGCAAAGTCAATGTTACGACTCACGAGTCATTCCTTTAAGCACATTTTGTGCATGAGCCATTCTAGCTAGTACAACCGGATAAATTTAAGAAAAACACAAATGAAAATATAGTTTAGGTACGTTGGATTAAATTTCGTATTGTTGGACTCGTTTGAGACTGCTTCTCTAGGAAACACTTCTATTCAAAAGCAAAGCATTTTTATTATAATTTAAAAAAAAGTTGAAATTTTCATAAGAAATCTAAGTGCTTCCTAGAAAACCACTAGGGAGTGCTTCCTAAAGAAACACAGATTATGTGCTTCTCCAGAAAGTGCTTCTATGACCCAGAATACTTTTAAACTTTGTTGCCAAACGTTGTCAGAAACGCTTTTAGTTGTTAGAAAGCGCTTTAGCCTTTATAGAAGCACTCCCAAACAAACCTACTCTCTTTATAATTAAGAAGCACATATAAATGTATCTTAGTTGTACTATATCTTTGTTGAATTTATACTATACGTTATTCCGGTTACCTGTTAACTAAGAAATTTTCCTTCAAATAATTTGTCCCTTTCATGTTTATGATAGCATATTTGCTTCAACAAAGTTAATTTCATCAATTTAAAACAGAAAACCTCCTCCATTTTAGATACACACAAGAAATAGTGGTGTAATTCATCATACAATTTTGCCCCTCTAACATATGTTCACAAATTACCAAAGTCCTTTTAAGCATCAAGACACTTTGCCTTGAGAAACATGGAAATGAGTATAAAATTGCATTGTGTAAGGGGAATTTCCTATGGGTATGAAATTGCACTTGACTCATGGGTATGAACTTCCTATGTAAGGGAATTTCATACCCTTCGCTCTCTCTCTCTCTCTCTCTCTCTCTCTCTCTCTCTCTCTCTCTCTCTCTCTCTCTCTCTCTCTCTCTCTCTCTCTCTCTCTCCCCACACACCACTTGAGAAAGCATTTAATGCACTTTTTTTTGGACTAAACTATCTATATTCTAATTTTAAAAATATCATTTTTCATTAATAACTTTAAATTAAAAAAATGAAGGGTATTATGGGAAAAGTCAACAACTTTTCATTCGTAATACGACATAAACCGAACATGAGAATGTGAGAAATTGACGCTTCCTAGTCTTCATTTCCCAACATTTCCAAATATGGGGATTAACATATTTCATTCCCATTTCCTGAGATTATACATAGGAGTTTCATTCCCAGGAAGTTCATTCCACAAACCAAACAGACCCTTAGCGAGGTAGGGTTTTAGCAGTTTCGTATTGCTTACCAGTGTCTTGCTATTTCGTGCCATCATAATTTTGTCACTTTTATACACATGTAGCCGTTTCAACAGCTCCTCGAGTACCATGATGTGCTTACTTTCATCAAGCTTCAAATCTTAGAATTTATCGAATCGCATGCTCCTTGTTATCGGCGCTTGATAACGGAAGAAAAGCAAGAAGGATAGCATTGGGGATCTAGAGTGACGATTTCTCCAAAGATATTCAAGGTAATTCTTTCTACCTCATTACATTTTGCGATACAAATCTTCTAAGAACTATATGATTAATTATTCCCTAGTTTGGCTAGATCTTGAATTTTGATTTACACAATACACATATCACGTAAGTAGTGACTCATAAAGGTAAAAAGAATTCTCTTTGTACTCATTTTCTATGTGATCTTGAAGATTATTCTACTGGCTAGATTTTCTTAACACATTTCTTGTTTGTTAAATCATAAATTAACTTTTCATTTATTTTTTCTTCTGAAAATGATACCCAATTAATTTCTTATATAGTTCATTTAATTGGTATAATTTGAAAATAATTTATAGTTTAAAATATGCTTTTACTTTCATCTTAATAAGTTAACAATCAAAATTAATTATTAGATTTTTGGTGTATAAATATAAATATTCTTTGGATTCACACCAATAATTTTTTTATATAAAACTTTTGGGTTTTCAGCATGGCAAGTGGAATCTCATTGTCCACATGCATGTGCATATATAAGGATTAGATTGACCTGTATCCGCATTCGGATCTCATTCGGTTTGAAGTTAGATTAAAATCTGGATCCATTGGTGCAATTCTTTTCTTTTTTTTAATTAATAATTTTGGATACCTTTTTATAACTTGAATTTGTGTGGGCAAGTGAACAATTTATTCTACATAAAAATTTAAAATGCACCTATTGTTGAGTGAATTCTCAAATAATTTTATTTTAGGGACACTCTTTAGGGTCCCCTACAAATTTTTTTTTTAACGATCCAAATTGTCTATTTTTCAGGTCTTTATTCATAGACCATCCTTACTAAAAATCATGCAAATTGAAAATCATTAAAGCATCTAGTTGGGACCAACAAAATAGACGAACACAATGCTTCAAGAAAAGAATATAGTAACAACTATCTAATTGAGTGGTCAAATGGTTTAAGATTCAAGTGACTTTTTGTAGAAATGATCTTTGATGAGATATCTTAAAAATAGACGGTTTAGATCATTCAAAATAACGTGTGGTAGACCCTAAAAGGGTGTCTTTCAAATAAGAATTTGAAAAATCCCTCAGCTGAAGCTCTATATATATATATAAACGTATAGTAAATATAAAAGTGAACCAGTTGTATATCATATTAAATTGGATTGGATTAGTCTTTAGTTATATTTGAATTGTTAAGTTAACGGGTTAATAGATTGAAATGAAGGTCGGATCTAGAACCGGATTGTGACTTCAATGGAGGATTGCTCACGCACTGATGTAATCTTTAAGCAGAGCTTTAACTACTATATATACGAGGAGATTAAACGGACTAGTCCTTTCTCACTTTTCAGTTACTGAAATATACCACTTAAAAGCTAGCTGTTAAGATTTATGCTAATTCAATTACAAATGTGTGAACTGTGAATGAAAATTGAGGAGAAAATGACGACAAATAATAAGAATGGAAACAAATCAAAATGATCTTTGCTACGGGAAAAAATAAACCTGCATGTTATGATTATCTATACATATATTTGCTTCATTGTTACTATTTTAAAGTTTTTTTGTAATTTTTTTTTTTGCCAGACCAAAACTGCAAAGCAGGAATATTGTTGGACCAAGACAATGGCGTACGAGCTCAGAGACAGAAAGAACAAGCTGCAGGTATATCAAAGTAACTGGAGCAGTTCAGTGTTTTCGAGTGACGAAACAGATAGTTCTGATCCTGAGTATACAAGGAGGCCCCCAAGAAGGCAAGCAAAGAACTACAACCTCAGTTTTGCTCAAATGGCTGAAGCGGGGCCAGCTACAACCTCATCTGGGAATTTGGAATTGGTAAGGCCAAAACGGGGTCGTCCACGAAAGAATACCAAGCCTAGGAGGCAAACAAGAGCTCGATTTTCATATAGCAACCTTGCTGGATCGTCAAACCAGACAAAGAATCTCAAAGATAGCAGAACTATATTGTCATGGTTGATTGACCGCCATATAGTTGAGGATAACGCAGCAGTCTTTTATAACAATGAGATAATGCTGAAGGGGACAATAAAAAAGGCTGGAATTTTGTGCACTTGCTGTGAACAAGTGTTTACAGTGTGGAATTTCGAGGTTCATGCTAAAAGCGAATTAAGAAGGCCCTACGAATATGTGTTGGTCGAGAGCAATGGAAACTCCCTCCTCCAATGCCTGATGGATGCATGGGAGAGCCACATTGAATCTGCACCACAATTTGGATTCCATCGTAGCAGGCCCCGAACAGCACCAGCAGACCAGAACGACGATTCGTGTATGATATGCTCAGATGGAGGGGATTTGATGTGCTGTGACAAATGTCCTTCCGCGTTCCACCCTTCATGCATGAACATGGAGGTGAGAAGGTCCTTTCTTACAAATTTTATGATTTGTTAAGTACAACTTTGTAAAAAATTTCTTCAACTTTTGAACTGCAGAGAGTTCCCGAAGGAGAATGGCGATGTTCCTACTGTGTCTGCATACATTGTGGACTTGTTCGTGGGAAGTTCCTTACATGTTCAGTTTGTGAGAAGAAATGTATGCTTCTTCATTTCTAAATGAATGTCATATTAGAAGTTTCTTAGCTTTTGGATTTGCTCCAATTTGAATCTGTCAAAATAGAGACAAAATTTATAGTATGTGAGAAGAAATGTATTGCTAAAATATCTGTAACCTTTGTGTAGTTCATTGGAGTTGCCCTGCGCCAAACGAAATCGATCTCAATCTCTCAACGTCATCATTTTGCAGTAAGAGCTGCAGCGAGGTACATACTTTAGTACATTTTACTTACACAGAGATTTAATCGTTTTATCTTTTTTTTTTTTTTGGGTACAAAAATGTTGACATAAATGAACTTTTGTAACAGATTTTTGAGAAATTGGAGCTGATGGTTGGGGCCAAGAATGATTTAGACAACGGATATTCTTGGAGGCTTCTCAAGAGAGAAGATATAAGCTTAAGAGGCTATACTGAAAATTTGCACAAAAAATTAGAATGCAATTCCAAGATCGCAGTGGCAGGGGTCTTGATGCACCACTGCTTTGAGACCATCATCGACCGATTCACTGGAACAAATGTTGTTCAGAGTGTAATACACAGTCAGGGGTAAGCACAAGGTTCTTAATCAACTAATTTCTTTTGGTTTTTATTTTTCTTCAAGTTATTGAATGATGAAAAAGATGTTGATTTGGTAGCTTAAATTTGAAAGCCCATTTGGTTGGTTTTAAGTAAGCCCATGAGGCCCATTTCTTCTGGTGGCTTAGAGTTTCGAGTCACCCGCAATCACCTATATATACATCATCTTCTCACTGTGTTTAGTGTGCCTCCACATTCTAGTAAGAGAGTTTTGTTTAGGCATAGGTCCTTTCTTTTGAAATAATTTGAGAGAGCTAGAAACATTTAAGGTGAATGTGAATTATGGTGAATGGAGTGGGACTCACAGCATTTGTAAGTGAAGAAAATCTTCTCTTTGTTTTGTGAGAAAAAAATAAATTTTTTCTCTTTTGTTTGAGCTACTTCATATCTGGTTTTGTTCTCTAATTTGAACTTTATTCTTAACTCATTTGTGTGGGAGTGATTTGGGTGATTTTTTTCGGTTTTTGGTTTGAGCTACTTCAGATCTAGTTTTGTTCTCTAATTGAACTTTGTTATGACTCATCTGTGTATGAGTGATTTGGGTGAATTTTTCTCTTTTTATTTGAGCTACTTCAGATATGGTTTTGTTCTCAAATCTAAACTTTGTTATTGACTCATCTATGTGGGAGTGATTTTGGTGATTTTTTTCCCTTTTTTGTTTGAGCTACTTCAGGTCTGGTTTTGTTCTCTAATCTGAACTTTGTTCTTGACTCATCTGTGTGGGACTGATTTTGGTGATTTTTTCCTATTTTTGTTTGAGCTACTTCAGATATGGTTTTGTTCTCTTGTTTGAACTTGGTTCTTGACTTATCTGTGTGGGAGTGATTTGTGTGATTTATCCCTTTTTTGTTTGAGCTACTTCAGATTTGGTTTTTTTCTCTAATTTGAATTTTGTTCTTGACTCATATGTGTGGGAGTGATTTGGGGAATTCTTTCTCCTTTTGTTTGAGCTACTTCAGATCTGGTTTTGTTCTCTAATTTTAACTTTGTTCTTGACTCATATGTGTGGGAGTGATTTGGATGAATTTGGGATTCGTGTTTGTGAAAGTTAGACACTCCTATGTAATCTCCCTTTCTTAGTAGTGAAATTTCCTTACCCTTTGTGAACTGCACAAAGGCTACAAAATCAAACTAGTATAAACATCTGTGTGTTGTTGATTTATTTGTGTGTCATATTTTGCTTATGTCTGATTTATTTGTTTGTAAAATCGTTCTTTTTCAGGTCAAATTTGGGCCGATTAAATTTTAGAGGTTTCTATACTGCCCTCCTAGAGAAGGACGATGAAATCATCTCTGCAGCTTCTATAAGGTAAAGGTCATGTGTTTGTCTCATAAAAGTATTACAGGAAGATGAATAAGAGCATCATTCTTTACATGCTTATCACATTATACTTTTGTAGAATACATGGAAGAGAGATGGCAGAGATGCCCTTTGTGGGAACCGAATCGAAGTGCAGGGGACAAGGATTTCTTCGAAAGTTTCTAGTAGCTATTGAATCTGTAAGTTGTTGCATAAGTAGACATATAATAATTCCTTACATGGTGATTGTCATTGGCCTAGGTTTTTTTTTTAAAGCAATTCTCATACACTGATTTATTTTTCAGGCCCTTCACTTCCTAAATGTGGAAAATCTGATCATTCCAGCTTCAATAGAAATAGTTGGAATGTGGACTCAAAAATTTAAATTTTCCCACATTGAAAGTGCCATGATCAGAACAATAATCTCCTCAAACACATTGATGTTTCCGAAGGCTGTCAGGCTACAGAAAAGCTTGCTGGCAGATGATGCCGAAGCAGACAATGCAGGTCTCTCTCTCTATACACAATATTTTTTCCTGCTTATATATGTGCTTAGCGAGTACTAATTCATTTCATCTTATAACTGTTTCTTCATTTTCCTTTGCAGCTATGGAGATTAATGAAGTTCAGAACAATAATCAAAACGAGGTCCAGCAAAATAGAGATGAAAGACCGCCCTTCATTGATCTAAATCTGGACCCTTCAGAAGAGGCTATTGATGCATAATGCCAAGGATTTGATGTCAGAAAGGTTCAACTACTATGGCATGGGAACAAGTTCTAATTAGACTGTAAAATATACTGAAAGCTTTAGAACTTCCTGTTTAACGTGCCAAGTAAACAATAACTGGACTGCACATCATCTTCTGGTGTTACTAAAGTCATTGTTCTAACTAAGTTTACAAAGAAAATGGCATGTGAATGTAGAAAGCAAGGCTTAGATATAATGGTTTTTTTTCACGTCCTCTGCATTAGGATTTAGAAGTGCCTCAATTTTGTAACAAAAGCTTAGGATTTAGAAGTGCCTCAATGATTGTAACAAAAGTGATGTCCTGTGTATTAGGATTTAGAAGTGCCTCAATGATTGTAACAAAAGCGATGTTCATTGTTAAATGTATATAATTTTATTTTATCTCATATATTTGTTCATGCTTGTTCCTCTTCCTTTATAATAAATTTTCCTATTACAATTAAGAAAATATTATCACTATGAAAAGAATTATATTATGCTATATCAAGCTCAAGCTACTCAAATTTTTAAGTTCTTCGTAAACTTTTAATTTCCCTTATCCACATCACAAATTTTAAAGGTAACTGGTTGCAAATAGTAGTCTAATTTCTTGGTCGAATAAATATGAAATGTATGGATCTAGGCCATTAATCTTTGCTTTGGGCCAGGAGCCCCAAAACTCACCAAAAGAAAAAGGGTAAAACCTCTGTGAGTAATTGTGCCACTTCACCACTATGTGGATATGGAATATTTTGAAAAAATGAAAATCAAAGTTTAAAATTTTTTTTTTTAGTAAATACCACGAGGTGTCCCTACACCTGAAGGGTGGGATTAATCATCGCTCAAGGTTCAGCTTGCCCTTGACGACAAAGTGCTTCCAACGGTTTTGAACCCCTGACATTGAGGCACCATGTAGCTCATCAACTGGAAGTGGCAGTTTGCCAACCGCACAACACCTTGCGGTTATAGTAAAAACTTTACTATTTTATGAAATAAGTATTTATCTATGTATGTAATATTCATACATCTTGGTTAGCATGAATCCAAATTATTTGTACTTGCCTTTATATTGAATTCTATATGGAAAACATGAGGTAAACGGAAAAATAATTTGTTGCGCCTTACTAGTTAAGAAATATGATTAATATTATATGGAAATTATTATGTATAAAAAGAAAAATAATCTTTATCCATTAACCTAATATCTTCTATATAAAACTCAACATAAATGGGTGCAACTAATTTGGATTTTGGGGGGACTATAGAGTAAACCCAAGATACATGAATATTTCATAGCTCAAACTTATCATGCAAAACAATAAAGTTCTTACTATAAGTTCGGTTTTCATTTATTTTTTCAAGTGTTTTTAGGAGCGATAGTTTTGAATTTATACCCAGTTAGCTGTTGGTTTTGTCTCTGATATATTTGGACTAGATTCGAGGCAACTATGACAGTAGAAAGAGGTTATAAAAAAGTTATTTTTTAGTGTGATTCTCTCAAGATCGTTTTAGCTCTTTGGAGTGCTTGTATTGATTGATCCGCAATGGGACATGTGGTGGAGGATAAAAAGAATCTCAAAGAATCTGTTGGCTAGGGTTACTGGGGGAGGTTTTACTCATGTTCACTATACCACTATTGGGATGGCTCCTTCTACAGTCTTTGTCCTTTGTTCTCTCTTTTTTCCCGTTAGATAATAAATTTATGTCACCTTTTATTCAATGTTATACAAAATGTAGCACTCCTAGTATTTTTCAGAATAAAAAAAAATTGTATTGATGTGAACAAAAATAGAAAAAGATGAACATATTCAATTGGTTGACATCACTTCTGAATTTTGATGACATACCAAAATATCTACTATATCATAGATACATAATTAAAAAAAAAGGAGATTCACTATTATATCCAATATAGGAGCCCAAATTATTTATAAAAAAATCATATATGAAATGGACTTTAGAAATACATCCAAAACCCATTTACAACATAACAAAAAAGGTTTTAACTTCTTTTAAATTACAAAACTGTCATTGATTTTTTAAAACAAACCCAACCTCAAAACCTCATATAAATACCCAAAACACTCAATAGGGCATCAAAGTAATTTAATAATCAAAATTAAATTCAATAAGGCCAAGGTTTATTTATAGTTTTAGTGCTAAGAATAGGTATATTACTAAATATCTCTATAAAAAAATTGGATCACTCTAGGAACGAGCGAAGTAGATGATAGTTTTCTTCCACGAAATGCACGATTGTAAGGGAGTCTCAAATGTGGTCTTATATTCTTTCATGTAAACTTTTAACTTCCCCAATATCTCACATTTACTTCTTTCTTGTTCTTACTTAATGTCTATTTACCATAATGATGTTGCTTATAATGAAATTATAAAGGGGAGGATCATGAGGTAAAGTGTATAAGATAAGGACCGTACAACATATTTCCCTTTGCAACAATATATAAAATGTAAAATCACAGAACATTTACATAGTGAACTTTATATGTCAAGTTATAGCACAATTAGTATGAAAAGAAAAAATTTAGGGAGAGATTGGCTACTCTCACCATTAGCTCCATGGCATACGCACAACCTTAAGTTAGAAGAATTTATGCATGGCACCCAACTGCCAACTGTCACTGATATAAATTTATGTAGAAAATTACAGATCGCACACTAATGAGGACTATTGGTAGTGAGGAAAAGAAATATTTTCTTTAATTGAAAAGAAAATGGATTTTCACGCGCGTTTTAGGCCTTGGGGATTAAGTAACTAGGAAACCAAGGCTTTCGTCTCTTGCCTGCCCTCCACTTTTTGTCCCAACTTTGGTCAATCTCTATGCACCCTGACTAGGGATGGCAAAAATTCCCGCGGGGGCGGGTCCCCGACCCTAACGGGGGGAAATTTTCGGGGCCAAATCGGGTACGGGTACGGGGAGACCCAAAAAAAAATCCCCGACGGGTTCGGGCCGGGTATGGTAATTGTGTCCCCCCCCCCGAACCCGGCCCGAAATATATATATTTCTAATTTTAATTAATATATATCTTAAAAAACTTAAAATATTTTTGTGATGGAGGCATGGGGTTTTGAACCCATGACCTCCTTTTGAATCCAAAAGCTTACCTTACCACTACTCCACCAATTGTCCTTGTGTTATAGAGAAATAATTAATTAATTTAATGGTTACAATTCCAATTCCAACTAACAAACATGCATATTAAAATCAAAATTCATATGCAAATATGTATAATAATCAATAAATTCAAACAATCCAAATATAATATGAAAAACAAAACACAATAACAAATACTGATTTTAAAAAACAAAATTCGTATGCAAACATGTATAATCAACAAATTCAAACAATTTAAAGATAACAAAAAAAATCAAACGCCACAACAAATATTGATTAAAAAAAATTATGCAAACATCTATAATCAATAAATCCAAAGATAACGAAATAATCAAACATCATAACTAACATTGATTTTAAAAAATAAAATTCATATGCAAACATGTATAATCAACAAATTCAAAGATAGCGAAAATAATCAAACACCAAACATCTTTATATTACACAACTACTTCATACGCTATCGCACAACTAGATGATTGATGTAGATTGGTAATCAAACACCAAGTCATACATAGATTAGAACTCTTCATCAATTAGATGACTAATGTAGATTGGTAATCACATACCACTCTATGAGTATATGACGGAGGTAGACAAGAAACACAAATTACTCTCATAATCAAGGTATCCATATCCATATATGGAGGGAAGAAGAAGAACCATATCCATGTACAATTTTGGTGTTAAGATGATGAGAAAGAAAAAGAAGAAAAATAATGAGACTTTAACAAGATTCACAAAAAATATATGTCATTAATTCAAAAAATTGGAAAAAGTATATTTATATTTTTTATAAAAAAAATTGGAGATGGGTTGTTGCTTACTACCCGTAACTCACTAATAAAAAGAAATTAACTTATTTAAAAACACACAAATATTTATTACTACCCTCGGCTCTTGCTTACTACCCGTAACTCACTACTTATTCCAGAAGAAAATGTCTCATATGGCAGCTTCGAAGAGGGCACTTCTCATTCCATGTCTTCTTTTGGCATGCAAACAAATTACAACAGGCAATGGGGTTTTCAGGATGCTGATGAGCTTCAATCAGTGGTTTCCAACTACATTCACCATCGATGAGTATATTGGTGCACAATTAGAATAATTGGGATGAATATAATCGTAATGGAATCTTTTTATCTCCTTAATTCCTTAAAATTGTAGTACCGGCATCGTAATGGAATCAGAATGCAGCTCACGCGTCCACCTCACAATCAAATGCCAATTTATTTTTTCGACTTACTTTTTTTTAATTTTGTTTTAAAAAAATTTAAGAAGAGAGGCTAATGCAGAATCAAATTATTGAAAGACCCCACCCAAAAAACACGGAAAGTGAAAGTGAAAGTGAAAGCAGAAAACACGTTCAAAATTTTTTTCTTTTACCTTCATGTTTTTCACTTTCACTTTCACTTTCACTTTCCGTATTTTTCTGCTTCCGTGTTTTTCCGTGTTTTTGAAAATGTGTTTTAGTCGGTGCTTGCAGACAAATATATTATTTATTAAAATTAATGAGAAAATGAGAAGTTAAATTTGGATATTTTCAAACATTAAACATTAGACAATTGCCAAATCGGTTAATACTTAACAAAAAAAAAAACTAAACAGAAAATAAAACAAATAAAAAGAAGCTCAAAATTTTTTTCTTTTCCACATCCCATCAATTTCCTTTGGAGGGAATCACTGCAGTTTTTGCTGCTTGGTGAAAAAAAGATCAGGATTAAAAAGGAAAAGGTGAAAGCTTTGACTGCAAAAACCAGGTGCTTTTTTTTTTGGGCCAGGTGAAAATTTGTTGGTTTCAATACTAATCTCTTGCTGTAATTTGTTTACAATTTGATTAGACAGCAGAATTTGGCAAGTGGGGTTTTTTTCATGCCGAGGTCAATGAAACAACAGTAATATAATCTATAAAAAATGATGGCTAAAGTTGATTAGAGGAAAAATAAAAATGAAAGGAAATGCAAGTACCTTTTGAATTTTTAATCAATCAGTCTAGCCAACAGGCAGAGATTGTTGCTGTTGTTGCTTCTGCAGCAGTTGGTGTTCATGTGCTGTGTTTTTTTTTGTATTTTCTGTGACTCTCTGTATCTTTTATCTTCATCAATCCTTTTCTGGGTCTGGTTCAGATGTTTTTGTCTTTATACACCATGCATGGCAAGTTGTATGGCCAACCACTACGCATGCATGGCCAACCACATTGCATGGTTGGTTCTCCGAGGAACAAAAACTCTCCTCACCAAGGCACAGGTTGAGTTTAATTTTATATTTCTATTAAATGTGTTTAATGATAAATTAATGTGAAAATAAATATTTTTTAGAAGCAAATTCGGGGATTCGGGGCGGGTATGGGGAATGGTCCCCGACGGGTACGGGGGGGGAATCCCCGAACCCTATTAAACGGGGATAGGGGCGGGGCGGGGGAGGGTTTGGGATTGGGGGTCGGGGATGGTATTGGCAAACCCGGACCATACCCGGCCCCTTGCCATCCCTAACCCTTACGAAGCAACTAGGAAACCTCTAGTTTCAGGCTTTCAGAATTTTCAAAATAAATGAACAACTGGCTTTTCTCTTCTCTTCTCTTCTATAGCGTGCGAACACCAATTTGGTTTACGTCCTTAAAAAGACTTAAACGCCCCCCATATTGCTCTTAAATTATTTTTCATGTCTGACTATTTCATTTTAAAAAAAAAAATCGAAGGGTGGAATCATTATCTATATTAAAAACAAAATTGTTTGGCGCTGGCTTTATAAGGTGATATGATGAGGAGGTAGGTGTCCTTAACATGTCACGCCATGTCATTAAGTGACTCTTAATGAGGTATAAGACGATTAAGCAAGGGGTAGTAAAATTCAATACCCTATAACCTAAGACTATGTGCATTTGTTTAGTGTTATTCAACCACGAGTGGGGCGGACAAGGAAAAACTAGCTGTCCACAGAAAACTAATAATCGTGTTCGAATGATAAGTGAAATTTATAAAACTATGACATATTTCTTATTAAGAAGAATCTGTTTCTTTCTACTTGAAAAAGAAAAAAGAAATCTTAGCATATCATTATTATAGTCCCACATAATGTGGGCTTGGTTAACGCCTTTATTAAATAGCAAGGTGATTGGAAAGTCGTGCAATACACACAAAGATAAAAGGACCATCCAATGAAGATGGGCAATAATGGACCTTGACGCAGTTGCCACAATTTTTTATTTTTTATTTTTTATAAATTGTTTCTTAAACTTTAGTATCTTTTATTTGGGCATATAAATATATAAGTAATTTTTCAATATATTCCCACATAATGTTATTAAATTTAACAATGTTATATAACATGATTACACTAATATATCAACCATGTCGTTCATCCATATTTTAATATGTGAATTAGTAATACAACGTGACAATGTGATCATCACACTAAAAAGTTTCTCCAAATATATAAAATCTCATCCAAATCAGCACAAAGTTTATCTATATTTTGTTTACTTGTACTCGACTTATGACCCAAATAGCATATTTTAAACAAAATTGAAAATAGGTTGAAATAAAATTAACAATGTAATTTTGGGTTTAAGATTTAGAAATTAAAATTTTATATTATAAATTGATTAAACAAAAACCTAATTATATTTTTTTAAGCAATAATATATTATATATATTTTAATAGATCACAACGCTAATCAAACATGAAAATTATGAAAATGCCCTTTTGGTAAAATCGATCAGAAAGAGGACACGTGGCGGAATATAGTCCTTGTTACTACGTCACAGGCACTATACACAAAATTCCGACATTATAGGGTGCTTTTATAATACAGTACAAACAATCGCCTTCTTCATTCCCTCCTCGGTTTCTCCTTCTTCTTCTTCACAATCTCCACTTCGTCTTCTTCTTGCCGTTCCCTTTCTCCCTCTGTCTCTCCGGCGAAGATCTTACTTCTCGCTGCAATTTCTCGCCGGAACAAGCATATCTAGCCAATTTCTCGCGATTCGTTCTGAGTCCCAGCCATGAATCCCGAATAGTAAGTTCAATCCGCTGATTCTTCTAATTATATTTTTTATATTCCGCCGATTGAATTTGATTGTATATGCGATGCGATGATTTTAGAACCGCAATTATATTGTAGGCTGTAATTTAAATTTAATTTAGTTTAATTTTCTGTTTTTTTTTTTGGTTTGAATTGAGGGCTTTTGAGTATAGATCTAGATGCCTGGCAATCAGATCCGTTGAAATTTTTTCTTAGATTCATAATTTATGTGAATTTTAGGGCTCGTAATTTGAAAGAATTCATACCCGAAGCGGTTGGATCGGTGCTGTTTACGTTTGATTTTGATTGCTGTATAGAGTATAGTAATTCCGATCAGTAAATTGTGCTGTGAATTTTATGCAGTGACTATTTGTTCAAGCTTTTGTTGATTGGAGATTCTGGTGTCGGCAAGTCATGTCTACTTCTGCGGTTTGCTGTAAGTGGGAGACAATTAGGCATCGAATTCTTCATTTTTTTTCTCTCAGTATTTGAGAGTCATAAAGATAATTGAGATTTGGGGTTCCTGATTGATGTGTTTTGTTTTTGCAAACCAGGATGATTCATACTTGGATAGCTACATCAGCACAATTGGAGTTGACTTTGTAAGCATTTCTTGCGCTGGGTTTCTACACCGTCGATTCATTTGATGAACTCTCACTAATATATGTTATCTCTATTGTGTATTTTAGAAAATTCGCACTGTGGAGCAGGATGGGAAGACTATCAAACTCCAAATTGTGAGTATATATGATATGGTTTAATAGTTTTTTGCGCAGTAGATTGAGATCCGTTCTAGTAAAGCTGTGTTGATGTAGTTGGTAGCTCTTTTGAACTAGTTCACATGAATTTTTCAACATGTAAACCTGTCGCATCTTGCCTTTTTCTGTTCTTAGTTGCTAATTGATGTTGCTTTGGGGATGTGCAGTGGGACACTGCTGGCCAAGAACGTTTTAGGACAATCACTAGCAGCTACTACCGCGGGGCTCATGGAATCATTGTAAGTGTGATGTTTCCTATTTATTTGTTGTGCTGTTATTTTTCCCAAGTTTTCCTCTTGATGTAAGATATAAGTCTCATGCCCTTGGGTTTCTTGCAGGTTGTTTATGATGTCACAGACCAAGAGAGCTTTAACAATGTTAAGCAATGGTTGAATGAAATCGACCGATATGCAAGTGAAAATGTGAACAAGCTTCTAGTGGGAAACAAGTGCGATCTCACGGCAAATAAAGTTGTGTCCTATGAGACAGCCAAGGTGAATATTGATGAGCCTGTTCTAGTTTTTTGGCATTGTATATCTTGGAGGTGCAAAGTATAATGATGGAATTTGTTATTTCTTTTTAGGCATTTGCCGATGAAATTGGAATCCCTTTCATGGAAACCAGTGCTAAGAATTCCACTAATGTGGAGCAAGCCTTCATGGCCATGGCTGCTGAGATCAAGAACAGGTACTTTCTAGCATTTGTGTTTTTGTGTCGTTGTATGTTAATAATTGCACCATTCTAGATGACCAGCTTCTCACATGTTTTGAATTTTATCTGCAGGATGGCAAGCCAACCGATGAACAATGCCAGGCCTCCAACAGTGCAGATTCGGGGACAGCCTGTCAACCAAAAGTCTGGTTGCTGCTCTTCTTAGATGGGGAAAAATAATTGTTGGGGGGCAATGATGTTTATCGGTGTTATTCTTCGTGGCATGTAAAACTAGTTGTTTTATCTTAACGCTTTGATATGAAGATGATTGTTGGTCACGTTCTTTTGTTGTCAGTTATCAGCTCAGCACTTTGTTAAAGCTTCCATTCTTTTCAATGTATTTGTTTTCAAAAACTTTGTACAAATTAGGAATACTGGTGAATAGCAGTATTTGCCTTGTTCTGTTCCCCTAATTCTTGTCAGATGCAGGATATCCTATTCCACTGTTTCAACTGCTACTGTGCGATGGATATAAGTTTAGTAGGTCATTAAATAATTTGGAATCTATCTTCATTCTCACCTCTGTTGTTTTCGAAATATTTTATATGCCATAATGAATTCTTCAAAAGTGCTTCCAGGGAAAGCACTGATTTGCATGCTTCCTAGCCAGGAATGAAGTGGCCTTGGCCCTCCCACCACCCATTTAAAACCTTTTTTAATACTTAGGAAAGATATAACATCATACCACAAAAATTACACAATTTATTGTTGGCTCCCCCATTTAAGATGATTAAGCTATTTACAATTAAGTTTGGATTTTGGTCCTTTACCCCAAATCTAAGAATCGTAGCTCCACCACTGATCGGAACATTGCCGGGAAAGTTTTGAATGGAGATCGTGTTTTGCATATTCACCAGTAATCTCCACAAGAACAAACACCACCTTTGAAATGATGGAACCTTGTAGTATCTCTAACAATGATTTCCCTTTTCTCAATAGCTGATATGTACTTGGTAGCATGATGGCAATCCCCACAAACTCTCAAGTTTTTGAAAATGCGAATCGGCGTCCCTAACGGCACTTTTATAAGCCCGAAAGCAATTGCTAGTTTTTCACTGTGCCATAACAGAAGCTGTTGTTTCTGCTCTTCTCCAACATCATGTAAGGCAAAATTAAGATCTGGAACATAGCCTGCCAACTTCATTTTTCTATCCAGTTCAAACAGTTTTTCATGTATAGATGCCAATTCTGGGTGAGCCCTGTCACCTGATCTGAATTCATGCACCACACTCTTCACCTCAATCCAACTGTACCCTGGTGTCTTCACTACCCGGTTTTTTTTCATCGATCGCCTTACCTTTGCAACATGGTCCCATCTGTTGGTTGCAGCATAAACATTAGCGAGTTGAACATAACCAGCTGCACTCGTTGGATCAAGATCAAGCAATTTCTTGGCAGCAAACTCAGCTAGCTCTAAGTTCTTGTGGATCCGGCAGGCACCCAAAAGAGTTCCAAATATGGCAGAATGTGGTTCGAACGGCATTTCCTTTATCAAATTCACAGCTTCAACTAGCCTACCAGCTCGACCAAGAAGGTCTACCATACACGTATAGTGGTCCGGCTTAGCTGCAACTCCATAATCCCTTGCCATTGAATTAAAATACTGTACTCCAAGATCTACCAACCCTGCATGGTTGCAAGCCATTAACACTGCCACAAATGTGATCCAATCTGGCTTTGCTCCCTCATTCCTCATCCGGTCAAACAAATCGAGAGCTTTGAGACCTGCTCCATGTTGAGCATAACCAGCAATCATAGCATTCCAAGTAACAATGTCTTTTCGTGCCATCTCAATAAACAACTTCCAAGCATCCCCCAAATTCCCACACTTACAATACATGCTAACCAAAGAGGTCGCTGCAGTTGTATCATTATATAATTGAAATTTATAAATCAGCTGATGTACCTGCTTACCCATCTGCAATGCAGAGAGGTTACTGCAACCCAGTAGAACACTACACAAACTTGACGGGTTCGGCCTAACCCCATATCCGATCATTGACTTAAAGAGCTTTAAACCCTCTTCAGCTTGACAATTTTCAACATAACCAGAAATCATAGTATTCCAAGTTACTAAATTTTTCATAGGCATCTCTCTGAATAATTTCTCGGCTAATTCAATCTTCCTAAACTTCATGTACCCTGTAACCATAGCAGTCCACGCCACAACACTCTTAACCGGTGCTACCTCAAACAACTCCACTGCCATGTCCAAATCCCCACATTTCACATAACCCGAAATCATTGCACTCCATGAGACACTATTCTTCTCTGGCATCACCAAAAAGAACTCATGTGCTTCTCTCATCTTCCCATTTTGAGCAAACCCTGATATCATAGTATTCCAAGATGCCGTGTCCTTGACAGGCATCTTTCGAAAGAATTCCCAAGCAGCATCAACATCAAGATTGTGTAAATAACAAGCCAACATAATATTATATGAACAGGAGTCTGGTTCAGGACATTTCTCAAACACCTCGCAGGCTTCTTTCATCTTCCCGGGCATTTTCGCATACCCGGATAAAATTGAATTCCAAGTAACTGTTGTCCTAACTGTCATCTTTTCAAACATCCTACGAGCAGAATCTAAATCCCCGGCTCGAATATAACTTGTGATCAACTTATTTGACTTAATGATATTGCCAAATTCACGTTGATCAAGCGGTTTAGGTTCATTGCAAAATTGAGTGGGTGTGCTCTTCAATGTCATGTTACTGGTGGAAACCAAGTGGGTTTCTTGTTGTGGGCGAGAGGGAAAGTTGACTGGAACGGCTTCTCTGTTTTGATTGGCATATGGGGTTTGGATTGTGAAGGAGGAGAGGGCATAGTTTTGGTGTTTGGAATGTGGGAAAATTTTAAGCACCAATGTTGGTTTTCTTGTATTTCTAAGATTTGTCATGGATGGTGGAGAGAAAAGCAAAAATTCAATTTGTTACAGCTTCTCCAAGATTTTAAGCTGAGCATGATTTCATATGCAAGAAGTTGAATTTCTAGTTCTGCTAGGAATTTGAATTCCGGAAAGTTGATGCTTTGATTTAGAAGAGATAAGAGAGGAAAAACAAAACAAAAAACTTTTAGAAATTCCGTTGCCGGGACTTGAACCCGGGTCTTTCGGGTGAGAGCCGAATATCCTGACCAACTAGACTACAACGGATTTGTGTTGATTTTGTAATGCCTTTTTTATTTAACAAATAAATTATTTAGGAAACTAAAACTTATATGTTAAGAAGACAAAAAACCTTGCTCCAACAGCTTAATCTATATCATATATTCCCACAAACTATCACATAAAAATGAGATCTTAATAGATAATTAGATAATAATATTTATCAATACTTAAATTATCTTAGGTGTAATTTTATGTTACATTCAATGAATTGGTGCGTTGTTCTATCAAGGGTTGGATTTTGATTTAATTAATCTTTTAATTCTATGGCTAAAAACTGTAATATATCGGTGAAACAGTAAGAGAATTATAAAGATATAAATTACATCGATACGTTGAATGTACTAAATAAGTACTGTGTGCCGCCAACTACAACGTATTAGTCAATTACAGCTTATTATCATATTACTTGTGTGTGCCCTAGCATACATGTATCCAATACAACTATGTTTCCAAAAGTACCAATATTTAAGAGCTTGATTAATACTCTAAAAGGTTGGAACTATCAAAACTCAAAATAAAATCGTGTGACTTATAGGGAATTTTCTTATTAAAAATGATAGAATTTTACCATTCTTAACTGGTGTTTGTTGATTCTTGGTGTTCACTTGATTTCTATCAAAACGAAACAAAAGGCCGAAATAAAAAGTAAATAATATTTACTATTTTGGCTTCCTCCAACATTTCTATGCATAAGGATGTGTGTCATTTTCGTGTGGAAATAAAGCCCCCTGTGTGTTGGCTAATTACTCAACACATATTAAGATTAAAGTTTGTGCAAACCCTAAACCCTACTTTATTGTTAAAGAGTTTGGGCATTGAACGATGTTGACGCCAAAAAGTCGTTTTCTGACTTAGAGGGTCAACTTAGGAATTTTGCTGCCTTCGGTACCTTGGAAGCCTCGGTAGGGAGCGTGACCTGCAAAAATAGAGGAACGTTCGGTAAGGCCAAGGGCACCGTGTGGTCCGGCCGAAGGCTCTCCGAAGCTTAAGTAAGTTCGGGATGTAATAAGTTTTACTTTCAGATTAATTAGGCAGTATGCTGATCATCTGCTTACCCTATGCAGGGATGGCTGATCCCTTTTTATAGGGCCTGGGAGGTAGTGCTTAGTTGTAATCTGTCGATGTGGGACCTGTGGACGTCGCTGGGGAGCATGCCACGTGTCCTTAGAGAGGCGGTGCCTAAGTGATGCGATCGGTAGGAGGGGGTGCCGAAGGCACCTCTGTAAGGCTTGATTTGTCCCACGTGTCTTGCTCTCATTGGCTGCTTATTCTGGGTGTAAACAGGAGTCCCCCAAGTTTCTGAGCGAGATTTCTCGGTCGGGGACTTGGTTGGTGTCTGGCTTCTACAAGGCCACCTACCGTTCGGTAGCTCGATGAGGGAGCGCGGGGCGCCCTGCCGTTCGGTAGCCCGATGAGGAAGGCCTGGGCGGCCTGACCGTTCGGTAGCTCGCCAGGGCGCGCTGGGGGCGCCCTGCCGTTCGGTAGCCCGATGAGGAAGGCCTGGGCGGCCTGACCGTTCGGTAGCTGGTCGAGGGCGCGCTGGGCTGCCCTACAGTTCGGCAGTGTGTGACGCCTTGATGGGGTACCGAGAATACTTGCCGGTCGTCAGTTAACTGGGCAAGTTCGATTTTCGCTCTTGTTTTCCACGCTTTGGGCAGTGATGGGACGGAGCGACGCTTCGTCTTCTGCACCTAGCGTGCTGCCAGAAGGCCCGCTCTATGCGCGACACGCGGCGCGTCGAGTCATGCGGAGCGCGCATTAATGCTTCGTTTGGCTTCCCGAGGAGTACCGTTGCAACCTTCGCCCTATATATTGCAGTGACTTCTGAGGCGGAAATCACTTTGCATTCGTGAGCGAGGCGTGAGCTCTGCCCAGGCGATTTCCGGTGATATCGAACGGTACTCAAGGCGATTTCTGGCAACACCAAACGGTAACTAAAGCGATTTCCGGCGAGACCATTCGGAATATGAAGTGACGTTCACTCTCTGACTTCAATTTTCACAAGGTACAGTTCGGTAATCTCCTTTTTCTTTCCTTTTGTTATGCATACGTCCTTCCTTGGTTTAAACTAGACTAGAACTTTTTTAAAAGTGGGGTGTAGTTCGGTAGTCTAGTTGCCATAGGTAGAGATGTAGGCAACGGTAGGATAGTTCTTTGCATGGCCCTTAGTTTACTCCCGTCGTTTTTGTAGATGTCTGATAGCGAGTCGGGATACGAGAGCGAGCCCAACGCTTTCGAGGATGAGTCCCCAGAGAGGGGTCAGTATACCGAGAGGGGAGGAGTCGGCCCAGGGTGCCGATAGTGGGAGTGATTCCGAAGTTGAAGTGATTGGCGAGAGGTTGACTCCTGCGCCTACTCACGGGATCGGAAAGGGCTCATGACCAGCCAGCCCATGCCGTTGGCTGTGGTGTATAGAGACGGTCGGCATGTTGGGTTAGGCCTGCATCCCGAGCCTGAGGTGGACGTTGGGTCGGGCGTGCAGCCAGAGCCTGAGGCGGAGGGCGTTCAGGATGCCGGAGGCATCTTCCAGTCACTTTCCGGAGGCTTCCACTTCTGGCCGTGGAGAGTCTCCCGAGCCGAGTCCAAGGCCGAAGGTGACGACAGTGAGCAGCGGGAATCCTAGGATCCCGAAGGGGTGGCGAGGGAGCAGCTGTTCGACGTGGACTACCTGCCGCCCAATGGCTCGACTTACCGAGAGCTGCAGAAGATCAGGGCGGAATACAGGATTCCACAGTCGGTAGGGATGAGGATCCCACATCCTACCGAATCCCTGAGCAAGCCCAAGGACGGCGAGGTCGCCTTCTTCACTGACGTCCTTCAGCAAGGCGCCAGGTTACCGTTGCAGCCCCCAGTTCGAGAGGATTCTGGCTCAATCGGGTACGCTCCTGGCCAAGTCAATCCGAACTTCTGGGCCGTACTGATGGGGTCGTGACGGCATTTGGACTTGCCGAAGAGGATGGGCCTTCCTACGAGCAGCTTTGCCATCTGTCCAGCATCACCAAATCCAAGAGTACAGATCATGGTGGCTGGGTTCAGGCGACTGCCTCAGGGCTTCGGAAAGGGGCCATTTTCTGAATGCCGTGCCGACTTCCCAGGAAGTCCTGGAGGAATCGGCGGGTGTTGCTCTCCGGTGATTGGGAATCGCCGTCGGGAGTTCCCGCTCGCTTCCATATCCCCACTACCTTTCAGAGATTGCCGGTAGGTTGGTGCCATACCGATCGGGAGCCCATTATTTCTCTCTGTTTGCACTAACAGTTTTCTTATTATTATATTTTTTGCAGGCAAGCTGAAACAGCCCACGGAAACTCACGAGAGATTCGCAGCAGATTGACCAAGTGAGGACGAAGGTCCCTGCCGTGACAGAGAGTACCCACAGTTCCTCTTCACGGGAACTTAGTCAAGGCTCGTCTTGCCAATCCTGCCGAGAGTAAGTTCACTTTGACTTCTTCCTTTGCTTTCGCTGATTTCCTTCGGCTAACCCGTGTCTCGTCCATGTAGTGTCTGAGGCCAGGAGACTGCCGAGGCCAAGAGCCGTCGGAGACCTCCAAACGGCGCCTCCAGGTGCTGTCCAAGGGGAAGAAACAACGGCGGCAGCCCGAAGCTTCGGCCGAGAGGGTAGGGGAGGCTGATCCCGACGAGTCGATTCCGAACGGAGAGGCAGCTCCATGCCGACCAACCTCAGGGGAGGGTGCCGGTTCAGCGACCGGTACGCAGGCACGGCTCAGGGTGCCGATCCTGCGTCTTCCAAGGCGTCCGGGAAGCGGCCATTGACGGTGGACCTGGATGCCGCCTCCACTCCCAAGAGGGTGCGCCTTGCCGATCCTCCGCGGGCCATCCTTGCGGTCGAGGACGAAGAGGGGCCTACCGAGGCAGTTACGCTCGCGTGCCCTTCGAAGACGGTCCAGTTTGCGAACCACATGATCTTGGGCTCGCAGATGGATCTCTCCGAGATCGACGAGCTGCCGAAGAGGCTTCTTCGGGAAGAGGCAGGGCGTGCCTTCCGTCTCCAGGCCACGGTAACCTCCCATTCCCGTTCTCTCCTTCTTGCCGTTACTTTTTGGCCTACTAACATGCGGTTATTTTTTTCAGGCATCGATGGACATGTGGCTGTGCATGAAGAGAGCCATCAACACTGCCGAGCGCAACAAGAGGCTGTACGACGAGGGCCGCTCTAAGGTAAATGAGGCGGTGAAAACCCTCCAGGACCACGCCCATCTCGTGCAGGGCATGCAGGCTGCCGACGGCAGATCCAGGCGCACGAGGCGAAGCTTGCCGAGATGCGCGAGGCCTTGGACGGCGCGAGCGGGCGGCAAGGGATGCCGAAGAGGCGAAGGGTGCCGTGCAAGCGGCGCTCGAGGCGTCTGAGATGTCGAAGGCGTCCGAGATTCAGGCTGCCGTGCTGAGGCCATCAGGGGCTACCGTTCCTCGCAAGAGTTCACTGATCTCTTGGAGTCAGGAGGTGGCGTCCGAGATGGGGGACCCTGATCACCGCTTCAAGCGGTTCAACCCTGGGCAGAAGCTCTGATCTCAACTTCGCTGCCGATCCCCCTCCACTCCGGAAGGCATTACCGAAGAGATGATCGAGGAGTATGAAGGGAGGACGCCCAGGGCGACGCCGAGGATGCCGAGGATGGCCTTGCTGCCGATGCCGAGGATGGGCCTGCTGCGAGGATGGCCCTCCTGCCGATGCCCTGCGTCCAGAGAAGACTGAAGCCTTTTCTTTTTGTTTTGTTTTTTATTTTAATTGATGTGTATGATATTTCTGAACATCTTAAATGCCGATGGCATTTTTGCTGATTTAAGTATCATTTTATCATCGTTTCTCAATGTGTTTCAGTTTTATCCTTGTATGCTATTGCCGTAGGCTAATAACTATAGGATGCCGTAGGCCAATAACTGTAGGATGCCGTAGGCCAATAACTGTGGGCAAGGTTGTAGACATCGGTAGGGACGAGGCCCCAAGCCTTATATCTATAGAAATGCCGTGGGCAAGTCTATGGTCCATTGTCGTAGGATCGTGCCCAACGTGCGGTAGTGAACGTAAAGAGCATAGTTTTGGATTGCCGTAGGCAAAGCTGCAAGTGGCTCACAAATGACGAGCACTGCCGAAACATTTTTTTTCAAAAATGATGCCGACAGATACGTGTAGCTGGACAAACCCATTTTATATTTACTTGCCGTAGGCTTAAATACAAATTCCCCTGCTGTTGGCTAGGGGGCTTTACTTAAAGTAGCTCTTGAGATGATCCACGTTCCATGGGTGGCCGAGGGTTTTCCCATCTGTGCCTCAGAGCCGGTAGGTACAGGACCGAAGGATACCGATGACTTCATAGGGTCCTTCACATGTGGGTCCGAGGGTTCCTTCCGTTGGGTCTCTGGTTGCAAGCGAAACTTTGCGCATCACCCATCCCCCCGATTCTGAAGGAGCGGGGTTTGACTCTCGAATCGTAATACCGAGAGATGCGCTGCTTGTAGGCTTCGTTCCGAAGGTTAGACGCCGTTCGGTGTTCTTCGATTAAGTCCAGGCTTATCGCAAGCGCCGCCTCGTTCGCCTTCGGCTCGAAGTTTTCCGTTCGGTAAGATGACTCGCCGATTTCCACTGGGACAACGGCTTCGGAGCCGAATGCAAGGCTGAACGGGGTCTCTCCTGTGGAGGTTCGGTAGGATGTTCGGACGGCCCACAAAGCTTCGGGAAGCTCTCCGGCCAGGCCCCTTTAGCCCTGCGAGCTGTCGTTTTAGGAGTTTCTTGATGATCTTGTTCACGGCATCTACCTGCCCGTTCGACTGAGGGTGAGCTGGGGAGGCGAAGAATAGGTTGATCTTGAGGCCAGTGCAGAACTTCCTGAAGAGTTCCGAATCAAACTGCCTGCCGTTGTCGGTAATAATTGCGTATGGGATGCCGAATCGGCAACAGATGTTGGTCCAGACGAACTCCTCGATCCTTGCGGCAGTAATGGTGGCCAAGGCTTCGGCTTCGACCCATTTCGTGAAATAATCCACCGCAACGACCGCGTACTTAACCTGTCCCTTGCCTTGCGGCATGGGTCCGATCAGGTCAAGTCCCCACTGGGCGAACGGCCACGGGCTTATGATCGGTGTGAGTGGTTCGGCTGGGAGATGTGGAATATTGCCGAAGCGTTGGCATTTGTCGCACTTCTTTACCATCGCTATTGCATCCCGATGCATTGACCGGTAGGAGTATCCCTCCGGAAGGCCTTGTGGGCCAAGGACTTGGAACCGGAGTGGTCTCCGCAGGACACCACTGTGGATCTCCCGAAGGACGTACTCGCCGTCCTCTTCGGTAATGCATTTCATGTAGGGGTCGTGTAGCCGCGTTTGTCCAGAACATCATTGATAACGATGTACCTTGTCGACCGGTAGCGTAGCTTTCTTGCCTGGGCTCTGCCCCTCTGGAAGGGTACCGTTTGCCAGGTAGGTGTAGATCTGTGACATCCAGGTGTCTACGTACCGAACGGCACATACGTCAGGAGAGGTGGTGCTTGGTTGGGCTAAAATCTCGACGGGGACCTGTCGGCCAATTTTGTCGTTGATTGCCGAAGCAAGTCGGGCTAATGCATCGGCATGGCTATTTTCTGATCTGGGGACCTGCCGAATCTCGTAAGCCAGGAACTGCCGTAGCAATTGGAGGGATGCCGATAGGTAGGCTGTCATAGACACATCTTTTGCCGCGAAATCGGCAGTGACCTGGTTCACGATGAGCTGCGAGTCGCTGTGAATGCTGACCTGCTTAGCCCCCATGCTCTTGGCTAGCCGAAGGCCGGCCAGAGGGCTTGATCTCAGCCTCGTTGTTTGACGTTCGGAAGGCGAATCGGATGGCATATTCTATCTTGGATTGGTCCAAGAGGCTGCCGTTCGGTGAGCCCGCCAAGGGGGGGCTTCTTCAGTTTCGACGTCTCGAAGGCGTCAGTTCGGCAATGAAGTCCGCCACCGCTTGTCCTTTCTTGGCAGGTCTGGGTTTGAACTCTACGTCGAACTCCCCCAGCTCGATCGCCCACTGATCAGTCTCCGGAAGTTTCTGGTTTTTGGAAAACCTGCCGAAGGGGATGGTTGGTCAGGACGACGATAGCGTGGGCCTGAAAATACGGCCTCAGCCGGGCGGAGAAACCACCAGGGCTAAAGCCAGCTGCTCGAGCGGCGGGTCCGAGATTCTGCCCCTTGTAGGGCCTTACTGACGTAGAAAATCGGCAGCTCTGCCTTCTCTGGGTTCCGTATGAGTCCTAGAGCTGACGGCAGGTGGGATACCGATAGATATATAGACAAAATTTCTCCAGGTAGGGGCTTAGATAGTAGTGGCGCCCTGGCCATGTAGTCCTTCAAGTCTTGAAATGCCTTGTCGCATTCGGTAGTCCACTCGACATGGTGTTTGCCCCCTTTCAAGGCTTTGAAGAACGGTGCGCACCTGCCCTGTGGCTTTGGAGATGAAGCGAGTGAGGGCTGCCACTCGTCCGATAAGGCTCTGGATGTCCTTCTGTGTCTTCGGCACCTCCATGTTGATTATGGCTTTGATTTTGTCAGGGTTTGCTTCAATGCCCTCTCTGGCTGATCATGAAACCGAGGAACCTCCCAGAAGACACGCCGAAGGCGCACTTCGTTGGGTTGAGTTTCATTCGGTACACCTTCAAGATGCCGAACATGAGGGAAAGGTTCGTCAGATGTTCCCTGCCGTTCGGCTCTTTACTAGCATGTCATCTACGTACACCTCCATCGTGCTGCCGATCTGCTCAGCGAAGATTCGGTTGACGAGTCTCTGATAGGTTGCCCCCGCATTCTTCAATCCGAACGGCATGACGTTGTAGCAGTACAAGCCCTTGTCCGTTATGAATGCCGTGTGTTCGCTGTCGGCAGGGTGCATGAAGATCTGGTTGTACCCAGAGTATGCATCCATGAAGCTGAGCAACTCGTGTCCGGAGTGGCGTCTACCAGCTGATCGATGTGTGGCAGCGGGAAGCTATCCTTCGGGACAGGCCTTATTGAGGTCGGTATAGTCTTGGCACATTCGCCATCCACCCTTTGCCTTCCGAACCATGACGGAGTTTGCCAGCCAGTCCCGGGTATACGGCCTCCCGGATGAAGCCTATTGTCATGAGCTTGTCCACTTCGTCCTTCATGGCTTCATACCATTCGGCATCATAGGATCGGCGCTTCTGCCTTACGGGTTTGAATGCCGGTGAGATGCTTAGCTTGTGGCTGATGACGTCGGGGGATATGCCTGGCATGTCGTCGTAAGACCAGGCGAAGACTTCCGAATTCTGTCGAAGGAACTGGATGAACTCGGACGCGGAGGGTGGCGTTCAGCAGGGTGCCGATCCTTACGCACCGTTCCGGCCGACCTTCGTCCAACGCCACGGTCTCGAGATCCTCGGCAGGTTGTGCCACCGGTGTGGGTGTTTCCTCCCTAGGATCATCTCCTGGTTCGCTACCGTTCGGCAAGTCCACGAGAGCCATGGTTTCTTTTTGTTTCCGAGGGCTGCCGATCTCAGTGCCTGTGGCGTAGCAGTTCGGCCGCTTGATCCGGGTCGCCCAGGACCGCCCCCGTACCGTAGCAGGTTGGGAATTTCATGAGTAGCATGTGGGGGGCAGGTGAGCCTTGATTGCCGTGAGTGCCGTTCGGCCGACTGTAACGTTATAGGCCGTAGGGCAGTCCACTATAAGGAACTGGTCGTAGACCATGGTCCTTCGTGGGGCTGTGCCGAAGGTGATCGGCAGCTGACACTGCGACCGGCTGGACCAAGTCTCCAGAAAAGCTAAGGAGAGGCGAGAGCTGTGTGTTGACTTGGCTGATGTCTATCCCCAGTTTCTCGAAGGCGTCGACAAAGATGACGTTTACCCGAACTGCCAGTGTCGACCAGGATTCTTCCGACATCGAATTCGGCAATTTCGGCTCGGACGATCATAGGGTCGTCATGCGGGTAGATGATTCCTTCCTCCTCTTCCTCGGAGAAGTGATGGGTTCCCACCTAACCTTCGGCATCTTCGCGTGCCGGCTACTCTCGATGCCGAGGACCTGAGGGTCCTGGGCCGCCCTGACATACTGTTTCATCGATCGGTTAGATGCCCGGCAAGGGTCGGGCCTCCACTGATCGTGCCGATCATGTTGATTTGCCGGTTGCCGTCGTCGGAGGCGCAGGTTGCGGCCTGGCTATGTATTGATCCAGTTTGCCTTCTGGATGAGCCTCTCCACGATCTTTCGTAGGCTTATGCAGTCTTCGGTGTTGTGGCTGTTCTCCGATGGTAGCGGCAGAACTTTCCGGGATCCGGCCATCCTGCGGCTGGGCTTTCGGAACGCAGGCTTCTGGTATGATCTCGTTTTCGTTCATCAGGACCGCCTCGTAGGAGGTATCCAGAGCAGGGTGAACACCTCGATCCCCTGGTTATGGGCCGGCAGCGGCGCTCGGTGGTTATCCCCCGCCGTCCTGCCCTTACCTTTCTTGGGGTGTCCCTTCTGGGAACCTCCGGCATCTTTGCACTTGTTGTCGTCAGGGTATTCGGCAACGCCTGCCGCTTGTGCGTATGGCGATGCCCCGGACGTAGTATTCCGCTGCACGGGCTCACCCTGCCGAGCCGTAGGCCCGGCCCTCGAATTCGAAGTACTCGACTTTTGCGTGGACTGCCGCCTGCTTCATGAGTTCGTCGTATGTGCGCCAATTGCTACTATGCACGAGATACCGGAAGTGTGATGACCGTAGGCCACTTTTGAAGGCGCCGCAGGCTGCCCTGTCATCGGTATCCGGACATCTAGAGTATTCATGGCTGAACCGTGCGGCATATTCGCACAACGGTTCGTCTTCTCCCTGCCGAACGGTACACAGATCGTCGGCAGAATACAGCCTTCCGTTTGAATCATGAAATGGTTCAGGAAGATTTGCTTCAAGCCGTCGAAGGAATCGACTGTTCCTGGTTCCAGTCGGTAGAACCAATTCAAAGCCGCCTCGGTGAGTGAAGAGGGAACAGGCAGGCACGTCCCCTCGTCGGTCAGCCCTCGGCACCCTACGGCTGATTGGAAAGAGTGGAGGTGCGTCAGTGGATCTTCCACCCCTCTATACGGTTTTATGCAGGGGCTGCCCATCCCGGTCCTCCGTGAGCTCCTGATGCGTTCGGTGAAGGGCCCTGGTCGAAGCCTTCCCCAGTCCGGCTCCTGCGAGCGCGTTTTGTCGTCCTCCATCTTCTGCATCCTCCGCATTAGGAGGCGGACGGCGGGATCCCGGTCCGGTATATCCTTGTCGTCATGATGTGCCGATCGCTCCTGGGACCTGAAAGGGCTAACCTCGGAGAGACGTCGTTGGCGTTGCCGAACGGTAGGTGGAAGCGCGATGTGTGGAAGGGATGTACTCTGGGTCAGACTCTCTGCCGTGGACTCCAGAACTGGAATCCTTCGTATCGGAGACTTTGCCCCAGACCTCTTGGCGGGGATCCTCCAGGCGTGCGTTGATCCTGATTGGCGATCCCTGTCGTTCGGTGTGTCGCTCGCCTTCTCGATCCCGCAGCCTATGGCGACAATCCGAATAGACCTTGCTCGGCCCGTGGGGCCTGCCCCTTGGCGCAGGAACTACCAACTGTTGGGACGGCGCAGGCGTCGCCTCTTCCGTCCGCTTGCCTTTCCTCTGCCGACGGGGGTCTGCAAGCTCTCGGGACGACCGTCCGGTCTGTGTATTCCTGTGCATGCCGTTGGTTTAGCAATTGCTGTGTCTCGTCCACCCTGGACGCAGGAAGTTGTTGTGTTCTTGTAACCTAACCATGTCCTGCCGAAGGGACACGACTTGGGCTAAAGCTCCGCGCTTTCCGTGATTTGGGGTCCCGGAGGGTTGGTTGCCGGCGTATATGGAGGTGGCGCTGGGCTTACCCCACTCGACATGCCGTACGGTAACCCCTCATGCATTACGAACGAAGCTTTTTCATTGGTTCCCATATGTTCGGGATGAAGGGTCGATTTGTTTTAATCGATTCCCACGGGGCGCGCCAAACTGTTGACGCCAAAAAGTCGTTTTCTGACTTAGAGGGTCAACTTAGGAATTTTGCTGCCTTCGGTACCTTGGAAGCCTCGGAGGGAGCGTGACCTGCAAAAATAGAGGAACGCTCGGTAAGGCCAAGGGCACCGGTGTGGTCCCGGCCGAAGGCTCTCCGAAGCTTAAGTAAGTTCGGGATGTAATAAGTTTTACTTTCAGATTAATTAGGCAGTATGCTGATCATCTGCTTTACCCTATGCAGGGATGGCTGATCCCTTTTTATAGGGCCTGGGAGGTAGTGCTTAGTTGTAATCTGTCGATGTGGGACTGTGGACGTCGCTGGGGAGCATGCCACGTGTCCTTAGAGAGGCGGTGCCTAAGTGATGCGATCGGTAGGAGGGGGTGCCGAAGGCACCCTGCTTTAAGGCTTGATTTGTCCCACGTGTCTTGCTCTCATTGGCGCTTATTTCTGGGTGTAAACAAACGATTTGTTCAGTTTGGAATTTCACTTCAGTATTCGGCATTTAGTATAAAAAGGGAAATGACACAAATTATTCATTTCAATTACACGCCATACGAGAATTGTGATTAGTAGCAAAATTGTGCATCATACAATAAAGGCTTATTTATTGAATTATCCCTTTAGTTTTTAAATAATTTCAATTTGCTCTTTTAAATGACTCAATCTTTCCCATAAATTTCCATTTTGTGACTAAAATTGTCCTCATTCCGGTAGTTTACTCATATAAAAATCATTAAATCAACTGATGTGGCAGGTGTGATTTTAAAATAAATATTTTATCTTTGGAGAAATTATTTTGCATGTTTAAAAATAGTTAAAAACCCAGCAGCCCCTCCCAACCCCTTTCTCTTCCCGACCATTACTACTCGCCACAACAGTCGGCCTCGGTGTCAACGTTGACCACTATCCTCCATCCTCTGCGTCACCTTCCCCTCCTCCATTGTCGTCGGCAGCATCTCTGTCCTTCTCACTAGCTCTCTCCTCCATTCCCCATTCTCTTTCCAATCACTCCTCCTCATCCTTTCCTCTTTTCCTCTTCAATCACTCATCCTTCATCACCCACGCACTAGGTATTGATTCTCTCCCTTTTTATTTTTAATTTTTTAAGTAATTTAATGGAGAGTTTTTGAAATTTTGGAAATGGTGGACTTTCGGTTGGCTTCAGGTATGTGGAAGAAAAGGGTACAGTTTTGGGTTGGCTTAGGTGTTATGAGGGGAAAAAATTACTTGTATGTGGATAGCAAAATAGTGCTACAGTTTCTCTTGTTGGGAGGGCCGCTTGGTGTTGTTAAAAAGTTATTCTTTGTTTATTTTTATTTTATATATTTTTAACATTTTAAATCATTTCAATTTTTTAATAGTTAAATTTAGCAAATTATCTGTGCCACGTGAGCTGGTTGAACTATTTTTATCTAAAAACTACCAAAATGAGACAACTTTGGTCACGAAATCAAAGTTATGTGGGGAAATTGAACCATTCAAAACGTCATGTCAATAAATGTCAAGATCAGGGGATCGCCATTCATCAGGCCTAAATATGAAGAATGAAAATCTTATATTCATCTTTCGGTTTGCAATACAATAAATAAGTGGATTTTCAAATCAAATACTGCAGGAAACAATTGAAGCTATTTAAGGTTATAAATAAAAAGTACTAGCGACATGAGAATTGATTTCCCATAAATTATTCTTTTGCAAACCAAACGCTTCCTGAATGCTAAACTTCAGCCTCACAAGAGGTCTGCGAAACAAAGGATCTCTCCGTACAGAAAAATTCACAAGTCGACTACCAGAAAATGATAATTTCATTGCTTCGGCAAACTTGTTGAATCTCATTCGGAGTTAAGTACGCACTAAATTGATCTTAGGTATACCATTAACAAAACTGTAAATTCTCATATTGCCCTAAGATCACAAACCATCTCATTCTTAGTCTAGTGGAAGCGCAAGGTACTCGAAAGTGCTTCCAGAAAAAGTACTTCGAACTGTAAGCACAACTTAAAGCACATTTGTGATACAAAAGCACTTCAAAAAAATTTAGCAGTTCCCGAGGTAATCTGAAACGAGAACCTGTTAGCAGTTAGAGGACTAGTCATTTTTGGGTCAAACCAGCCGGAAATACTAGTTACATAACACTCACCTTGATGCCATTTGAGGCTTTGACAAGCAGGCAATCGACGCATCCTTCGCTCTTTTAGGGAAGAAAAACAAATAAATAATCCTTCCGATAAGACTTACAAATAATTAAAGACTAAAGAAAAGACTAATTAATAATCAAGTAAAGCCAACAGTAGAATTCAAAAACACTTGACTTTGTTCCCAACCTATTCCAACTCAAAACTGATGCATGATTCGTTTGTCCAAGTCATAAAAATTTACACTCCAAAAAACATAGATAATCAAAATAGTTCTTAATATTCCTGTGGACAGCCTGCCACTCACTAATGGTATCACATAAAACCCAAATGGATTAAATGGATAGAGCTGGAAGAAGTGGAGACTATCATTTACCACCCAGAGAAGGGAACTGCCCAGGGTCTTCAATGGAGGGTGCTGCACTCCCTGAGTAACCTCCGGGTCCACCACCGTATCCACCTCGTGGACCACGGCCACGGCCTCGACCACGACCACCATAGTACCTCTCCCCTTCAGCTGGCTTCAGAAACTCATTTATGCTAACAGACTGCACAAAAATATGAATCACTCAGTCGAACAATCTTATCTCATCATAACATGTAGGATTAATAGAAATCAAAGAAATTATATCCGTTTAAATTATTACAAAACCAGAAGAGGTTACTCCGAAAATGAGATAAAAAAGAGATAACCGAGTACTGAGGAAGCATTAAAAGTTTCAGGACAGAGCAAGTGTAAGAGAACTAATATGTCCAAATGTCACAACTAAAAAAAGAGTGACTCTCCAATACCATTAAAATGAAAGCAGTAATCACCATGTAAAAAATCACTATAACCAAAGAAAAAGGTTAAAGATAAATCAGGTATACAAAGAAAAGGCAACCTTCTTGGCTCTCTCTTCTTTCTCAGCCGCCTCTTTGCGCTTATCCTTTTCGGAACCCTGACAATCAATGGCAAAGTAATTATACTAGCAAAATATAATGAACTAGGATTGGTGTATTCAAAGTGTGTCAGGACTCACCAGTTTGATAAAGATGTCATTGTTTTCCTTCTTGTTTGAAAGCTGCTGCATGGACTTCAAGTCTTTGTCCAAATCAACCTTTCTTTCCTCAGTCTTCAATGCAAGCAGAGCCTTCCTCTTCTCTTCAAGCACCTTCTCATACTCTTCTAAAGTCATCTCCTATAATAAAGTGAAACAATGACATCGTTTTATGTAAGGATGAGCAGAAAATCCAATATCATAAGTTAACTATATGGTATCCAGAAAAATCACAGTAATTATGTGAAAACAATATAATTTACCTTCTCCTCCGGCTCCTTCTCTTCCGACTCATTCACAGTAGTCTCCTTGTTGGCATCAGCAGGCTCATTCTCTCCCAACTGCTTCTCAGCACCAACATTCTTCTCAATTTCAGTTCCAGGCTCTTCAGTTTCCCTTAATATAGCAAAAAAGTGTATATGAGTAAGCCTTGTACCAGATAATGATAAATAAATGTGTCACAAAGTTCTAGACCGAAAATCAATGAGGGATTAGAACATAATTACTTACTGAGAAATGTCATCGGTGGGTGATCCCCAATTCCCACGACCAGCCCCATCACGTTTAAACTCACTTCTGATATTACAAATATTATCAATAACAGAAAGAAAACAGGAAGATTCCAGTGGTGAAAGCACATGAATATAAGGTGAATTAAATAACAAAAAAGTTGAAGACTACTAACCCATGTCCTGTACCACTGCGGCGATCAAATACCCTCCGAGGGCGTTCCCCTTCTGCATCGTCCCCATTGTTAAAACCACCACGACGCCCACCA
This sequence comes from Prunus fruticosa, assembly GCA_018703695.1. NCBI lineage: Eukaryota > Viridiplantae > Streptophyta > Magnoliopsida > Rosales > Rosaceae > Prunus > Prunus fruticosa. The sequence goes on from CM031921.1 coordinate 17,267,513, forward strand.
CGGAAGGAAGCACGAGGCCCACCATAGCCACCACGTCTTTCAGAAGGTTTCCCTGTATCTCCCTCTTCTGGTGCTCTATACCCACCATAAACACCATTAGTGTTCTCATTGCTGATTGCATCTCGAGGAAATCCACCACCACCACCTCCACCACGTCCACGGCCAAACCCACGTCCACCACCACGGCCCCCTCCACGGCCAGTTTCATACTTCCCTTCCCTCACTGCACATTATAACACCGTTGTGTGATACACATATTATATACAACATAAAATGTATAACATAACTTGAGAGAAGACCAGAAAATCATACCAGCACCTTGACCAACCATCTTTCATTGACAAGAAAATTACATCAACATTATACATTGAAAATCTTATAAGTACTAAACTTCTGAATGTCTCTAATCATTAGAGAATAACATTATATATATTTAAATTTCATCAACATTATATATCTAGTTCAAATATGAAAGCTGACACACCTAGAGCATGAACACGCCATTAGATTTATCAGATTTCATTTCACCAGTTCCACTGATTCAACTCATTTGGTTCATGAAAAGTTACTGGAATTATAAATAAAAAAACCAGAAAAAAAGCTCTGATAGTGCATACGTATCATTCAGTTCCAAAAATAGCTATCAAATTGTATAACCCAAAAAACCAAACTGTAAGAATATGCACCATCACACACAGAGAAAACTTCACACCAAATCTGATCAAATATACTCAATAGCAATAACTTATCCAAATAACATCTTCCAACTTCAACACAAAACATAATGAATAAACAGCAAGTCATAAAGATTTTCTCGACGGTACCCAACCAAGAAATGAAACTCAGACAACAGATACAGTGATGCCCAAAATTTCATTTTCATTTCCATTTCGAGAAAACCCAACAGGTATTTCAGCGGACAAAACCAAGAAATGAACTGTAGAAGCAAAGAAATGAATCGAAAACTCACCAGCTTGAGTAGGAGGAAGTGGCTTGGATGGAAGCTTAGCGGGCTGAGCAGGTTGGGCCTGCTGGGGCTTCTTGGGCTGAGGCGGAGGCAGCTTCTGCCGCTGAGCAGCGAGAAGTTGACTTGGGTCCTCGTTGTCGTCATCACCCAAGAGATCGAAAGGGTTCGCGGTTGCCATTTCTGCAGCTCCGAAAAGTCCGATTCAATACCTTAGAAATACACCGACTTTGAAAAGCAACCACGAAACCCTTCACAGCTTATTCGACGCCATGAATCAGAGATTGGTGGGAGTTGGGTTTAGAGTACGTTTGGGGGCAGAGAATATTGCAGAGAAAGTTTTGTGAAAGTGTTGCTATTGTGGCTACTGAAAACCCTAACCAATGCGGCACAGAGAAATATAAGAGTGACAAAACCTGATCTTAAAAACCCTAATGGGGAATGTTAGGCTGCGGCCGGGTGTATTATAAGCCGCGTGTGATGGGTAAGTTGCCTTGTTTAGGTGCTTGGGGAATTTGGACATATTGGAGACGAGGCAAATGAAGAAAGGGCCCAATGGCAATGACCAGCGTCCACTTTCAACATTCGTAGAAATTTCATGGACTTAAGTTGGTTTGGAGCGGTGATGATGGGCGGTTCAATCCAACATAAGGATATAGTCATTTACGCCTTGATCTGGTTTAATCTGGTTTAGGGTTCAACCTTGCACGAATTTCATATTTGGGTTAAAATGGTCAAAGCAGACGCGAGTATCGTGATACTTCTTCTTCCCAAAATTGAAAATTCAACTCATACTTTGTTGTTGATTAAAACATATAATCACAAATATCATCTCACATCTCATTCAAATCTAATTTTAAAATATATGTAAACTATTAATTGTGTCATATAAGTTGTATCTTTTTTCTGTCGTTTACAACTTGTGATTTTACAAAATATATAGTTGTAAAAAGAAATGTTTTATTCGTGCTTGCTGCTACTTCCTTCAAACATATATGTATGCCAATCAAGTACAAATCAAAATGGCAACCAAAAAGAAAGGCAATCCGGAATATTTTGTTAATTTTCTGATATTTCTTTTTTATCAACTAGAGGGGATGCGTAGGGATGGCAATGGGTTCGAATGGGGGTGGGTATGCCATTCCCATCCCCATCCCCATTAAGTTTTTTTCCCCATCCCCGCCTTCATACCCGTAATATTCATATGGGGATTCCTCATCCCCACCTTTGTTGGGGAGTGGGTTCCCGACCCGCCCCATTATGGAAGAAAAAACCAATATATAACTACTTTGTTGAAGAAAAAAAAAATACTAAGGCAAGATATAATATATACTTATAAGACAATATAAGAATGTTTATATATGTACTAGAAGTTAACTAAATAAATAAGTAGTGTGGCTTAAGATTTGTATAAATTATATAAGTACATAATATAATAATATAAAATTTAGTAAGTACAATTACTTTAATAGCGTATTTATATATACTATAATATACCTCGTAACAAAATTAATATATATATTCTAAACGGGGAGGGTTCGGGTTGGGGATTAAAATACCATCCCCGCCCCTCCCCAAACACTATACCCAAAAAATTCCCCGTACCCATCCCCATACCCCTTTTTTGTCCTTCATACCCGACCCATTAGGGTCGAATCCCCACGAAGACCCTTACCCGCGGGGAAAATTGTCATCCCTAGGGATGCGCGTTTAGAGCTGTTGGAATTTTTGTGAGTATTTCAAAATACAAATTATTATTAAATTTATATATGTTATTATTACTATATTTATTGAATTGAAATTTTGAATATGTGTTAAATTGTGGTTTTAATTCTTTTAAAGTTGAGATTTCAAAACCTTTTCCTTATGGTATAGCTGGACGTTTTCTATTGAGATGAAAATTAATATCTTTTGGCAGTTTTGTTTTGGATTTTAATGTCTTGAATTTGGAGAAAACATATAGGCCAAATGTAATTGGCTATGATTTGATTTTGTATTAATTAGATATATTTATATTTGGTTTTAAACCATGTTAACTTTGGCAACTTATTGCTTTAACTTTGGGAGCATTTTATGCAGCTTAATTGCTTGTTTAATAAACCATTCAAGCTATACGTTATAGAGAAAAATCAAATTGGTGACACCTTTCTTCATTTTTTCCCCTAAGTCCAATACTTCAGTGATGATTTTGGCTTGAGGAACCTAACTTCAATTAGGTCTTTGACAACAATAGAACACAATATTGACAAGAAATATTGAATTTTTTGTCAAGTAGATAATTCAAGAGTGAACATATATATATGCACTTCGAAATTTCATGATACATGGATTTGTACAATGTGGCTAGCATATAAACTAGCGAGACTTGAAAAACAAAAAAGCAAAAAGCAAAAAGCAAAGACTTATTTATAGCGACAAATAAAAATATAGAAAAACTTAGAAGAAGATGCGCTAAGAATAGAATAAATTAGAAGAAAACATAAAGATTATGGTATTGTTGGGTAATGATGATATCTTTTGAAGAATCAAATGGAAAAGTTAGAATCATACAGTGTTTAGTCAACAAAGTCCAAGAAAACCCCCATATTCCATTAAGAATAAATCCATGTTTTACATGGATAGGTGAATGTCACCATAATATCCAATACCTTATAAATGACTCACCCCACCATGTATCAACATAATATCCACTATACCTTATATATGACTCATCCCACAATGAATTTGTAATATAGTGATGAATAGTACAATTTCTATGCCTATAAAAACTAGGAATCAAAGATGAATAAGAGAGACCAAATAAACTTTGATAAAATAGCTTGAGAAGAGTATTTCTATGTTTTCTCTATCTCTCCATTCTCTCTACAATTTCTTAGTTTTATAACATATATATGATTGTAGAGGTTAGGGTGGTCCCAAGGAAGGGCAAGATAGGCAGCCGTCTACTCCATTTTTTTTCCACCAAAAAAGAAACTTATATATAATCATACCTATTTCTACCCAACCCACGTGATGATGTGAAACATACAAAGCCCATGCCTACCCAAACACATTAAAAATTAAGAGCAACACACAAATCAAAGCCAGCCCACACAAACTTTTTTTCAAAAAGAAAAACAACAGAAGAAATATAAGCAGCCAACCCTTTTGGCTGTGCATAGGCATAGCCGATAGTCCCCACCTCCTCTTTTCCTTGGCAGCTTTGGCAATAACTTCTCTCCTTGGGTTGACAATAGCTTCTCTCTTGGCAGCATCTTCTCCCTATCTAGGCAACAAGTATTCTTTTCATTCTCCCCTTTCTAATTGTCTTCTCTTTGGGCTGACAATAACCTCTCTCTTGGCAACATCTTCTCCTACCAACAAAAAAACTTGCCTGCATCGGGGATACAGTCTTAACCCCTCCAATCGCAGCCTGCCACATGTCCAACTTTGTCAGAAAATGGACAAGTGGTGGGCTGCGATTGAGGGGATAGGGCTGTAGTAGCCCTATCCCAGGGTGCAGGTAAGTGTTTCTCCTAGCCAACATGTATACGTCGTAATTTTTAATTTTAATTTGAAATTGAGTATTTTATGGTTTTATTCTATGGTCAAGAGTTTTTTTGTTAAACATTTATTTATGTATAGAGATGCATGTTTGAGGATAAGATTCATTATGTCCCCTCAACTAGGTATATCTTTTTTATGTTTATGAATGAAATTCACTTGTACCGTCGAAGTTTTTAAGGTAAACTTCGCCTACTTGACTTTTAAATCTTGGATCCGCCACTAGTAGAGATATGAAAGAAAGAACATCTAGCTCCATTTTAATACACAATTATGTATGTAGTTATTTTCTACATTTTATTTTTGTTGAATATGATAGTCTAAATTACAACGAAAAAGATTTCTCACATACACACTATCAAGGTGATATGAGGATTTGAATATGAGATCCAGACTAGGGGACAGGCCTGAATAATTCGTTCCTAGAACTAAAATGTTTTTTTTTTTTTTGATAAGAGAAAGAAGAACTACAAATGTTGTCACCAAAAGCGGTGTCTTTTAAAATTTATAAACTCGCAAGCGCACGAATCGAATATAGCATAAACGTGTAAGAGCGAGATCGTACCCAAGGGATTGCGTGTAAAGATAGAAAACCAATTATACCCAAGTTAATTTCATTGTCAACCTAGTTGATTCAAATGGTGATTTGTTTGTTGATAAAGAAAATTAAATAAAGCATGAAACAAATATGGAAATGACAATAAACTGAAATTAAGATTTAAATTTATGAGAAAAAATAACTAAGGTATTAGAATCCACACCATTATTCCATAAGATCCTAATTATTTATCTTTCAATTCCCATGGAGTAGCAATCTAGAAATCAATCTACTGCTTTCTCAAGATTTATCAATTAAGCTTGTATTTTAGATCATAAATAAATTTTCCTTCCCTTTATAAGTACAAATTCTAAGCATAATATGTAAACAAAATTATTTAACTACAAAGGATCAAAGTTTCCTAAGCATCCTATGTGAAAAAGTTTATTTGAATAACAAAATATCAAAGAAATTTGTAAACTAGAAATATAAACCAAGGATGAATTAATAGATTAATCCAAACTCTTAACTACCACAAATACATGTTATATGTCACAATACATGATAGAAGTGGTGAAAAGAAGATTAATCTATTAATCATGTGAAGTGAAAATTATAATCATTGAACACCACAATATTTGAGAATTGAAGATAAAAACTAGAACTTTATTTAATAATGGTGTTTCATCCAACCTTAGTTAAGTATTTTAGCTAGACATAATTAAGAATTTAAAACAAAACAAAGAAATTAAAATACATAATTTACATGAGAACTAGGAAAGGAAGAACAAGTTTAAAAGAGTTGTTACCTCTTGGTTCTTTCCTTTCCATCATTGTTCTCTTTCTTCCTCACTCTTTCTCTCTCTCTCTCTCTTGCCTTCTGCTGTGTTTTTCCTGAATTTCTCCACACTTTCTCTCTTGAGTTGTTGCCTATTTATAGAAGCATGAAGTCCCTTTCATTCCCGCTGCATATGCAAGCTGTCTTCTAGAACCTGTCTTGGTGTGTGACAGCCTGTGGATTGAGTTTTTATCCAATTGCTCCAATTTTTGGATATGTTTTAGTCGACATCTTATTGAACAAGTGTCATGAAGGATATTTATTCATTTGAGCATGGGAAAATTCGTTTTTCAGGTCTGCAAATGGACTGTACAGCATGAGCTGTAAAAGGCAAAGTCATGAACCTGTCTTGGTGTTTGACAGCCTGTGGATTGAGTTTTTATCCAATTATTCCAATTTTTGGATATGTTTTAGTCGACATCTTATTGAACAAGTGTCATGAAGGATATTTATTCATTTGAGCATGGGAAAATTCGTTTTTCAGGTCTGCAAATGGACTGTACAGCATGAGCTGTAAAAGGCAAAGTCATCAAATCCAAATTGAGTTCTTCCTCTCTTTTTGCAACACATTGTTTATTCCTCCTCCTCGTCATGCCATTGGTGGAAGACACTTAATATCTACATACAACCACTCATTAAATACAAAAACAAAGATTGAAAATAGCCAATACAAATACTCTAATAAATTTACATAATACAAAAGAAAATACTAACAAATATAAATTTAAGGATAAAACTTGTATTTATTTTGTGCTCATCAACAAACAAAAAACATGAGGACACGCAGGCCCCAACAAGTCAAAAGAGAAAGGAATTGAACAACTCAGAGGCAGCCCCAATTGGAGTTATTAGCAAGACAGATCCATCCAAGTTTAGCTAAAGCAGCTTTATTAAAATGGGAAACTAGCCTCACACCAAGTCCTCCCATTTCTTTAAGGGTGCAAACCTCCTTCCAAGAAACAGGAGGAATTTTGGTGTGGTTGCCCCAAATGAAGTTCCTACAAGTAGAATTCATCACTTTGCTAACTTCCGAAGGACATTTAAAACAAGATAAAGTATGATTGGGGATACCAGAAACACTTGCCTTGATCAGGGTAAGTCTACCAAGCTCTGGAAAGGTTTGAGCCTTCCACCCAGCAAACTTACCTTTAATTCTTTCCACCATGTTCTTTGCATTGAGAGGATCTTTCCAAAAGACAATATTACCAATCCCAAGGTAACGACCGATAGTAGTTTTATGTTGGATTTGCAGAATGCTATTGAGACTAGATCTTGAGTTGGCTGCAACATTGTTAGAAAAATACACAATCGACTTATGTAAATTAATTTTTTGCTTCAGTCGTTATACGAGATGCTCTTGAATTGAATTGACACTATGCCAAAAAAGGGCTTTAGCAACGGATAAAATCTGTTGCCTATTACACATAAATACCGTGGTATTCAAGCCTGTAATAGGCAACGGATTTTCTCCGTCGCTGTTTGTCACTTACTGCATCGGATATTTGGTAAACTCCGATGCGTAAATGAATTCCGGGTGCCACAAAAAGGTTGACTTCTGACACCTAAACTTGAAACAGCACCAGTAGTTTCAAAAGGGGTGAGGCTAAAGAGGTCTAACAGCATAAGTGACATCTACTATGTTGATGTTTATTATCAATTACAACATCGTAAAAACAAATAATGGTGTTGTTAATTATATTATACATCATCGTTTTTTTTATTTTGCAGAAGTAAAAAGCCTCCAATAGTGTTGGTGATTACATAAATGCTAATGCTACTTCTCATTTTAGGCATCAGTGATATAGATGTCTGATGGTTGTTTTTATCTTTCAACTTCAATTATTTCTCGAAAACTGAAGTTGTTATAAACAATAGGCATCACTTACTTAGTTACTTAGTATAAACAATAAGCAATTTACATATATATAAACAGTAATTTAAATATATCCATACTTGTCTATATATATATATAAGCAAAATACTTGAATGATCCACTTGTCATATACAAATCACAATTTTTCCAGCCCCACACCACAAATTATCCATACTTGTCTATATACACGCAAAATACTAGCTAGAAAGACATGTAAAATGAAGGAGGAATGTTTCGTTCAATCAAAAAGCCATTATAGGACATGAGTTGCCAATTCTTCTCGCACCTCATCCAATTCCATATAGGTGTACGTGTCTTTCCGTCTAGCTCTACACTGAAAAAAGAAAAAAACAAGCATGTAAAATGTAAACACAAACAGCAGAAATATGAACATAAGCTTAAAATGATTATGTGATGGAATAGAGAGCAAGCCAAATTTTTCTGTTAAGAGTAAGATAAGAGTCAATGGTAAACCATATGCAACTAGACCTCAGCACATCAAGTGAGAACAAAAAGAAGAAAAACATAATAAGAAGAATTAGGATATGCATTTAAATATAAAGAGACATAGCATATGCAAATTTGGCACAAAAACAAAAAGAACACACAAATCAATTCTAGACACATTTAACTCAAATGCCAACCATAATTAGTCCCCTTGGTGTCCAAGGTTTTTTCTTGACCCCATCTTTATCACAGCAAGGAGGCCTACCCATTTATAAAACTAAAATTAAAAATTTTAACCATAGGGAAGAAGGAAATTACCCTGCCATTCATGGCCTTCAAAGCTTTTTGTGCCTCAACATCTGAACTTGTAAGTGACAAAACCGAATCCTTTGGGTCTTTGAGTTATACGGTCCACAGCCATTCTAGCTAAACATACAGTTAAACAAAATCATCACAAAGGTAAAAATCAGTCAGTCTCTTTCAATATGGAAGGTTTGCAAGTGCTGAGATGATAAATTGGTGTTTTCCTAGACAAAACCTTCTCGTTGATGGAAACCTGGAAAAGACTTACCTATCTACTACCAATTTCAAACCATGCATACATCTTTATTCAACTACAAAGAGATTAAAAGATAAGTTATGGTCAATATAGACTAAAGAAAAATAGGGGGATTCAAGTAAAATTTGAGGTGCATTCATACAAAGTAGAAAACATAAAACTCAAACCAACAAAAATTTCAAAGATAAAAGTATCTAAATTACATGCAGCCCCATCATATTTGCAGCTGCCTCAGGATTATCCAAATTATTATGCAACTCAAATAGTTCCAAAACCAAGGAATTCTAATATTCCAAGCAAACCTGCTCGAACAAACAACCAATTCCAAGTCAAATTATCACTTCATTATTCAAATGGGAAGAAGAGAGAGAAAGAGCCAAATAGGGCCTTCGGGTGGGTGCTAGAGAGCACATCATAATTAATTATACCTTAAAAACTCCAGTGTCATCCACATATGAGATGTTTATTAGATATTCAAGACCCATCAGCAATGTGGCTATATTCTGTTGCGTGATTTCAATTCAAGCACACGAATATGTGACTGCAAAAGAAAAGGAGACAATTAATAACATCCTTATTGGAGGCTTAAAGATTAATCATAATCGCAAAATCTTTAATGGATGGGTAAACAATAATTATAGACAACACAATAGATAAAGCTTAAAGATCCTGACACAACATAAAACCAACAGGAGAACTATCATATCCAAATACGGCTGGTGAAGGCAAGGCAATATATCAACATATTCATCTGAAAAAGAAAAAACTTGCCTTGTAAAATGAAGTGAGAAACAATGCCAAGTTCTGAATGAAGGCCTGAAGAAACAGCATCATATGAACCAGTTAAATACACACAATAGGAAAGCCTAAGAAGTCGTGAGAGCGAGTAAGAAAAAGCATCGAAGATGCATTCGATAAACCAAAAAGTCGACGCCGGAGTAGTGGGTCAAACCAATCAAAATCCAATTCCATCATTCTCTCAATTTTGGAAACCCTAATCCGCCCTTCCATTGCTTAGATTTTGAAACCCCAAATCCAGAGTCATCGAGTGAGAGAACAAAAAGAAAATACCTTAGAGGTCTTGAGCTGAATCAAAGTCAAAAACACATTCGAACCCTAAATCAACATCAAAGTTGAACTCAAAATCAAAATCAAAATCAAAATCAAAATCAAAATCAAGTACAAGTTCAAAGAGCGCACCAGCTAAGAAGTTTCCAGATTAAAGAGAGAGATTGAGGGAGAGAGAGAGAGAGAGCAACACGCAGAGCACGATTTGAACTCTGAAGAAGAGATCTAGATTTAACATTTATAGGAAAATATAGGAAGAAAAACGAGATCCAGACTCTAGATTGGCTTTTGGCATCACACCAAAGGTGTCCAGGAGAGAAACTAGAAAGACTATACTAAAATTTGGAAGGTTTCTCATGCACCAAAGGCGACCTTTCGAAGCTCGCCGCGACTGAGGGATGGGCAAGGGTGGCTGAGGAAAGCACCGGCCATGGTCGGAACATCTGAGAGAGAAAGAAGCGAGTGATGGAGGAGATAGAAGAAATAGAGAGTTTGAGAGGGAGAGGAAAAAATTGAGAGGGAGATGGAAGTTAGGGTGAGAGAGGATTGAAAAAATTGAGAGGGAGATGGAAGTTAGGGCGAGAGTTTGAGAGGGAGAGCGTGAAAATTTTTGGACTAGCGTTGACCACCCTTTAGGCAACGGTGGCTTTTTAAAAAAAATGTACCTCTTAAAAAAAAAAAAAAAGCAAATCACTTTAGGCATCTATGATTATGAGAGATGATGCTAAAGGGAATCAAAGGCATCGTCATAAAAAACCAAAACTTCGTACTAATGTCTTTGTACCTGTTTAGTATCGTTATTTATAAAATCGATACCTGATATCCTAATAGCATCGATTTTCGTTTTACCGATACCAATATAGTGTTGCTGAAAGTGAAATTTGGCACAGTGTGAATTGAATTATTGAAAAAGTCCAACGAGAGTTACCATAGTGGTTGTGGCCCTCCCTTCTTAATGTAACCAAAAAAATTGAACCGTTAAAAAACACACTTCATAAAATTTCTTGGAACACCTGTTCACCTTTTTGCACCCAACAATAAAGTTTAAAAATGAACATTTTTATTCAAGCACTCGCACTCCTACAAAGGAAAAGAACAATTGATATTCAATTTCACTATTCGACCAACAATTGATATTTATATATACAGATTCAGAAGTTCCCCTTATTCCTAGAAAAAAGAAAAAGAAAAGCAGAATTGGTAAGGCGATGTTTCAATTTTTATCAAAGCAATTCTTAGTGCTGCCTTTAATACTAGTAGTAATTGTAGTCCCTCTCTACATCTCATTCAATTTTAGAGAATCCAAACCAGAAGAAATCAGTTCTTCTCAGTCTGAAGAAACCCCAATGGCCACCAACGCTTTTGGTGTGAAGGTTGAAAAAAATCCCGCTCAATCCAAACTCACTGAGCTTGGAGTCACAGCATGGCCCAAGTATGTTGCTCTTCACCTTCCCTTTCTCTCATCTTTACTCAAAGTTTATAGGGTTTGAATTGATGTATATTTTGATGGCAACAAATCTTTGTTTCTATTATATGATTTTCGTTATTTACCAAGACTTGAAAAATTATGCCTTTAGAGGTTTCCCTGAGGATTGGGTGATGGGTATGTTTGGTTTTACTGGTGAGAAAATCGTTTGTGGTTTTCCGGGATGTTTGTAGAAAATCAGACCCTTCAGTTACTTGGTAAAGCCATGGGTCATAAAAAGAGTCTATGAAGATAATAGATAATAGATCCAGAGATGGATGGTGGAAGATGCACATTTGAGACTACCCTATCAAATTATTTGATCGGTTTCTCAGGAGCATAGAGAATAGGAGTGAAATTACACTTCTCACAGTCTATGTAATCTCGTTAATGCTTCATTTTCGTGTTGTTTGTGGACAAGAAGCATGATATATCATATCCTAGCTGTTTGCCTGACAAAGTCAGGGTATAATCAATTCCAAATATAATTCAATAGAGAAGAGTGCAGAGGAAAGTTTGATAAACAGAGGGAAAGTTGAGAGAGAATTTTTTTGTTTAGAACTGATTTATTTCATTCACAAATGAATCAGTAACAATGCAAGGCTTTTATACATAGCTAACTAAAACTAAAAAAGACTAGCAATTGATACCTAAGCATTGACTAGTCCTGAATTAGGGGCTTTCCTTTACCGAGGCTTCTCGTGAATCTATGTATGGATGAGCAGCTGATTTGGCAGCACCTTAGTTTCCTTATTTACTAGTACTGTAAGCAGCTCTAGTTTTGTCAGTGATCTTGTTAAGGCTTTGTTTTTATGTTGTTTGTGGACAAGAAGCATGGTAGATCAATACTAGCAATAGATCCTCTTTTTATATAATAGAAATCCTAGCAATAGATCCTTAAAGTGGTGGGTTATACTCTTTTTCCCGAGAAGGTCATAGATCAAATAAGAAAATATAGGTTGATCATGAGTTTCTCTAAGAAGCTAATGAGTGCCAAGATTCTCTTTTCTTGATGAGGTACATGGCATGCAAGTATGTGGATTTGGTTAGTGCTCTGAGGACAGCCTTCTTCATTGTGTCTCAACTCTTGTTCCTCAATCTGGAGGACTCTGTACACGCTTTTTTCTTCTTTCTTGTTTTTCACTTGTTTAAAATGCATGGATAGTTAGTTGTACTGGTGAACTGTGTTTTTCTTGAATAAGACTTCTTATTCATCACGTTTATTTCTTAAACAGAAAAAAAGTGTGGGAATTCATGAATTGATGTGACTTATTATGGAAAAAGAATAGGAGCCTGGTACCTGCAAATTTTATATTTAGTTTGTATTCATTTTATATGGATGTTCAGATGATAGATGTTGATTAAAGGAGAATTTCTTGTTTATGTTCTAGACCCTGTTATTCTTTTGCAATGATCTATATTGTGAATTCATTAACAGGTGGTCATGTGGTCCAAGCAAATTCCCATGGTCTTTCACTGCCACAGAGACTATGTATCTGCTGGAGGGCAAAGTGATTGTTCAAGTTGATGGGCATGAAGGATCTTTCACAATTGGGGCTGGTGATTTGGCTGTGTTCCCAAAAGGCATGAAGGTCACTTGGGATGTGATTGAAGCTGTAAACAAGCATTATAGCTTGGAAAAGTAAAGGGTCTTATCTTCCAATTGCTGCTGGTTAAGCATCCTATCTATCAACCAGATTGTACTGTTGTTTTTACCTTGGACGACCAAATATTAGTAATATATGTTTGTATTCGTACATGTTTTGCACCTTGCAACGCCGAATGCATGGATACTCTAGTGTTACTGTCGGGTACTAAATTAAAATTAACCCTTTAATGAAAAAGTCATGAATTTATACAAGTTTTGCTTGGAGTCGAATCAAGGCCCAAGTATGTACTCTCTACCTTCCCCTTCTCTCACCTTTACTTTAAATTTATAGGGTTTAACGTATATTTTGACGTCAACAAATCTTTGTTTCTAATATCTCATTTTCAACAACCACCAATACATGAAAATGATGCCTTTGGTTATACTGCAGAGAAAATTGCTTATGATTTTCAGGGATGGTTATATAGAATCAGACCCTTCAGTTACTTGGTAGGTTTTATCAGTTCATTGATTGGGTTTGCTGCACTTTTCCCACTCAGATCATCGTCGCTAAGAAATTGAAGCAATGGCTATAAATAAATAACAATTTTACTTATCAGGCCTTTTTCCAAACATAGTCAAAGATTAACGCCCTCAAGATTTGGCTGTGTGTCCCAAAAGGCATGAATATATGCCGTATTCGTACATGTTATGTACCGTGATTCGATCGTATGAAGATAAAGGCAAAGAGTAGCTTGGACAAATAGTCTTTTAAGGACAAACGAACAGTTGTTCTGTTTCATTGAGTTTCTGCATCCCAGAATGTCTTGAAGCTCTGCACAAATCTGTCCATTTTGGAGCACATAACTGGACTTCAAATATCCCTATGATGGCAGACATTTGTGGTAACCACCACAAAACGTCAGCTGCCAGTGAGAGAGAGGCTTTGGAATCAGATAGAGATGAAAATGGAATGACTCAATATTCCATTCAGCAAGTGATGCCTGATGGCATTGGCCCAGTTCCTCTGGTGCTGTTAGCTCATTTGGAATTTACTTGCTGTCAGTTATCTTTTTGTTGGTTTTGGATTTGATCATATTCTATTTAGATTGTAAGTGGAGCAATCCCACTAATGTTTGAATAAAAATATTTTTTATATAATGTTTTGAGAAAGACAATTTGGAACAAGAAATGAAAGCCAATTCACCACAAAATTTAAAACTTACATAGAGCTTTTGACAAGTTGAGCCAGAAGTATACATATGTGCAAAGTTTTATTGATCTCAATTTAAGATGAAGGACTAGGCAAGCAAGAAGCCATTTGCAGTCCCTCTCTTTCAAGTTTTAACCTAGTCAAGTTATTTGCCTTGCTTGTATACAATTTTTTCACATTAGATCCTTGATCCTGAAGCAACCTCACTAAACTTCTCTTTGCATTTTCTCTAAATGGGCAGTTCGATGCCAAGAACCCATCCACCAAATGCAAGTATGCCTCCAGGTCATGGCAGCAAGCCACATCTGCATTTGGCTTCAAATAAGGTGACATTTTTGTGTCAACCCTTAATTCTGTCCCGACATGTGAGTATGCCAAAGGCATGTTCCTGTCAATCATGTCGACGAATCCTCCAACCTTTGCGCTCTTCAGCTTCTCCTCGAGCACTCCTTCACCGATGAATATGCCGGGAACCCTTGTGATCACGTCTTGGGAGTTCACAATCCTTAGAACCTTCACGTTCTTGTCGTCCATTCGCTTCGTGAAGCCCCGGTTGCCCACCCGGGGTCCACCAAAGGAGAACACCGCCACCGACGGCATCTCCTCCGCGCATGTCTTGAGCTCATCGCCTACTAACAAGGCTATGGCAGCGCCAAGGCTGTGTCCTGTCACAGTTATGCTTAGTGTCTCCCCTTTGTATTGCTCCATCAGCCTCTTGACCTCTTCCACCACTGACTCGGAAAGGCTGGGCACGTGCTCCCCACGTGTTTTGTAAAGACTCAGAAATCCGCATTCCACTTTTGCTTGTGCTTGCTCTCCACCTTCGGTCGAGGGCATTTGAATGAGTTGGGCTCTCAAATTCTCGGCCCACTCGAGACACGTGGAGGTCCCACGGAGGGCAATGACGATGTCCCGTCTTCCCATCCGTGATATCTCCCGCTTATCATCACAGACCGCAACATACCCGATCCAACTCGACCGCTGGGTCATCCAACCGAGATCCGGTGCCACGTCATCGACCCAATCGGGCAGCCCGATAGATGACGTAGCATAAAGGCTCTTGGTCACCTTATAAGATCTATCCGGCAACGCCACGTGGCGAGGTAATTGAGCCTCCTCTGCTGACATTGCCGGATTCGAATGAAATGAATGATAAGCGGCCTGAATAAACTCGCCATATCTGACGACCTCTCGCCGAAGATTCTCGTCGAGAGGATCAAGCAGCCCGGCCCAGTTATTCGACCCGTGATACTCGGGCCACCGGGTGCCCAGGGTGTTCCTCGGAGAGTACTCTCCGGTTTTGGACAAGAGCCTCTGGAGGCGGTTGAGGTGCCTCGGCGACATTTCTTCAGCTGCCTTCACTTGCGGCCATAGCCTGGCCAAATTGAGCCCTTCAAGGAGCCCCTTTGCCCTGTTTTCCACCGACCCATTATTCTGATCCTTGTAATTCTGAACATCGGGTTGTGGGTCGAGCTGGGTTTTGGGTGGGGGTTGGGTCTGGAGGAGCTTGTCGAGGTTGGCGAGGTGGAGCCGGGTCGCCTCGGTAGAGATAGAACTGGGTTTGCGAGAAATGGTCTGTGAAGAAACAGAGGCTGCAGCAGAGTAAGAGCAAGAAGAAGGCGTTCTTGTTAATGGGTTCAATCGAGATGTGTAGTTTTTGAAGCTAGCTCTTCTGGCCTGAGACAGGTTCAGATTGTGAGCTGGAAGCGTTGATCCAAATTGCATCATGAAGAAGAAGAAGAAGAAGAAGAAGTCCTTTGCAGAGCAATTAAGAAGAGAGAGAGAGAGAAGAGAGCGAGAGGAGAGAGAGACTGTCGATTTACAAATTAAGTGGGATTTGAAATGATCAAAGGAGGCATATATAAATCGTCGGTTTACTAAATACCCATAGTTTTTCTTATTATTACGGAAATGGCATCTGACTCTGTACAAAAGAAATATTATTGACCTTTTCGCTGTTTATTAATTAGACAAATTTAATTTAATGAGCGAATTCGCGTTTTTGGACACACAAGACAGGATCGTTCCTAAAAGTCTGCGTCCAGCCTCGAACGCTGTCTGGGAGGGGAGGGCGTGGAGGGGCACCTGGGATTGGCATTGACTGAAATATCCTCCCCCTATGACTTCAATTCAAACTATTGAAGTGATCAGACGGCTTTACCCTTTCTTGGGCCGCACAGCTGATCGGTAGTTGATTGACTAGACTATTTTTTGTTGTGATGTGGACTTTCTCTCTATGAAGAAAAATGGAGGAAGAGGAGGAGAACCAAAACCTGTTCACTCTGTCAAATGATTTAAATGGTAAACTCCCAAACGGTGTACGTACACGACTCAGAAGCAGCCATGAGAACGGAACATGTGTACACATATTCCCTATTTATTAATGAGTACTGGTATGTTGGTACGTAGACCGAATTTTACGGAAACTACTTGCCTCTTTCGAAAGAAATATACATTTTTTACTTTCCTGTCAATTACAGTTTTATATATATTTTGACGCATATACTAACATATTATTTAAGTGAACACACTTGATAAATTTTACAATTTTACATTATCAATCACATCAAAGATGAAAGTCAATGTGATTAAATTTGTTTTAAATTGCAAGTGAAATTTTTTAATTTTTAATTTTCTAATTCTTTAGTTATAGTTATTGATGTGTTGTGACCAATTAATTCTCAATTTCAGGTTTGTCTGTTCATTCTCTGGGCAAGCATCATTCATTTTAATATAAAAATATATAGATGATGAATGGAATAATACGGTACAGTATTATTTAGGGAGATTCACTATTATACCAAATATAGGGGCTCAAATTAAAAAAATGTCCTATATGAAATGGACTTTAGAAACACATTCGAAACTCATTTACAACATAATAAAAAAGCTTTTAACTTTTTATAAATTACAAAACTGCCATCAATTTTTTAAAACAAGCTCAACCCCAAAACCTCATAAAAAAAACCCAAATACTCAATAGGATATTAAAATAATTTAATAATCAAAATTAAATTTAATAAGTTCAGCTGTCATCCTTTGGGTTTGTTTATAAAAATTAAATGGTGTAGGGTTTATACATTATTAGTGCCAATAATGGGTATATACTAAATATCTTTGTTATTTACTTATTTCTTATTATAAGTAGTTAGGTTGTTGTGGTCATCATGACCAAAGCAAGAACTTATGAAAATCATATTATAATTCCATTATCTCCAAATCCAAATCCAATACCTATATACTTATATATAAAATAGCAAGTGGGGTGTTTCGTCGTCTCTGTTTGAACAGGAGGCACGTGATTTAATCCTAGTTAGTAAATTAATACGGCGTTAATTATATATTTGTGTTTACTTGATAATATTTTCTTCAGGTCCAAACTACTTATCGTTCAATTGTCGTCATTACAAGAATTTACCGTATTAACTTACAAACTGATTAGTGCTTAAGTGCTCATCAGCACCATCTTATCTTTTGTATACATATCATCAAAGTATGATCAGCAATTAGGTCACCCCAAAATTTGGGTTTAGGGGTGTGGGGTTGAATCTTGAACAAAGACTGGATAATATTCAAGTCAAATAGTTATGTCAAAAAGTTTCAAGGAGAGATTCTTCGTTATTCTGATAGGAAAACCAATCATCCAAACTACTTAACATACAAATCAAACAAGAAAAGAAAAAGAAAATTATACTCAAATACATAAGCCCTTACGTAGCATGCTCATATGCTGGCTAGGTTTTAGTTTCTACGTAGCTTGGACAATACTCAAACTATTCGTTTATTAGGGTTTCTACTTTAGACCGCAATCTAAGATTTGCATGGCCAGACATTTTGTACTTTATTAGCTTTTTACATTTTTTTTTTTTTTTTAATAATTAAGATGTTAGCAGAAGATATAAGGAAATTACTACAGAGGAATGGAGTTTCTCACACACAGTGACACACACTACTATAACGTTATTAGAGTTCAAATCTGAGATCACTAATCTGATATTTTTCACTAAACTATACCCCATTGGCTTTTCTTGCCAAATATATGACACGCTATCGTGTTGCTAGACTATCAAAATTAAACGTGTTAGTTACATGATTTCAGCTCACCAATAATTTAGATTAGTGACCAAACATGCAAAAATTGTCTTCTAGTAGATGACTTCTGTTGAAATTATACTCATCTAGCTAATGGTGTTGGAAAATTCTCGTCTTGCTAAATACAATTGGTATCCTTGTAGCAGCCCAATCGGTTGACATTTCTCCATGTTTTTTCTCTCCCCACGATGTGACAATATATAACAAACAACTAATTGGCCAATTCACTTTCACTTTCATGGGAAATGATGACAAAAGTTTTGCAACACTATGCATAGATCAAAATACATTTCACATAATCATTAATTCTAGTTGATTATTACAAAATAGTTATAGTGCAAACGTCCACAACCCTAAACATTCTGAGAATTTGCCCACCTGCATGCATTAGTCTTATGAATAATAATGGGTACTTATAATGGTAGATATAGTGTTGCGCACGAGTTTCATATCAGTTAGATCAATCCTTTCCAAAAAAAAAAAAAGAAAAAAGAGAAGTTAGATAACATATATACAAATACATATATACGGGGAGTTTCAGTTGAGGGATTTACTTGTATTTCACTAATCCGAACGTCTATTTTGTAGATATTCATTAATAGATAATTTCTACAAAAAATCACTTGAATTCGATATCATTTGACCACTCAATTGAAATATTGAAATTTTAGTACTTTCTTAAAGCGCAGTGCTCATTGATTTTATAAGACACAATTGTATGCGCACAGTGCACTTACAAATTTAAATCTTCAGATATAAAATGGTCTTATAACTATCCACTATTTGAAAGGATCCTTAATATGCCGAAATTATTTGAAGTCATTATTAACAAAAAGAAGTTGGAGAAAACGTTTGGCCTTTATACTTTAATATATGGTTACTATTTGGTCCAATAATGTGGTATTAATTGAGTGTCTATCAACCACCGTCCATGATAATACCCCACCAGATTCATACTGGAGGCCACTTTATTTCATCTTCATATCTTTTTTTTTTGGGTAAATAATTCTATCCTCTTGTTCTTTTTCTCTTGAAGCACAAAAGTAAGACCAAAGCCATATATACCTAGCACTTTATATGTAATAATGTAAACATGATTACAGATCAATTATAATTTGACATATGTGTCAAAATAATTTTTTAAAATTATTTATAAAAAAAAAAAAAAGTTTTTACACATATCAACTGTGATTTGTGGCATATATAATTAAGTAGTCTCGTTCACCTTGTCACCTGGGAATTTAGTGGTCATCAACCGTTAAAAATCTAATCCAACGGCGAAAAAGGATCCACGCCTCTATTAAAAACATTGGCTAAAAGTTCAATTATGAGACACACTACACAAAATACTTGAGCCCCAATAATGGGTCCCTTCAACTTCTCCTGATTGCTCCAATAATTTTGGGCAAAAACTAATATATAGATAGACCGCAGAATGACCTATTATAAGTGAATATTTTCAAGGGATGCAATATATGGCCTAAACTAACCTAACCTGTTTTTGTCCGAGTATTTTCCTCTTTTCAACAGAATTGTTTAACGACGCCGCTATGTGAGACTGCCTACATCGATCGTACGAAAGCAGCCGGTCGTCAGCTATACCTACATATTATGCAAATTTAATATATGAAAAGAGTACATTTCCATAATGTTTTCATTTAGACACAAAACTAATGAATTTAAATAGGATATTTGGAATAAAATTTATGACAAGTTTGTGAGAACTTGAGTACCTTCAAGGGATGGGGTATAATTTGGAGGGCAAAGTTGTATTTTCCTCTTAATTTATTCAAACAGTGCAAATTACCTCGTGCTTTTTTTTTTAATCATTCGCTAGGGAGAGGGAGGGGAGGGGGAGTATTATATTGGGTCCACTTTTCCATTGTGGTACCACCCCATGTACTAGTTTGCTCATGCTTTTACATTACATGTCTAATAACCTCTTAGAGTCCAAAAAAAAATGGCATTTTAGTTGCCATAGTTCCTAAATTAGGACTCGAATTTGCATTTTAGCCATCAAATTTGCAAAATGGTTGTTGTAGTCCTTGAACCCTATTTCTGTTAGAAGTGTTGGTCATGCGTTACTTTTTTTTGGGTCAAATTTAGGGGCAAAATAATATTTTTATGTTCTTTCTAATGGGCAAATTTAAATTGTATTTTTTACGTTCTTTTTCTTGCTTTCTCTTTATTTTTCAGTTGATTATGGTCAAGATTGAGAAGATTGGATGGGTGGGTGGGTGGGGAGTGAGGAAGAAGAGAGATAAACCATGGGAATTTGGGGGTGGGTTTGTGTAGAAATTTTTATTTATTTATAATTTTTAATTTATTATGAAAGGTATAGTTGGATTTTAATGTTTTGAAAAAAAAAATTTTGGAGTGAACTTGGATGTTTGTTGGGTGCAAATAAAAATAAAAATAAAATCAAAAGAAGGCAACTAGGTTTTGTTCTTTGTTTTTTTTGTTCTTATGGTGGTGGAAATGGTGGATATGGGTACAAAGTGGTGGTGGGAGCGGTGGCGTGGTGGGGTTGAATTTGAAGTGACAATTTCACCCTTAAATTTAACAGAAAATTTAACAAATTTAATGGGAGGACCAAATACAAATTGGATTTAAATTAAAGGACTATGACTACTAAATAACCTATATTGATGTGGCGCAAGTGGCGAAGCCAGGATTTCATGAGTCTGGGGGCCTCTCACAAAATATAAATAATAAAAACTTTGAACTCACAAGACATCAAAACATCAAAAATCATAGTCTATAGTGTATATTAATTACAATCATAATTGTCCTCGACGAGTTTTCATATTTTGAAATCGTTGCATAACAACCTCGTCATCTATACTATTAAAAATGTCTTTCTCAATGTATGCAACCAATCAATCATTCATCCACAAATCCCCCATTCAATTGTGTAACCGATTCTTCACAATATTCATAGCAAAAATACTCGCTCTATACTTGCGGTCGCAACATGTAGGATTAGTGTTATTGTTAGAAGCAAGAGTACACTAAAGGGTAAATCTGATCTTTTTTTGTCTCAACCATCTTTTGCGCAAGATCAGTAATCCCTTTCAATTCTGTAAATTCATTGTTAGAACTCACGTCCCAAATGTAATTCTTAAGTTGTTCTTTGAGTAATTTGAGATCATGCTCAGAAAAATCACTTGGATAAAATTGGGCAAGTCGCATCAACTTTGCTTTATCAAAAGCAGAGTTGAACTAACTGAAACACATATATGAACTAAATTTAAATTGAAACAATTATGAACATCTTCTTAAACTTATAAACTGAAGCAAATAGAGCATTTAATTCAAAGCAATATATTAATCAAACCAATAGAGAATCATATATATAGAAATTTATAAATTAAAATTAAAATTTCACCAACACAAGTTCACAATTGCATTAAAGGGATAAACAATTACATACTACGCAAGAAAAATTACAAGGGATAGACAAATACATACTTGGAGTTGAATAGCGATTTACCAAATATCTCCAAAGTTTTTTCCCTTTGGTAATCTACATATAAATTGAAAGACCCATTAAAATCAATAGAAAAAAAAATGATAATATAATTAGAATTTGAGAAGAAAAAACACTCACAAGCAACTAGCTAGTCTAGTCGTGTTTCTCACTCAAGAAAAGAGAAAAAAACTTAGATTTATTGATTTATACAAGAATAATAATTATAATCCTTTTAGGAATGGGTAGTGTATGATTTTAGGATATTTGGCTAGTCAATAGTGCCCACGTTGAAATCACTTTTGGCTGCTGGACCACGCCACTATGACTTAGAGAGCATTTTTGCTCACCACTTTAACCAATAGGTGTACCCTCACCACCATCTTCAATGCTTAACACGTGTCAATAGACATAACCATAGTTAACTTTTGCTTTGTATTTATGGAATCATAGTTATGTCTATGGACACGTGTCAAGTATAGAGGATGATGGTGATGGTACACCTATGGTTAAAGTGGTGAGCAAAAATGCACCCCTATGACTTAACTTTGGTTGAAATCTTCTTTGGCCTATGGCTTCTAAATATGTAGCCAAACTCCATAATACTAGTACTAATTTTTTTTTTTAAAATAAAATTTCAGTGGGGGCCAGTGACTGCACTGGTCCCCGTATGCCTCCGCCACTGATGTGGCGTCTTGCCTTGTGCGATACCATGTTCAGTGAAATGCTCTTGATTTGGCTCTATATCATGAAAGGGACCGAACCGAAACCAAGTGTATTCAACTTTGATATTAGGTTTTCAATTCTTAATTTTATAGCAATTTAACAGGTACGCACGCACATAGATCGTTTTAAGATAAGTTCATCGAAATTTTATATCATACAAGTAATATTGAGATAGACGCGTTTCAAGCACAAGATTTTAACTGCACGAGTAAACTGATCTGAATGCATGAAATAATTGAATGCATAATGCACCGTCCACTGTCAACGTACCTTTCTCACGCGGTCCTCAGATTTGTGGTGGCAAACTATTGAGGGGGGCATGCATTTCTCACATGTTAGGAGTTGACTCTTTGTAAAAGGCCTTTTGTGATGAGTAGAGTAGGGAAAAGAAATTTGCCTTTTACTTTCTCACTCCATCACTCCAAATAATGATGACGATCGGAAAGGCACACACACAAAATGATGGCTAATCCACATCTTTAGTCACTGTACACTATTGTAGTGGACACTAGTGGGATCTGAAAATCCATTCCGTGTTAAAAAAGTGATCCATATATTATTCTAAAATATTAAGCATGTTTGCCTTGTGACCTTGCTTAATTACCGAGTTTTTTCCTTAATATATTGGGTCGTGTACAACGTGCTGCATGCTTAGGGCATGGGTTTAACTTTTTAATATTAATTTGTTAATTACCAAACTAATTGAGTGACAAATGAAATGGCCTGGAAATGGAAAAAGCTATAGGGTTCCTATGTATAGAGAGTCCATAGACGACCAGCCGTAATTTTAAAGTTGAAAAAAGTGGCTCTCTCTCTCTCTCTCTCTCTCTCTCTCTCAGTAGAGACCAAACTCTCTTTTGTTTGGTGGCCGTTGGGCGAGAGTGCATCAACAAATAATCATCTTCTTTTTCTGTGAGTCCAAACAGGAAAAGTTAACAGGACTGAAATAAGGATATATAAAATTTTATTGGTTTTCTTTGTTGCTAAATTATTGTCCCTAGGGTTCGTGGCTCCAGAGGTAGATATCGTTTACCATTCAAGATCGGAGTACGAACATCCCTGCATTTTTTTATACCCTTTTTTAAGAAAAGAAAAAAAATCTCATAAAAAATCTCATAAGGCCATCTAATTTTGTTTTCTTTCTTTCTGTGAGATATATTTCTTAAGCTGCGACCATGACCAACACCAGGGTAGATCATTGAAGATTATATGCTCTTTTGTTTGGTGGAGGACAGAAGTAGAGGGGTCAGTCAGAGTACATCAACATGGAATCACCATTAATTTTTATTATTAATGGTAGTGTATGAAAGTACACGTACATATATTTATAGAATATATTTTTCGTTTTCTATTTACATGGTCAGCATCATTTAATTAGTAGGTTTCACATCAAAACCAATTAGTAATGTAAGAATAGCTCAATTCCTTGGAAGTCCTTGTTAGGTTTCTCAACTTTCTAACGTGTTTCTCACTCGCCAACCTAGACATATGTGGCTACATTTTAAGCCTAACACATGGATAAAACATATTGTGTGACATCATATTGGGTGATGTTGAACACATGTGGCCATTGAACCTCACACGTATCGAACCTGGCTTTAATACCATGAAGGATGTTGAGATTCTACCCCCAAAACAAATTGAAAATGGAGGGAGTAGTCCAACTAACATTTCCTCACATTCTCATATTAACTATGATGAATTAATGTAGGAGTGATAGGACTGATCTTACCAGTAATATATTTGTTTTAGAAATAAGGGGAATTTGTGGAATATCTTAATTTAGTGACAAATTAAGAGGACATGGAAATGGAGAAGGAGTTCCTTTTATTATATTCAACAAAGATACACTACCGACCCAGCAGTATAAAGATGAAAAGTGCTTCCTGCTCTCCAAAAGTATTATCCAACTTAAACTAATTGATACTAATTGAGTTATGAGTAGAGATCAAAAGGAGGTGGAAGAAAAGGAAGAATAATGAAAAGTGCTTTTTAAAAGTGGAGGGGTCAGAGTACATCAACAAGGAATCACAACTTTCAGTGAGACCAAACGCATCAGACTGATGTTGCCGACGGATCCTTCCGTTGTGGTTGTAATCCATTGGTGGGTCGTTGTTACCTTTTGGGTAAGTGTCACCGTTATACCCCAATTGAGTATGTGTTACCTTTTCTGGTGGTGCATCTGTAATGCCTTTTGGCTTAATTTACTTTAATACATTGTCCCTCCCGACTTTAATTATAAAAAAAAAAAGGAAAAAAAAAGGAGTTTTTAAGTACATCATGAATTTTTCTTTTTCTATTTACACTAATCATCTTTTAATGAACTTCCTTTTGCTAAAGTATCCTTAATTAGAAAAAAAATCTTTAATGCTATAGGTTTAGTTTGTCAGATATGGCTGATTATCGTGATGGTTGATTATAATATCAATAATAACGACGATTAACCTAATAGTACGAGTAATGTATTAGTAATTTGAGTTTGTATCAAGCAACCATAAGTCGAGTTTGACATGCCAAATATGTTTCAATACATACGCGGTATGAATAGTCTATTCATAAAAGATTTTTCTTTTTTGGGTCAAAAATAACATAAAAGATGATCACGCTTCTCCCTTCAATATATTCCCCATATTTTCCATCCTTCCAACTTTTTGGGGAATAAAGAAAACCTCTTTCGTGGCCATTGGGGGTGTGTTTTTCATTCTTTGCACCAAACATATAGTTTTATTAGTGCACCAAAGATTGAAAGTGACACCGGACACATTGACGAATGCAGCCCTAATGTGCCCGAGAGGGACAAACAAAAGTGACATAGATATGTTTTGTATCTTAAATTAATCAAATAGAAGAAACACCCAATAAAACAAACTTAATTAAGCGTGCAAATATGGAGTAAGCAATGCGTAAGAACAAACCACACGTAGAGAGAAGAGAGAATTGTAGCGATGGAGGAACACCAAACAACCAAACAATTTTTTTTTTTAATTTTAACAAAGCGATATTACCTATTCTAATGTTTGAGGAGATGAATTCAACTCGGGTGCAAAGGGTCAGACACATATATAAGCACCCCCAACAACCAAACCTGAATAAGTATTTAAGTGAATGTGAAATCCGAAGGTGCTTTGTGCTCCTCCCCTTGAGGTTTAATTTGTTTTTATACAGAATTATAAGCTCCTTGACCTAGCTCCTCCAGAGGGTTTCTTTGCGGAAAATTAAAAGAAAATATATGTAGGACTGAGAAGTTAGACTAATTAATCATGATTTTTAATACACAAGAATGTGAGAGAACTGCGTTTTCACTTTGAAACATGGATTTGAGAATGTCCAGGTCAATTTTCCTTTTTTCGGGTCTGACAAAGAGACAATGGATGTCCACTTTCACCAAACATAAGGTTTACTTCTCTCTTATTTATTTATATTCTATTTGGTGACAAAAACTGGGTTTCCTAACTCGATCGTGGACCCTGGATTTGCGCTCGATCTCGACCTTCTTCTTTGAATATTAATTTTCATGTTGAACTTTTTGATTTATAAACTAGCTAGGGTGCAATTTAGGAGGGCTCATTCTTAACATGCCTAACCCAGTTCGAATTTTGAACTAGCATTTGAAAGAGCTAACGACTGGAGCATGAGTTTTGAAATTAGGTTAGGTACCAGCTCCATCAAAATTTGACTTGAGCAAGAGTTGTAGGTTTAGCTCAACGCGTATTCTCAACAAGTTACAAAAACCAAATTTTCAACTCCAGCAAACATGACAGATATACAATTTGTACATATATTTATGAAACATCAATCGTATTCAATAGTACATATTGAAAAGAAAAGTTTTAGAATTAGGATATGTGAAAATTTCGATCCATTCGTGATGGAACGGAAAAGCAACTTTAGTTGGTAAAAAGAAGAAAGAAAGTTACAATTAAGGGTGGACTTAGAGATTTTCTGGCGGCTGCGTTATATAAACTTTTTCCTATTTATTATCTGTGGGTGATTAACTAACTAACTTTATCTTGGAATGGTGAAATTTCCATTAAATATGGTGAATTTCATAAAAATTAGCACCAAAAATTTATTTAACTGGGTTGGAATCCATGTTTACAAGCTGTATCACGCGATTCGTACTACTGTACTATTTTGTCATTTCTCACTGATCTGGGCGTGCTTAGTAGAAAAGGAAGGGTGAAATATAAATTTGCTCCCCATGTTTTGCTCGGTTTTCAAATTTTCATCCATGTGTTTTTTAATTTGACTAATTCTATCATCGTGCAAACCAATGACTTCTGAAAGGAATCTACGTCTTTCTGAGACTAGGAAGGGCTTGTGTGACTGGGTAAAGTAAAGTTATATCTGTTTCTCCAACTTCAACATGTTGTTGCCAAGTTGACAAACAAAACTCCTCTGTGTTTTTTCTTGTCCTTACTTTTCATAGGTCAATTTTTATTTGTAGCTAGAGCAACATTCGAAGAAACATCCTTAGTTATTGACCAAAACCTTACACAGAGGAAATCTAATAATATCTTATCCATAAGAGAGTGTTGAGAGTGTTTGTCCCACATCGAAAAATTAAGGGACTTAGTCTGGGATTATAAGGAGTTGAGCTGCTCTCCCAATTGCCAATTGATATTGGAGTGGAACCTCAACTTACTTCGTAGTATCAGAGTAAGACTTCACGTGTTGAGCCCAACGGCCACATTGAACTTTAACGTACAATCTCATGCATGTGTTGTGCTTTCTTCAACGAGTTGCACAAAAATTCTGTCAAATCCATTCTCTTCAAAGAGAGAGGCTTTTTGACATAATTTGTTAAAATGGAGAGTCAAGGTTGCGTTAAAGTTTTAAAGCAAGACAATTTGATTTGTTAAACTAGACTTTCACTTCAAACCAAATTTTTGGCTGTTCAAATATAAATGTCTAAGCTAACCAATTATTCAATAGAAAGCACACGTGTGATGTGCAAATAAACTTTTTTGACCATATATTTCATAAAAAGGTATAAGACATTGAAGTTTGATAAATCATTTCCTTACTGGCAATTTAAGAATAGAAACAATTCAAGAAAAAAAAACAACCCGAACCCGCGAGCGAA
Source organism: Prunus fruticosa (assembly GCA_018703695.1). Classification (NCBI taxonomy): domain Eukaryota; kingdom Viridiplantae; phylum Streptophyta; class Magnoliopsida; order Rosales; family Rosaceae; genus Prunus; species Prunus fruticosa. The sequence continues at coordinate 17,294,982 of CM031921.1, forward strand.
ATTTCTTTGCATACAACGATAGTCACATCACATAATTGTTAGGTATTGCAGGACGGAAAACTATCGTGCGTATCTGCTGCACCACATGGTATGCCGTTCTAGGTTGCATCGTTTCACTCATATTATACTGAAGAATATAAGTCATACATCGGATGATTGACTAAATAAAATACAACTTATGATAAATGGTTCCACTTCTCGTTATGCACATACTATTTTCGTGAGAGAACAGTTGAAAAGATGAAGTACGTGTCAGAACATATTGACATTGTCAAAAGCTGATGAAATGGAGAGAGTAAAAGAAAAAGACTTGCAAGTGTCCCAAATGTTATACACATGTAACTGGATTATAGCTGGAAAATATGTGTTCATTTGAGTTAAAACGTATGGACAACAATAAAAGCCTTCATTTTCTTCTATAATGGCCAATTGAATTTGAACCGACACACTTTTGGTCAGTACTGCAAGAAACAAGACATTAATAGATTCTAGGTAATTTTGCTGAGTGTTCATAGCAACTTGGCCAAGTCATGTAATTAATTCTAGGTTTCTCTGTTGAATTGTTCTATCCACTCTGCAGAACTTAGCTGTAACCCAGTAACCAAAACCTAGTCTCAATTGCATTTATAGTCGTTATATTACTTGCACAAGCCAAACGGTTGAGGGTCCAAATTCCTCAGCATTCTTAGTCTTTAATTATAATTTGGTTGATCAGTTTGACGATTTTAATTTGTAAGATGAACATTCCACAATGACTATATATAATATATAAGAAGAAGACCTTATATATAATATATCTCCTGTTTTAGTCATACAATTGACAGATCTATTCTGCATGTATGTGATTCTTCCATAGTTGTTGGCTAATTAAACAGACTTCCGTTTGGCGTGATATATGTTGATCTTTGATGAGAATTTTGAAAGTTCCATGCTTTGACTTTGCGTTGACAAACATCATATTACTGATAATGATATTCGTCATACAATTTTAGGTTATGTTGCACCCATATTTGTAACGGAGGCGAGACCAATTGTATAGGTAGATTCCATCTTTATTGAAGAAGTGGTTTACAATATGAAAGTTTGATACTTTCTAGCATTAATCTTAGAAGTATATATGCGCTTCATTTAGATATTAGATATCTTTCTAGAGCAGTTTTACCAACAACCCTCTTTTGTACCAGAAGTTCCTTTTTGAAATCTCCCCAAGTGAAGGGCTGATACTTTTTAGGGTTGGTTTTTAGGTCCATGAGCTCAGGAGGGCACTCAATGAGGGCAGAATTACTAGGGCTCATGAAATATGCTGCTGATAGCCTATTCTTCTCCTTGTTAACCACTGCTCTATGCACTACACTCCTCAGCCTCCCATTAGTCCAAGCCTGCCAGCAATGAAAACAAATTTATAAACGAAATGAAATTTCCTCCTACCAAACTGTGAATTTGAACCATTCGTTATGTTGAACCCTATTAAAATGTGTAGTCTAGATTCACAATTTGGCAATATAAACATTTGTTCGATCGGCAACAAAACAATAGTATTTAAACTAAATCTAAGTATATGATACACGATTGCATATGAGAGAGAAATTACTTCAAGGGTGTCACCAATATTGATGATGAAAGAATTTTGAACAGGGCGGATACCAATCCATTTGTTATCACTCATCAGAACTTGAAGCCCACCAACATCATCTTGCAGCAATATGGTTAATGTATGGGGGTCTGAATGGCTCCCAAGCCCAAGACATTTTTCTGGGAGAGGACAAGGTGGATATCTGTTGACCCTGATCATGGTAGCCTCTTTCTCTTCAAAGTGCTTTTTAAAAAAGTCGTCTGGAAGGCCCAGTCCATGAGCTAGCATCTCGAAAATGGTCATTCCTAGATTGTCTAATGCATTCAGGTAGTCAATCATGGCCTTGCTGATGCATATATTCCAAAGATTAGAATTAGTTTTATACTATGATCAATGAATAAAACGATTTGGCCACAATGAATAAAACCATATGATGGGTTAAATAAATAAAATAAAACTATATTTCTTGCTATACAGTGTTTAACAGCAAAACAATCCATTTGAAAGATAATATGTAGGAAATATAAGATTGTCATAAAATTTAAACACATCATTTTCCAATTAGAGTATATTGTGTCACTTAGTATTGTCACATGCCAGGAATATCCCGAAGCATCAATAAATATGGTTCTAAAACCAGTGATCAAGAATTGAAGTATTTAGAGGATATAAAATTCTTACCTAAATGGCTGATGTTGATCACCAAAAACCTTGGTAGCAAATCCAACTACCTGTTGTGGGGACTGGAGCAATTGCAAGATCTCTGCCCAAGGCAAATTTTTTCCATAATCAGGATTTGTGGCACAGTAACCCAGTGGTAAGCTAGCTGATCTAACACCCTTCAACTTCTGCTCCATTGGAAGATCAAAAAGCCCATTTAAATTCCCCATGAAACTCTCTATCGTCTCCAAAGCAACCCCATGATCCACTAGCTTGAAGAACCCCCACTTCTCACAAGCCCTCACCATGACTTGGCAAACCTTGTCATAGTTAGGGTTTTTCCTCCCATCCAAAACCCCTTGGAGGCTTATGACAGGGATGTCATCTGCATCTGCAAAGTCATCATGGTTAATTTCTGGCCATTCTTCTGTGGACCAGATGAAATTCTTGACACTTAGCTTGTGCCCCATGGAGGAAAGTGACTCAACATATTGGTCTTCAATTTGTAGAGCCATGCCAAAGTCTCAAAGATTAGGGTTTGCAACTTCCTTGCTCAATTCTGTATTAATTTGAACCAGAAACTTCATGTATATAAATGATTCATTTCGTATAGCCATATAGCGTGCTTTGTTAAGTGTGATAAAATTGAAGTTGATTGTAGTTTTCAAGGAGATTCAATGTTGGCTTATATTATCATTGTTGCCTAGGATTTATAACGAGGCTGTCTATTAGTGGAAAAACATGAGATTCTATTGGAGATAACTAAGATTCCAACAAAACAAAGTAGAGAGAAAATGGAATCTGTGAGCCGTCCAATTGGGCAATTGTTTAACCACTAACAACAGAGCCGTGCGAGGCAAACAGTGAATGCATCATGTGATGTCCTTTGCGCCAACGGGCCAACTAACAAAGGAAAATATTCTAAACCTGATTTTTATAAAAGTTTTTCTCACTAACCTGATTTGTTTTTGTTACATAGAAATGGATCAAGCAATTGTTCTATTATAGTCGTAACTCATAACTCTACCCTCTCCTGATCATTACTTGGATGGTGTCAGTAGAATTCCCATTCCACATGGATGATTTGTGTAAAGATAAAGCATAACAAGCTAATCTATCTATGAATTGCTTTATTGACCTTTTGAAAGACAAAAGCAATCGTAGAACTGTTTCCCTCTTTTTGGCAGCCCCAAACAAGTACTAATCAACCTGAACAAAAGCATAGCTCACTACTTGTTAAACTAAACAAATTACTGCACTTTAAATTTAGGACTCTTTTTTTTCACCGGGAAAATTAACATGGTAGTACTGCCTCCTTGACCAATTTGTTACAAATCTACTTCTCTTCAGTTTGGCATCTTGGTGTGGCTTTCTTAAAGTTCTTGCGCTCTTTGTTCATTTTTCACACTTTTAACAGAAGCTGAGTTTGTTCTATATATTCATCATGTATACCATGAATGCAATATGGTGGCAGATAGATTTGCTTAATCGGGTTCATGTTTTGAGTTGGGTCTGTCAACCTTCTATGATCCTCTTGATAATATTAGGTCTTTTCTTAGTGAAGATTTACTTCGAGTCTATAGGCCTCAAGCTATTGTTTAGTTTCTCTATTGGGCGTTAGCCCCGTTTCTTCACCAAAAAAAAGAGAAAAACTAAGTTAGACATTTATGTGGCATTTGGGGTTGCTTAAATTTTTTTAAAAAGCAGCTTTAATAAAAAGTTATGGTAGTTTGAGTATTTGGTAAACACGAGGAATTGGGCTTTTAAAAAAGTAGCTGTCAATGACCCTTGTTTTTTAAAATCCCTCACAACCCAGCTTTTAAAAGCTGCTTCAAAAAAAATTAAGATTTTCTATTTAAACTCCGCACTTCTTCTTTGTTCACTCCGATACTTAAATCATTAAACTTTTAAGTTTTATTAGTGTATTAAAAAAAAAAATCATATATTGTCATGAGACAATGCTGAAGAGGCAGAAGTGGTGAAGCATGATCATGAAAACGAAGGTGAACAAGAGCTGAAATGTAGAAGGATGATTATGATATCCCAATTACTCAGGCGATGGTTTATTTTTGGGGTGTGGTTGGTCTTTATTTATAGAAGGAGATGATGGTTTTAATTAATTAAATTACAATATTAATAATATGTATTTAACTTGATCATCGAGAATTAATTTAATAGGCATGCATGTTCCCCTCTCAATTTTATTTTGATGCTCATATAGCTAGAGTCAGTCAAAGGCAGACATGCTTTTTGTATGATTGATTGCTTGTACAATAAGACTAGTCAAACTCTAAAAACTACTTTTCTAGTTTTATTGATTGACTCCTCGATGTTCTACTTCTTTAAAAGAATAGAGTAATATGACAATAAGATGTAGAAGAGTTTATGTTTTTATAAAACTTAATATAAATAGTGGTGGGGTTTGTGGGGTGTATGTATAGATGTATTAGGATTAAATATTAAGTTCGATGACCTTTTTTGTTTTTTTACACAATAAGAAAACTTAACAGCTTAATGATTTAAGTATTGGGGTGAACAAAGAGAAGTGCGAGATTTAAATAGAAAAGCTCTTCTACCTTTTCGGATTCACAACGACTGTAAACAAGAACTCAGACAATTTCAACTATTGAACCTTAGACATTTCCAATTGAAGGGGAAGGAAGGAATATCGAAAAATAAAAAAAAAATACAAGTGGAGTGAGACCTTGGTCAAACTAAGTAGATGGCATGATCCAAACATTTAGAAAGGCAGAGTGGGTTCACTGGGAATAATATATTGTGGTTGCTCAAGGAAGAAATTAATTATTGTGAAGGAAACACTGTATTGGGATTGCTCTGTTTCTCATGTGTTTTTATTATTTATTTAAATTTTGTACCTTTGAAATGAAAACTTGTTGGCACCTTGTTGACCTCACTGTCCCCCTTAAGCAAATCCTACCAATTAAGGCTCGGCTCGGCCTTATTATCTCCACACATGTGATCGACTTGGCCTCACCACCTCCAGGAGATGTGTGCTCAGCTCGGCCTCATGATCGGTGCATATTTACATATTATTTTGTACCCTTTTAACTTATGATTTAGTTATGTTTTTGAGTTAAACTTGTGCTTTTAATAAGTTTTGTGTTTGTTTCAGTGTTATAAGCTTGAGACTCACTAATTGCATTTTGGAGACAAGTTAGCTTAAAATGGTGTCTGCAGATCAGTCAACTTCACGGATTGGACTGTACTTACTCAAGAAGAACCAGATAATGAACCATACATCATTGGAAAGATACGGAAGTCTAGTTTCTGTAGAATTTTACGGTTCATGATTCCGAGTCTTCTAGAGAAAGTTATACATGTTTTGGCAACTTAAGGTCAAATTCGGCAGCATCTGCGTTACTGGGCCAAAAATCACATTTGAAGGCCTTCCCGATTTTTCCTTGAGTTGGGCTGCATATGCTTGGAAAGATAATTCAAAGAACTTCAAGATCCATATTTTTCCAGATTTTTCAGGATTGAACCACAAGCCCAAAACGAGCCCACAAGCTGGCTGCAATGATTGTGGGAAAGTTTGGTGAAGCATATTCAATACCTATTTTTGAGTGGAATTTTGCAGCAGCCAAAAGATGATGAAGTGGGGGTGCAACACTAAGCCTAAAGACAAGAGGAATTGTTTTCAAATGCAATTGTGTGTTAGGTTAAGTTGGTGAATTAAGTGTAGTGTGTTAGGTGAAGTTAGTGTGTTTAGATAATTCAATTGTATAATTCAGATTTTCAACTTCCTTAGGCCTATAAATAGTGAGGTTTCCTAAGCTTGTAAACACACCCCAAGGGGGGGAGCTCTCAAGCACTTCTCTAGAGCTCCCTTCCCTTCTCTCTCTCAAATTCTCTTAGTTTCCCTTTGTAGTTCTCAATTGTTGTAATAAGATCCTTTTACTAAATTTCAAACACATTCTCCTTTCTCTTCTTCTAAATTCTTCAAACACTATCTTCTCCCTTCTCAAACACTTCCTAAACACTTCTCTATTCTCTTCCAAACATTCTTCAATTTCTCAAACACATGTCTCTTCCCTTCCAAAATCCACAAAGCTCTCAAACACATGTTCTTCCAAAATTCTCTAAAGTTCTCAAACACTTTTCTTCCAAAATCCTCAAGTTTCTCAAACACATTCTCTTTCAAAGTTCTCCATGCTCTCTAACATTTCCCAAACACTCATCCCTTCTCTTTCTCAAACACCTTCCCATTCCTTCATCAAATTCTCAAACTTCTCAAACACCACTTTCTTCTCTTCAAATATTCTCCATGTCCTCAAACACCAACCCTTTTGCTTCTTAGTTGAAAACTGAATAGGATCATTCAATCACCAATCCCTGTGGAATCGACCTCGCACTTACATACGGTATACTACCGAACGGCTCGTGCACTTGTGAGTATCACAAGTTGAGGATGCAGCTGAATCCATTTTGGTGCAGCTGAATCGACGCAACACCTCACCACCTCCAGCAGATATGTGCTTGGCTCGGCCTCACCCCTCGCAGATTCCACCAATTAAGGGATAGCCATTCTTGTCATAGGTCACATCCCACCAAACAAGGAATAGCTAGCCATGCTAAGGTCCCAGCCATCAATCAACCTTGTCTACTCCAACTTGGACTATAAAAGAGAGCTCGCCACCTCCAAGCAAAGGACCATCAGCTGCTACTTCTTCACTTCTCCAAGAGCTGTCCAAAGCTCTCCCAAGCTTTCTATTTCTCTTCTACTAGAGCTCTCAAGCCTCTCTTCCCATATCTCTCTCATGTACAATGTAATCTCCATATTCAAATACAAATACAAAGTTATAAACTATAGTGGATGTAGCCCCATTATGGGTGAACCACTCAAACACTTGTGTTATGTCTGTGCTTATGTCTTAATCCATTAGGTACAAATTCACCCATTAACATTTTGCGCCGTTTGTGGGAAACGCAGCAAAGATCCATATCGTTCTCACCATTTTGTTACTGACCGTGAAGCACCTTGACCAACCAAAAGGTCCACCAGAAAATCTGTTCTGATTGGAGGCAACCCTCATCTCTTGGTTTGAACAAGGCTGGCGATGCATGAAGAATGCCCTTGTTGCTCCAGCCAAGCAATTATGAAGACACCCATGTGTCTCCTTTGCTGGGTCTGAGACCATTCGAAGAAGATGAGAAATCTCTTTGTGCTAGGTCTGGGACCATTTGGAAGAACTGAGAAATCTCTTATCTCATTTAGTGATTTTACAATAAAATAATATGTCAACATAAATATCTGGATATAAATATCTAAACATAAATATCTAGGGATAATATCTCAACTTAATATTTGTGATGGGCTGTCATAACATAATATCTATGATATTATATTGTTATTATATGTCGGTACGTGAACCAAGTAATGACCACCTTGCATGGTCATCTACAACGTCGAACTACAGACCCGACCACCTTGGATGAGTGCCGACCAGCTTGCATGGTCATTTACAACTTCGAACTCCGACCCGACTACCTTGCATGGTCATCTACAATGTTCGAACTACCGACCCGACCACCTTGGCTGAGCGCCGACCACCTTGCATGGTCGCCCTCCACCTTGCATGGTCATCTATCACGTCGAACTACCGACCCGACCACCTTGGATGAGCGCGACCACCTTGCATGGTCATCCACAACGTCGAACGACTGACCCGACCACCTTGCATGGTCATCCACAACGTCGAACGACCGACCCGACCACCTTGCATGGTCATTTACAACGTCGAACTACCGACCCAACCATGCAAACCATCTCTCATGCTCAATCACTGTGTCATATTACTCGAACAAAAACTCTCCCCACCAAAGCACAAGTTGATCGGCTCGACCATTGTTGGTTCCCAGTCAATAGCAAGTTCTTAACTAAAGAACTTGGGGGCTGAGGGGGACACTATGTATATCGGCCACACCATCTCCAATATGTCTAGCCATGCTTAAAGGAGGAGGAAAATTATCTCAAATATATGTGCTTGGCTCGGCCTTATTATCTACATATATATGCTTGGCTCGGCCTCATCACCTTGACAGATATGAGCTTGGCTCGGCCACGCTATCTCCAATATGTCTTGCCATAAAAAGAAGGAAGATTCCCCATATATGCGTTCGGCTCGGTTCGGGTAATGACTATCTCAATGCAAGTAAGGGATTACACATGCATATTTTTATCTAAATTACTAACTAGTGTGCATTATCTACATACCATCATGTCATAACATATATTCATCTACATTACATCGCCACCATGACATGACATACAAATCCATTACATCGCCATCATTTCATGGCTAACATGGCAACCATGACACGACATACATCGCCATTATGACATGGCATACATCGCCATCATTTCATGGCATACATAGCAACCATGACACAACATACATCGCCATTATGACATGACATACATCATCATACAGCACCATCATCACAAAATCATGTGATATGTGCTCGGCTCGGCCCTTATTATCTCCATATATGTTTGGGTCGGCCCTTATTATCTCCATATATCTCCATATGTGTTCGGCTCGGCCCTTATTATCTCCATATGTGTTTAGCTCGGCCCTTATTATCTCCATATGTGTTCGGCTGAACCCCTTATTATCTCCATATGTGTTCAGCTCGGCCCTTATTATCTCCATATGTGTTCGGCTCGACCCCTTATTATCTCCTTATGTGTTCGGCTTGGCCCTTATTATCTCCATATGTGTTCGGCTCGGCCCTTATTATCTTCATATGTGTTCGGCTTCGACCTTTTATTATCTCCATATGAGTTCGGCTAGCCTTATTATCACCATATGTGAGCTCGGCTCGGCCAAACCATGTCCAATATGTCTCGCCATGCTTAAAGAGGGAAAATTATCTCAACAGATATGTGCTCGGCTCGGTCAAACTGGTTTTACTATAAAGTCTCCAAGCCAAGAAGCTATTCTCGACCTGTGAACTTGGGGCCTTCTGTTGGCACCTTGTTGACCTCACCTTCCCCTTTAAGCAAATCCTACCAATTAAGGCTCGGCTGAACCTTATTATCTTCACACATGTGATCGGCTCGGCCTCACCACCTCCAGGAGATGTGTGCTCAGCTCGGCCTCACCCCCTCGCAGATTCCACCAATTAAGGGATAACCCTTCTTGTCATAGGCCACATCCCACCAAACAAGGAGTAGCTAGCCATGCTAAGGTCCCAGCCATCAATCAACCTTGTCTACTCCAACTTGGACTATAAAAGAAATCTCACCACATCCAAGCAAAGGACCATCAGCTGCTACTTCTTCACTTCTCCAAGAGTTGTCCAAAGCTCTCCCAAGCTTTCTATTTCTCTTCTACTAGAGCTCTCAAGCCTCTCTTCCCATATCTCTCTCATGTACAATGTAATCTCCATATTCAAATACAAATACAAAGCTATAAACTATAGTAGATGTAGCCCCATTATGGGTGAACCACTCAAACACTTGTGTTATGTCTGTGCTTATGTCTTAATCCGTTAGGTACAAATTCACCCGTTAGCAGAACCACTGGAGAGTGTTTCATCCATGCTAACTCAGTATGACATTGAAGAAGGTGTTGGTGTGATATTCTTTAGAATACTTGTGAAAATATAAACTGTTCAAGTATTAGGTACTTGCAAATAGTTCTTTAATTGCTCATGTTTCCAAGTAGGTAAGTAATCTTTGCTTGTTTCTCTAAAACAAGTTCTATCAAGGAGAATAAATAAACAGCTAAACCTAAACAGGGAAATAGGTACCAAGTGAATGAGATTACATAGTTTGGGTAGGTGGTTTTGAAGCCATCCAGGGATTACCTCTGTTACCTCTCTTTTTGAAGCCATATAAACTTGTTACCACCTCTACTACCATTCTTGATATTTGCATATATTTTTTTAATATTCATGACAATTAGGGAAAATCTTCTAGCATGTTTGGAACTTAGCTTGAAGATATGTGTTTCTAAATTTGGCATAAATCCTGACTTATTTCTCATCCTTTTTGGATTGCATCAAGCTATAATTGTACAGAATAGTTTTACTTCATTCACTACTTAACTAACTTTGTATTCATGTAAAAACTCTTTTATGTTCTCCAGTGAATCCAAAATTTATCTATATGTGGACTATGTCGTGTACGTTACCATCTGGTCTTGTCCATTTGTGAAAGGCGAAGTACATCAGAAGATGATGATGATGATGAGAATGGGCAGCATTTAGGAGCAATCACATGTAGCTCCTCTATTTCTAATTATAGTTTAATTTTATGGATATGGTATTTTGTATGGATATAGTTGGAATCAAGATTGGTAAACTGTGTAATTACTATTGAATCTTCAAGTTTTATGAAAGAAACAATTTTTGAGTATATATATCTATGGTGTGGGCAATTGCAGATTTGGACATGAATTTATTGTTCATAAAAGAAAGAAGCTAATGAATGCATTGAGAAATAGCATCACTACAAGTTTAATGAATGCATCTAATTAGCTTCTTTTATATTGTAGTGATCTATTGTGGCATTTTAAAATTGAACAATTTTTGCATATTTGTTATGTTTGAAACCCTCAAAAGTCATTGTTATTATTAATATAACAATATTTAGAACTACTTTTGTTGCAATAGTAATTTATAATTTATGATAAAATATGTATGCTAATTGTAGATTAAATTTTTTGACAAAAAAAAAAGTGCGAATTAAAAAAAGAAAAAAATTTATGTAGTGAAGTTGGTTTTTTTTAAAATTAAAAAAAGTAGAAAAAGAATGAAGAAAATAACAAACAGTTTCATCATCATGTCCTTTTTGGTCATTATACACGCTAAAAGTACTTCTGATAAAAATTTACTAAACACTTTGACTACTCACATCAGTTTGTCAAAAACGAGTTTACCAAACGCCTAGTAGCTTTTTTTCACAGCTGATTATTTTCGTAGCACATCAGAATCAATTTTTTTTTTTTAAAACACAACAATGCCAAACTAGTCCTTAATCTTATCCATGCTATTTGGTTATCAATCCGGAGCCAAACCAAATTGCAATTAATTTGGTTTGATTCTATTTTTATGCCTATTACAAAACCACCTAATCAAACAAAACCATGTTTTTTTTTTATCTTTTGACATTTATAGGTTGTCACCATCTATGTGTCATTCCCATAGTAATATCAACAATTTAAAATGAAAATGAAAATCCTTAAGAGCATCTTCAAGGGAGATGTCAAATATCAAACATCAAATTTTAAATGGCTTATTATCACAAAAGATCCCTAAAGTTTACGAAACTATCAGATTGCATCCTTAATTTTTTTTTTGTCTTTGGTGGTCCTCAAGGTTAGTATGTGTTATCACAAATGGTCTTACCGTTAGATTCCGTCAAAAACTCCGTTAGTTGCTGATGTGACATATATATATATATATATATCACAAAATATCCCTGTTGAGGTTCACGCACCTATCACAAATGGTCCCTGCAAATTTATGTAATTTTTTTTCATTTAAAATTCATAAAATTTTGGTTTTCTTGTTTAAATCTTATGAATTTTAAATTATTTTAAAATATTTATTGTATTTTAAATACACATGACACTATATTATTTTAGATGTGGGCTCCACATATGTCACATCAACAAACTAATGGAGTTTTTAAAAAATAATTTAAAATTCATAAAATTTAAAAATGAAAAAACCAAGGGTTTAGGGTTTATAAATGGTCCTCAAGGTTAAAATCCTTCTATAAATGGTTTTTTCATTTTTAAATTTTGTGAATTTTAAATTATTTAAAAAAAACTTCATTAGTTTGTTGATGTGACATATATGTGGAGCCCACATCTTCAAAAATATAGTGTCATATGTATTTAAAATACAATATATACTTTTAAATAATATAAAAAAGAAAACCAAAATTTTATAAATTTTAAATAAAATTCGAAGGGACCATTTGTGATTGATGTGTGAACCTCATGGATGTTTTGTGATATATATATGTCACATCAGCAAACTAACGTAGTTTTTGACGGAACTTAAAGATATGGACCATTTGTGATTACACATACTAACCTTGAGGACCACCAATGACAAAAAAAAATAAATTAAGGATGCAATTTGATAATTTCATAAATCTTAGGGACCTTTTGTGATAATAAACCAATTTAAATTTGATGGCTAATATGACAATTTGACATTTTTACACAGTTTTATACTTCACCCGATATGTCAAATAAATAATTATTGTAACAGTCAAATCATTCAAGATAAAAAAAAAAAAAAGAAAAAAAAGAAAAGAAAGTAACAGCCAACTGTCTTTAAAAAATAATAAAATATTCATTTGACATCTTGCTTTTTGGGATGTCAAAAGTAACGGCTGAACCTCCAGTCTTCATTCCACATCAACTTTGACAATTCGGTTGAAGTGATGTGAGATGTTATTTCTAGCCGTTAAATGTCTATGTGATACTTTTGACATATCGGTTGGAGATGCTCTAACCCATTTGAATTTGACGTCATTTTTCTCTCATAAAATTTCATCATCTTAAAAAATAAGAAGTTTTCTTACATATGAAAGTTCCCTTTGGTATATGTAAAAATATATAATATATCTGGTCAATTTCTTATGAAGGGAAATGACTGAATAAACTGAACCAAATCAACCAATAAATATGAATTAGTTTGGTTTGCTTAAACTACTAATTTGAAGTTTAAATCGAAGCAATTTGATTTGTAATGCTACATCAGTTCGGTGTGTGGTTTGAAGCATAAACGGACCACTCCATACTCCGGTAATTAGTAAGATAGTTTTCATTTAAATACTTTGGCCCTGGCTAGTTTTTGAAAGCACAATATTGTCTTCAATAAATTCATTTTCCTCCAATTAAAAAGGTAATCCATTTGGATTTAGGATCCACACATCAACATGTGAAATCCATCTTATAATTTCTCCCATAAGGGGAAGAGAATTACTAAAAGCTGTTTTGCATTTTCCTTAGAGACGCCGAACCGAGTCCATCTGAATTGTGTTTTCCTCTCAATCTCCATTTATCCGGTGTTACTTAACATGACATTTCTTTTTTGCATCCAAGTCGTTTCAACACTTCTTAGGTACTATCTTTGCCTCCTACACCGTTGAAGCATAATTTTGCTTGGCTTTTCAATGATCTCTGTCACATAACTTTACATCACAAGATCTCAAATTGGGAACAACTTTCGGGGATTTAGCGATTATATGCTTTAGCTATCGGTTGAAGAAAACCAGGTAAGGGAGACACTTGAAGGATTTAGAGTGACAATTTAGATCTAGAGAGAAGGTCTTCTCACAAGATATTTTAGATATTATAAATTGAAGAAGAGCACAATGAATTGTCTTCTAAATCTTATGTTTTGAATTTAGATTTTATGATCTTAAAGGTTATTTTAATAATGAGAATATTTCACATTTTTTTCCCTTGGCTTTCATAATTATAAATAATTTTTCTACCAAATCACTAATATCTAAATATTTTGAAATTATTTTTTTGTCACTATTTTTCAATATCTTATATGGTGGAATGTGATTAATTGAGGATCACAAAACAGTGCTATTTGTATTGAGGATGACAAAACAATGCTATTTGCATGACAAGTTTTTTGTGCTTGTTGAGGGAAAAATGATGGGAGATTCGCAATTATACCCAACATAGAGGCCCAAATTATAAAAAAAAGTATACATGTCTTGGACTTTACACACCCAAAGCCCATTTACAACATAACAAATAGGCTTCAAATTTCCCATAAATTACAAAACTGCCATTAATTTCTTAAAATAAGCCAAATTCCAAAACTTCATAAAGAAATTCCGAACATCAAAGTAATTTAATAATCAAAATTCAATTTAATCGGGTCAGCTGTTATTTTTTGAGTTTTTTTTTATAGAAATTAAATTGTGTAAGGTTTATCTACATCATTAATACTAATAGGAAAATAGGCTTACCACATTTTTCATACCACATTCATACCATCTCTCTAATAGAGGTGAACCCAATTATATTAGTGGGCTCCACCTCTATTAGAGAGGTGGTATGAATGTAGTATGAAAAATGTGGTAAGCTAAGCATTACCCATACTAATAAGGTGTATATGACTTCAACTTTTATGTAACTTGAAATTGTAATCAACCACTAAAATAATACTTCAACTTTTTCTTTACCGAGGGATAATAAAGAAAAGAATGCACTAAAAACGAAAAAGTCCAAAGCAAGACTTCAAAAACGTTCCGGATTCGTTTTCATACCAGACAAAAAAATTATTAAGAAAAAAGAAAAAGGAAAAAGAAAAATCCTAACGTTTACGGACCAAACTTCTAACAGCTCCTCCTCGCCTGCGCTCTGAAGCTAAAGGCTAAAAACTCTTTCTTCTCCGGCGAATTTCCGGCCAAAACTTCTAACAGGCGAGCCTCCTGTCTCTTCTCTTCTTTATTTTTTACATTTTTGTATACTATACTTTGCTTTCTCTTATTATTATTTAGCTCACACCGAACAAATATGCTATTTCTGTTGAACTGGTGTTTATTTTTTCTTGATAATTTTATGGTTTAATTTCAACGAACCAAAATTGAAAAAGTTTTGTAGCTCAAATTACAATATGTAGCAGATCTCTGTGAAAACTAGAAATCGGAATTTTGATTTCTGTTGTTTGTTTTTTATTATTTTGTTTGCAGTAGGGATATAAGATGTGCCTTCAAAATTCTTGTGCGCATTTGTCGGCAGAGGAGGCGGTTGCAATCGAAGAGAGTCTTTTGATATACTGCAAGCCAGTTGAGCTTTACAATATCCTTCGCCCTCGTGCTCTGCACAATGTATATTTTCACTCTCTTGCATTTTGTTCCAGCTCAACTTTTTATTTATTTATTTCATCGTGCCGTGTGTTAGTTTTCGGTTAGAATTGAACATTCATGCATGATAATCCGCTTGATAACGGCCGTGATTGTCAAAGTTTGATCATGATTGCACATTCAGACACCTTTGTTCTTTTCTTATTTTTGACATGTATTTGGTTAGGGATAAAAGGAATATTTGTGTTTATGTTTTCCGTACTTATATTTTTATTTGCACACTCATGTAAATGCATTCGGGAATTTGTAGGTGTTCAATGGTCATTGCTGTACTCTTGTTAAAATGGTGCCGTCTGTGTTTTTATAGTCTAATCAAGTGTTTTCTATGTTGTAGCCTTTATTTCTGCGTAGATGTTTGCATTACAAAATCCAAGCAAGGCGCAAAAGGAGGTACCGGTTCTATCTTTGAATACACACAAACACGCATATGGAAGTATGTGTTTATGTATGAATATTATGTTTAGTACTTGTGTTCATTGCTCTGATTGATTTCATTTTGTCATGGCACATACACACAAACACACACAAGCATGCTATTTTCTCTGTGAGGACTTCAATAAAACATTTTTGTTGCTGACTTTTAGAGGACAATTAATACTTTTGGCTGCATGCTATTGTCTAGGTTCAGGACTGGGATTGTAATATTCAACTATAGGGACTACAACAACACGTTACGAAAGACTGAAGGTATCATCAACTGCCCCTACTTAGCCTGATGTTGACTGTAGAATAACAATGATTTAAGTTGAAAAACTTGATGAGAGTGGAAAATGGGTGTCCACAAGAAGGTCAACAAAGCATGAAAAATCCTATAGAATGCGTTTTTTTCTCTTCTTTCTTTCTTTAAGAGGAAAATGTATTGTTTAGTTTCTTATTTGAAATGGTTTGGTTTGCTGCATGGTTCTATGCACTCCTAGGACAAATATATAATTTAGTTTTTCCGCATTTGAGGTTAAACATTTAGATACCTTGGTTATACTGGTTGTAAATGACTTCAAGCCTATGGTAAACCTGAAGTTTGTAAATTTTTGTTTATATGAACTTATTTTCGTCAGCAGAAGTATCTTGAATTCAACATGATTGACACACTAACCGTTATGTGTACTTCTTTTTTAAACATTCAGTTACTGAAGACTTCACCTGTCCCTTTTGCTTGATGCAATGTGCAAGTTTTAAGGTAGGTACTAATGTGGAGGTGTACTACTCTTTGTTGTCCCATTTATGTTTTGACTAAATTTGACATAAATTGTAGAATATCAAATTTTTCTAGAGGTAAGGGAGAGAAAGGAAAACTACTCCACATCAGGAATACTTTCTCATGTACTTTGAAGTTTGCATAAAACCTTTAAAGTGTTTGCAGTAAATGCGAAAAGATTGGGCCCATAGACTCCCAACATATATGTTTTAATATACAACATGGCAGGAATTGCTCATCGAGTATGAAAATCTTAGTGATGTCCATATCCAAGATCAATTTTTCCTACATTATTCCTAGATAAACATGCATACACACTTTTGTTTATTCCTGTGAAACTTAAGCTTTGACTCTTCAACTTTTTTAAGCTTCTTTTTTCCTCAAAATTGATTTGATAGTTATTTGTAATTATTATAGATCTATTTGATATGAGAGGCTGAATTGTTTGTGAAATGACATCGACATCCCCACCTGTATTGGCAGGAGTTTCAACTTTGTAATCATGTTGTGTATATTTGTTCTACTGAAGAAACCTAATTTATTTATTCGACCATAATATTTTTGGTTTCCTTTTTTCGTTATTCCCTTTCTTTTAAGTGACTATTTCCATGTTATTTTTTTTTTCACAGCTTATATGGTTCAATTACTAATATTTACTTATTTAGCTTGATGCTGAAGAGAACGTTCATTTTCCCTTGTAGGGTCTGCGTTATCACCTGTGCTCTTCACATGACTTATTCAACTTCGAGTTTTGGGTTGGTAATGAGTATCTAGTTACTTTCTGCTTATTCTGAAGAGGCTGCTCATAAAACATTTATTTTGTAGGTAACTGGAGAGTACCAGGCAGTAAACGTTTCTGTGAAAATTGATATATTGAGATCTGAGGTAAGAACTTTATTATCATCCTGTTTCCATTTTCCAAATCAGAAATGCAAATAATCATTGTGATAGTTTCTTATGCCAGTGTTTAGGTACAGAAACTGAGCATCATATTTAGTCATAATTTGCAAGTGGATCATTTTCTGTGTTTTTTTATTTATAAATTTCTTTAAAATAAGTAAATGAATAAGTTATTTATGGCTAAACATATCCTGTTACATTTTTTGTATACAGACTGTAGCAGATGGAGCAGTCCCACAACTTCAAACATTCTTCTTCTGGTCGGTTTAAATCCCTTGGTACAACTTAAAGCTACTGGCTAACATCCTATTTGTTCTTCAATAGGAATTCAGAGTTAATTTGGTGAAAAATTTGTTTTTGCAGTTCAAGGCCAAGAAAACGTAGGGCAGAGAACCGTGGTCAAAATGAAAAGCATGTTAATGTACAATTCTTGGAGTTAGACTCACCTAGACGAGCCAATGGAGTTGTACACGAGGGACTTTTTGAGAATGATGACGGTAAGTTTTTTTGCTTTTTGTGATATTGGGTTGGTCATTTTTAACTAGTGAAGAAGGGAAAGAAACTCAAGAGGAAAGAGACGAAAAATTCCGTTTTATCCTCTTTTCTGCAAAGAACTGGAGAAAATATGAAATATGCATCACCACTGGCCTATTCGGAGTACCTGTAATCTCTGACAAGAATGTTTTTTGGAAATTTGATGTTTCCCTAAAATATATCCACGTCTGTGTAAGACATCAGATTGGTCTAGGATTGGAGTTTTCTTTTTCGTTTTGTGCATAATTAATTCTCCTCAGTAACAAGGAAACTTGAAGAGGTGTTCTTGCTCTTCTCTGGCTGATCACTGAGCTAATGCTTAAAATGATGTGTTAATAATAGAATCAGGATCATGAAACATGTCTAAAGTGGTCCCCAGTGAATTATGACATTTCTTTTCTCTTTCTTTTTTATTTAGTTATTTTTTACCTTGAAAATAGCTGGTCAAGTTGGTATGCATTTGTAAATCTGGTTGACTTGTTCTGTGGTATATAGTAACTCCATGGGATATTCTTGCTGGTATGTCAGTCAATGGCTCAGATAAGTCTTGTTGTGGTTTGAATCAATTATAATAGATTTCGTAATTTTAAGAACTAACATAAAATATGTAGCATCCGTCTTAATTTTGTATATAAACCACAAACAGACTACCTGTTTGATTAATTCTATAATATTTGAATTGCATCCTCTGATTTGAATGTTCACTGTTCCAGCAGACTACCTGTTTGTGGCAAATTTAAGCTCAATTTCAGTTGCGAGGAGTCTCTGATTATTCTGATTGAACTTGAAGTGGGTTGAATGTTGTTGCTTTTAAATTCAAGCCATGCTTAGTTTATAATGGTTTCCCTTGGCCATTTTTATTAAATAAATATTTGATCGCATAGCACGGTTCAGACATCTACAGGTGCAGTAATTTCCAAATTTGTCTAGCAATTGGGTTGAAGGTTTAATTATTTACTCATATATTTCTTTTCTCGTATTCCTTTGTTTGGAAGACTGTCATTTAACTTCAATTTTGGAATTTCTGTCCTCCAAAGGTGGGAAGGCTTCCAAGGTGCATTGGAAAGATATCCAGCTTCCATCTACAGGTGCAGTAATTTCCAAATTTGTCTAGCAATTGGGCTGAAGATTTAATGATTTACTCATATATTTCTTTTCTCGTATTCCTTTGTTTGGCAGACTGTAATTTAACTTCATTTTTGGTTGTTCTATCCTCAAAAGGTGAGAAGGCTTCCAAGCTTCGCGTCGAGTGGAAAGATATCCGGCATAGAAGGCATGAACATGAAAACTATGGTCCTGATCATCCTAGTTCTGTAGAATGTGTAACATCAAGTTCCAATATTCCTGGTTCTACAGTTGGATCTCTGGAGCCTGATTGTGTTAAAATTCTATCTGGAAGTGATTCCGCACCGCCTACTAAAATAAGGAAGTTAAATGGAGAGCGATCAGACCCAAAAAAGTATGTCAACCTAGGCCATGATTTTTAGTTCATGTCCATTGTTTTTCAGTATCTTATATTGATTTTCCTTATAATCACTATTTGATTAATGGTCTTCTCATGGTCATTGCTATCATTTGGTTCACTGAACCTTTGGATGTGTTTTTACAGTATGAAAAGTAAAGAACTTATGTCTCCACCCTTTTGAGATTGTTATCCTTATCTAAAGTGCCCATATTGAGGCTGTTGATTGATTTTGAGACTTCTCACACTTCTTATTTTTGTTTGTCCAGCCGTATGCTCCTGCAGAAACGACAGTTCTTTCATTCTCATAGAGTTCAGGTAGTTATTGCTCTCTAACCTGTTAGCTGTTTCAAAATCTTGTTTCTTCGTTTATGTACTTCTTTTGCATGTAAGTTTTCTTATTATTTCTTGCATATCCATGCTGTGTCAACTCAGATCTTTGATTTTCCAAAGGTTTAACACTTGAACTGTTGGTTTCTTTATCAATTGAGAAACTTGGATATGAGCTTGTAATACTCCATTTTTCAACAATTTGGATAGTAATTTAATGCACTTACTTTCTTTCCTTTTTTTTAGTACTTAATTTGCGTAAGGTTAAATTTTATTGTTTAATGACCTGATGACTTTCTTTCTTTACATATAAAAGCATTTATTTAATATATCATAATTAGTACAAACTCCTTGCATGTATTTTACGGTTGCATGTATTTTTATTATTTTTTGTGGGTTTTCCGATTTGAAGGATTGAATTTGCAACATTTTTAATCTGTTGCCCCTGGGAATGCGTGCACCAGGCATGCAATTATCTTTAATAGGTTTCCTAAGAACTGATTCATTAAGAATAAGTTTTAAATTATGAATTATTCATGTGCATTTGAAATCGCAAGTAGACATTTATGCTGCGCACATGATCTATATTATGGTAAACTTATTATGTGTTACCAATCTGAGAAAATATGTATGATTTTTTTATATGAAGCCTATGGAGTTAGAGCAAGTATTATCTGATCGGGATAGCGAAGATGAAGTTGATGACGACATTGCAGATCTTGAAGATCGGAGGGTATGCATGATATTCTTTTAGATATTGGGCCAAACACTCCATGTTTAACACTATTAATCTTAGGAACGCAAAAACTAATATCATATTGTCATATGGCAGATGCTTGATGATTTTGTAGATGTTACCAAAGATGAAAAGCAGCTGATGCATCTCTGGAACTCATTTGTGCGAAAGCAAAGGTAATTATGTTTTGCTGCTTTTGGCTTTCTGATAAGTTTTCAATTACTTTTGTGTGTGGTATCTTTGGAAATTTCAGTTGTCAGTTTATTGGGGGTTTCTTTGATGAGAAAGATTAATTTTCATTGTGGCAGTGTGCTGGCGGATGGTCATGTTCCCTGGGCATGCGAAGCATTTTCAAAACTTCATGGACAGGAGCTAGTCTCCTCTCCTGCTCTCTTCTGGTACTGTTGTTGCATTAATTTTCATAATCATTGGTACATTTAATGAAACATAATTTGCAGTAGAAGCAGAGGGACCAATTACTGTTGATGTCATTATGAAGAATGGTCATATTAGGCATATCACTTCCTGCTTGGGACTGCGTCTGGAATGAATAAAAGCACTTTCTAAGAACTAAAAACAATTCTTATGACTGCGTTTGGTAGGAAAATGTACAAGTGCTTATGGGCAATAAAAACGCTTTATGGAAAAGAACCTAACAGGTGCTTCTCACTTGGATTATTAACAAAATTTCGGGGTTCTTTTAATAAAAGCGCTTCCTCTGAGCACAATTGCTTCCTATAGAAGCATTCCCACACTGGCCAACCTCCTTGTTGCATTTTTGAACTTTTCACTTATTTTCGTGCCTTTTGGTAGTAATGCATGTATTTGCGATTCATTGGAAAATTGTGTTTGAAATGTCAAGTGCATATTAACTCAGGTGTTGGAGGTTTTTCATGATCAAACTTTGGAATCACGGTCTGCTTGATGCGGGCACAATGAATAGTTGCAATATCATTCTCTACGGATACAAACACTAGCCAACAGATGCTATTAGAAGTTACAAAACGTGGAGACGACTGACTTCTTCGGCTTTAGAAAGTATATAATGAGATGGGGAACTAAATTTTTCCCTCGCAGGAGACTCTGGTCACCTTCTCAATGTAGTACTTTAAATTATATGAGCCTCCCATTGTTTTACATTATTGAGAAAAAAAAAATTCAGACTCAATTGATCAATATTAGATTAATGATTTACAAGTTCTTGTTACATATGATATAGTCACCCTTCTTCAGTCTCTCTCCTGGTTCTTTTGTATTTTAGTTTTTCGGATGCAGTTGTGATTCTTTTGCCCCCTGTACTGTATCATAATGATAAACTTACCCCTGGACATTTTTTTTCGGGTAAATTGAGGAAGAAACAACCAGGCATGAGAGTTCCTGCTCCTGATCCTCCCCAGCAACCCCCTCCACTTGGCCCTCCTCCAGCCCTCGCTTCCGAACTACATCAACAATCTTGCCTAACAATAACTCATGTTGCTGCTATTATCACTATGCTTTTCTTTTATTTTCTTCGTAGGGTGGAGTTTGCTTGTTTCTTCCTTCTGTAATTTGGCCCATAAAGGGATAAGATTGCTAAGATTTTTTCTTGAGCAAAAATGTTGGGTGTGTTGAGTAATTCCATGGATATGGAGGAGACTGGTAGGGGAGATGGTGGAGATGGGGAGCTGATGTTGTAGGTTGGGGTTGGTTGTAGCGGCTGGGCGGAGATGGAGGTTGCAGCTGGGAACCTTTTTATTTCTTCTCACTTTTCTTCCACATTTTTTTCCCCTAAAAAAATAACCATGTGCAGGTCACATGATAGAAATTTGAATGACATAAAAGAATAAATAAAACTTGACGGCTAGTCCCAAATTGGTCTATTTCATATAATTTAAGCTCTTAATTAAAAGGTAAATTGACAATTATGGTATAGTTTAGAGATAACCCATCTCTCTTTGGTGAGAATCGGGGCTCCAGGCTCAAAGCAACGATTAATAGCCCTAGGCCTACCTACACCTATTAGGTCTTCAATTTTGATAATCAAGCACAGATCCAACGACAGCGGGAAAGTTAAGCATTGCATTACAAACGTATAAGGTCATGGACCTCTCAACCAACTCCAATTGGTTGATATCGTGTGACACACATGGCAAGACATATACTTTTTCTTTATAAATTATATGGATACTCAATAACAAGGTTTTTTTTTTCTTTCACCAAGTTTGGAAGGGTGAAGTTGGTAGTATCATTAGAGGGTTCAAAATTTGAGATTCCTGATATGCCGGCAAATACTCCTACCACCAACCAAGCTATGAACCGTTAGCAATAACAAGAATATTATCCACTCATAAAAACACAAAATTGAGCTCTTATTATTCATTAAAGAAAGAAGGGCTACTAAATCTATTCAAATATTTCTCATTCAAGGACAAGAAATTTGGTAGGAGAGTGGCTGAAATTGAAACGAAGTGTCCCAACCCATTGCACCTTAGCTTAATGTCATGTCGAGCACATGCACAATCATTAGTGTGATTTCTAGCTTATAAAGCTTTTTACTACCTTTCCTGTTGAAGATTGTGTGATTTTAAGGTTGTCCATAGTAGTAAAAGTTACATGAGATGATGTTGCAAGTTAGAAATTACTAAAAGTAGCACAGTATGCTATGTCATAAAATATAACCAATCTACTTATACATTAAAGTATAAACCCATCACCATACACGTTGATGGTAATACCTTGTGACCGTATTCCATTACTATAATAATTTTTTCCCAATAAAAGTGAGGGTTGACTTTTGACTTTTGAGTGGCCTTAGATAAGAAATTAAAATGAGACTCCCTTTTGTATATAATTATAGTTAACAAGAAAGAAAAATGATGCCCCTTTCCTTTTTTAAATGTGGCCCTTGTGTTGTTAAAAAACTTACAGTGATTTTTATTTGGGCTCTTATGTTTTTGGACGCCGAAGAAAACAATTGTAATATGACCTTTAGCAGTTACATAAAGGCTATCCCTTGATTCAAGCCCCAGAACAATCACCCTTGATGCCCAACCTAATACCAGCCTTGGGCAAGACCCATTATACCCTCAAGCTTAAGACAAATAAGCCCCTAACATTTTTACACCCCTTAGAAAGCTGAATAAAATTGTCAAATCTTCAATCCTTAAAAAGAAACCGATTATAAACAAAAAGACAGTCAACAACATTACAAAAGGCATAAATCATATAAAACATGACTAAAAAAAAGGATATATTGAATTGTGAAACAACTATAATTTTAATTGAGTGTTGTTAAATGAACTCTAAAATTAACTGAATACACCATGTGATCTAAGTACATCATAATTTTTAAATCAAAATGTAAATTATATACCCATTTTTAGCCGACAATTTCGGCTTCGATCTAGCTAGTTCCTCCTTTGTTACAACTCCAATTTGGGCCCACCTACGAACTTGTATCGCTGAACTCTACATAACGGTGTCACTAAATTCCCCAAAATCCTTCCTGAACAAAAAGTGACCATTATGCCCCTACCCCCAAGGACAAAATTGTAAACTCACAAATGGAAATAACTTGAATAAAACGATAAATTGGGTCAACGTGTTACATGTACTCAGTTAATTATACATTTTGATTTAAATATTATGGTGTACTCAGCTAAATTTAAGTTTCGTTTAGTAACACTCTAAAGAAAACCAGTTTAATCGTTGCTCTAGTGTTTGGAGGGTTGTTTTTAATGGTGCTCATTTTCTTTTCGATTTGTAAATGTTCTGGACTGAGTATAAGGTCTTTTGAAGAATTATGCCCTAATTGATTTATCTGAGGAAATGTTGCAGTTGAGAGGAGAGAAACTCTCATGCCAAGGGGATAACAATTTTTGCTATTCCCAGCTAATAACACAATGACACGTGAGATAACTTTTCATGTGTTATTGTGTTATTGGCTAGAGATAGCTAAATAGTGGAGAATTTATTTTCAGTTGAGAGAGAGAGAGAGAGAGCCTATGTTGACACGTGAGATAATTTTTCACGTGTTATTGTGTTATTGGCTAGAGATAGCTAAATAGTGGAGAATTGATTTTCAGTTGAGAGAGAGAGAGAGAGAGCCTATGTTTTCATCCCCTACGTGTCTCTCAATGCTTGAAAAGACCTGGAGCCATGTGGAGGTGGGCCCGAGCTTCTTTCTTTTTTGGTTTTTCATCCCCTACGTGTCTCTCAATGCCTGAAAAGACCTCGAGCCATGTGGAGGTGGGCCCGACTTCTTTCTTTTTTTGGTTTTTTTTCCTATCTTTATTCTTCATTTTTCTTTCCAAAAAAAGAATTTATTTTTAATGATTTAAGCCTCGCATGTTACTGTTTCTAACATAAAGTTGAACTAGCTGTCCTCACGCGCTTCCGCGCTTTTGAAAGGCTTTTAAAAAAAAATATTTTATTTTATTTTAGAATTAAAAAAGAAAATGGGTAGTTATTTTCCATAAAAATAGGATCAATTATCCCAATTTTCTTTTAATTTTAATTTTTTTAAAATATAAAAAATGCGAATTTACCATATTGTCCTCATTTAATTAATAATTTCAATTCTTAATGTTTATATTAACCAAGGGCATTTTCTGGTATTTTGAATGTTTCACCATTCTCCGTCTTTTGCTTTATATATATATATAGATGAAATGTGGTGACATTTAACGGTAAACGTGAAATTGGCTTAATAAAATAGCTCGGATTCTTGATTTTCTATAAAAACAAGTTAAAAGGTAAATGAAACTTGAAATTACCAGATTAAATGAATGAGTAATCCTTGTCTTCTCTTGCTAATTTTTATTTATTTATAGAAAATTGTAAATCTAGGATGTTTAAAAAATAAATAAAAACAAAATTTATAGTAAAAACTTTCTTGTTTGAGCTATGAAATATTCATGCATCTTGAGTTTACTCCATAGCCCCCCAAAATCCAAATTAGTTGCATATAGAAGACATTAGCTTAATGGATAAAGATTAATTCGCCTTAACTAGTAAGGTGCAACAAATTCTTTTTCCATTTACCTCATGTTTTCCAAATAGAATTCAATATATATAAAGGCAAGTACAGTTAATTGGATTCATGCTAACCAGGATGCATGAAAATTACACACATAGATAATACTTATTTGGCAAAATAATAAAGTTTTTACTATAACTTTGATTTTCAGTTCTCAAAAATATTCCATATTCACATATTGGTGCAGTGGCACAATTACCTACAGAGGTTTTACCCTTCTTCTTTTCGGTGAGTTTTGGGGCTCCAAGTAGGCCTGGAAAATGGGCCGGGCCTGGAAAATGAGTTTGGGGCTCCAAGTAGGCCCTAAGAGGTGTGAGCCCAAGCCCTAATTAGGAACGGGCTTTGAGCCCTAAGGAGTGATCGGGCCGGGCCGGGCCAGCCCTATGTCAAATATACAAAGCCCAGGCCCTACCTATGGGCTTAACATTTGCGGGCTTATGGTTCGGGCCAACGTTCGGGCCTACTTAGCCCTATGAAATGGGCCATTATTTTATGCTTTATTCAACTCATTTCCACTTCTTATGGCCTCTCACTACCCGTTGTCTGCCTTGGATTGGATGCCCTTATTTCTTTCAGCTTCCGACTTTCAACAAAGAAAAATTGCTTTATCAACTTTTGTTCAAAACAAAGTTGGTACTTTTAAGACAAGTTGGCAGACAATGTTGTTCCAAACTTCTCACCAAAAACAAAAAAAGTTGTTCAAAACAAACTTGTCTAGCGGATAGAAATATAAAAATATATTATCATATAATATAATTAAAATTAAAATAATTAATTAATTATAATCGGGCCGGGCCGGGCTTTTAAAGGGCTTAGAAATGAAGCCCAAGCCCTACATTTAAGCCTTGGCCGGGCTAAGCCCGTCCATTAATTCGGGCGGGGTAAGCCCATACATCAAAAAATCGAGCTGGGTTCGGGCTAGCCCATCGGGCCTGGGCTTTATTTCCAGGCCTAGCTCCAAGTCCAAAGCAAAGATTAATGGCCCTAGATCCATGCATTTCATATTTATTGGCAAGAAATGGGACTACTACTTGCAACCAGTTTCCTTTAAATTTGTGACGTGGACAAGGGAGATTAAAAGTTTACGGAAAACTTAAAAATTTGAGTAGCTTGAGCTTGACATAGCATGATATAATTCTTTTCATGGTGATAATATTTTCATAATTGTAATAAGAAAATTGATCATAAAGGAAGAGGAAAAAGCAAGAACAAATATATGAAGATAAAATAAAAAACTATATACATTTAACAAAACATCTTTTCGTTACAATCATTGACGCACTTCTAAATCCTAAGCTTTTCTAAATCCCAATGCATAGGACATGAAAGAAACATTATATCTAACCCCTTGCTTTCTACATTCCACATGCCATTTTCTTGTAAACTTATTTAGTTAGAACAATGACTTTAATAACACCAGAAGATGATGTGCATTCCAGTATTGTCCCCATTCCAGGGTGGTGTTGAACATTTCTCACATCAAATCCTTGGCATTATGCATCAATAGCCTCTTCTGAAGGGTCCAGATTTAAATAAATGAAAGACGGCCTTTCATTTCTATTTTGCTAAACCTCATTTTGATCATTGTTCTGAACTTTGTTAACCTCCATAGCTGCAAAGGAAAATTAAGAATAAGTGATAAAATCAAATGAATTAGTACTTGCTAAACACACATACTTATATGTAGGAAAAATACTCCGTGTATTTATGGAGAGTAAGACCTACATTGTCTGCTTCCGCTTCATCTGTCAGAAGCTTTTCTGTAGCCTGACAGCCTTTGGAAACATCAATGTGTTTGAGCAGATTATTGTTCTTATATGTGGGAAAATTTCAAATTTTTTAGTCCACATTCCAACTATTTTATTGAAGCTAGAATGACAAGATTTTCCACATTTAAGAACTCAAGGGACTGAAAATTAAATTAGTGTATAAGGATTGCTTTTAAAAAAGGGAGATTCACTTTATATCTAATATAAGAGCCCAAATTATAAAAATACATATATGAAATGAGCTTTAGGAATATACTCAAAACTGGTTTATAACATTACAAAAGGCTTTTAACTTCTTATAAATTGCAAAATTGCCGATTGATTTTCTGAGAACAAACTCAATCCCAAAATCTCATTAACAAACCCAAAACACTCCATAGGGCCTTAAAGTAATTTAATAATCAAAATTAAATTAAATAGAACCAAGTTGTTATTTTTTGGATTTATTTATAGAAATTAAATGGTATAAGAGTTTATTTATATTTTTTGTGCTAAGAATGAGTATACGATGACTAAATATCTATTTTAAAAAAACCTAAGCAAATGACAATCACTATGTAAGGAACTATTATATATGTACTTATGCAACAACTTACAGATTCAATAGCTACTAGAAGCTTCAAAGAAATCTATGTCCCATGCACTTCGATTCGGTTCCCACAAAGGGCATCTCTGCCTTGTATTCTGCAAAAGCATAATGTAATAAAGAGAGTAAAGAAGGATGCTCTTATTCATTTTCCAATAAAAATTTTATGGACACACACATGAACTTTACCTTATAGATACTGCATGGATAATTTCATCATTCTTCTCTAGGTGGCAGTATAGGAACCTCTAAAATTTAACCGACCCCAATTTGAGCCTGGAAAAGATTGATTTTACAAACAAATTTCAATTTGATCATAAGATGATGATGGTATGAATGTTTATACTTATTTTGTTAGCAAAAGAATCAGATATCGAACTGTTATCAAAGAGGCAAAATATGAGACGCGAATCATCAACAGAAGGATGTTTATACTAACAAAATATATTATAGAGGTGCGTCTGACAAACATGAATTGCAAATTTACCCAAATCACTCCCACACAGATAATGAGAACAAAATTCATATTAGAGGACAAAATCATTTTGGAGTAATGTAGCTCAAACAAAAAGATTAAAAATCACTCAAATAACTCCCACACAGTTGAGTAGAGATGGTGTATATTTGGTGATTGTGGGTGACTAGAAACCCTAAGCCATCAGAACAAATAGGCCTCATGGGCTTACTTAAACCCAACCAAATGGGCTTTCAAATTGAAGCCACCAAATTAACATCTTTTTTTTTTTTTGTGCTGAAATTAACATCTTTTTCATTCATTAGCTTGAAGGGAAAAAAAAAAACCAAAAGAAATTTAGCATATTAGGAACCTTGTGCATACCCCTGACTATGTATTATACATTGAACAACATTTTGTTCCAGTGTATGGGTTGTGCATCCAAACCCCTGCCATTGCAATCTTAGAATTATATTCTAGTTTTTAGTGCAAATTTTCAATATGGTCGTTGATATCTTCTCTCTGAGAAGTCCAAGAACATTCGTTGTCTAAATCATTCTTGGCCCCAACCATCTGCTCCAATTTCTCAAAAATCTCTTACAAAAGTTCATTTATGTACAAAAAAAAAAAAAGATAATACGATTAAATATTAGTGTAAGTAAATACCTTCTGCAATTCTTACTGCAAATTCCCAATTGAGGTTATCTGTATCTCCACTTCAGCTGTTTGAGGAACATCAGTTAGTTCTTATTTGTTCCTTTACTTCGCTTCTTCAAAAAATGCTAGCGCTCTTTGCTTGCCTTCTCAGGGGGCCTCCTTTTGTACTTAGGATCATCAGAACTATTTGTTTTATCGTGTGCAAACATTCGAACTACTTTAGTTACTTTGATATCCCCACTCGTCCTTATTATCTCTGAGATCGTACACCATTGTTTTGGTTCAACAATATTCCTGCTTTGTAGTTTTGGTTTGGCAAAAAGAAAAAAAACTTCAAAAAGTAACCATGTAAGAAATATATGTATAGATAATCATATGATACCTCCAAGAACCAAAATAACAAAGAAAAACTGCATTTTTGCTTGATTGTGAACACGGACATATATATAAATTGATTTATTGACTCTATTGATTTGTTTTTTTCAGGTGTAACCTTTTGATTCGATTCAGCTTGTTGGTTCATTGGCCTGACCTATTAAGGTTTTAGGTTCGTCGTGTGAGTTCGGGTCCAGCCCATGGCCTCTTTGTAAGTATGTTATGCCCTATGCCATGAATCAGGTCTCACAACCCTAACTCTTGCAAACACCGCAAACACATCTTACTCACATTGGGTCTCGTAATCCTCCATTTTCTCATTGACGAACACATAGTTGCAGACAAGATGAAATCCTCTGGCGGTAGAATAAGGAGGCCCGAAACCAGTTGATCTTTAAAGGTTCTCGATCTAGGTGTGTATTCAATTTGTTGGAAGTCATTCGGTATAGTTATTCTAGTGGATACTG
>CM031921.1:17324673-17571971 GCA_018703695.1 Prunus fruticosa
GGCGACACCATTTTGTTGTGGAGTGAAGGTGTGGAGGTTTGATGGATGCTGCCCTTAAAGAATTGAGCCATGCACTCATTTACACACCTCTGATTGTTTAAATTGGAACACTTTTATGGATGCTGGAACGAAGTGGTGATCATAGCATGGAATTTACGATTGTGGTAGTAACATCACTTTTTATGGCAAGCAAGTACACCCATGTCATGCCGGCAAGCAAGTAAACCATATTTTGCCATTAATAAAGATTCTCAGCAGGACCCTAAACATCAGAGTGAACCAATTCAAAAGGAAATTCGTTTTATTATCACTTGAGGGAAATACGGCACGATGGCTTTTGGCCAATACACACGTTTCACACTTGAAATTTTTGATCAATTAGACCTTGAAGAGATGGAAACAACCTGCGACACAAAGATGGATGTCCTAAGCGACGATGCCAGAGCCAAATCTGTTGGTGAGCATGTGAGTTTGGAACATGAGTATGAGCGGCACGTGGTGGTGGTGAAACTGTCAAGGAATACAACTCCCCTTGTCCTTATACCATGTCCTAATCGTCTGGTAGTCAAAAGATCCTGTAAAATGTACAATGAGAATGATAAGAGGTGCATAAACAATATTAATGTGAATCAAGTAATTTTCCAATTTATAATAAATTGCAATTAATAATCTCACCAAGAGTGTATGGAAAACTAGAGAAGGGGAAGTGATATGGTTCCTTCAACATTAGAGAAGGGACCCCATTGGCACTAGTAATGTAAGGATGACGGACTGAGTAGCAGCTCTTAGAGAAAGGTGAGAGTCAAAAGCTCATGACGAGCGGAAATTAACATCAATTATCCATGTAGTGGGATGCGTACCTTGAAGTTGGGTTTGGAGTCAGTAGAGCAAACATGAGAATCCTGCATGTTATTAGGAGTCACTTGACAAAGGCTTTGGGGTGTCGGATTGTTGTGTGATACCCAACCACCAGTGATAACCATGAAGTTTAAGGCATTTTTATTTTCTAATCACCACCATATGGGTACATTTTTGAGTTCCTTTCATACATTATCAGGTTTTTAGGCCACGAGGGGAAGCCCGAGGACGCACTGGGGTGCCCGATAGGGTCTAACTGCGATGGCACCTTGACTTCCAGCAGTGGAGGATTGGCGACTTATCTTCCTCCATCACAAGTGCATAAGCTTCAAGGACAGAGGTGTGGTACCTGGATCATAGCAAGGATCCGGCTACGAACTGAATCATATTGAGGATCGAGTCCTCCCAAGAAATCGATACTCAAATTAAAACCATCGAGTGCTTGTTGGTGAAGTGTCACACTATCAGCGTATTGGTGTGTCTGCATGGACGAAGAACGTCGATTTCCTGCCAAATTAGATGCAATTTTCTGATACAAAGCACCCACAGTGTCACTCATTCTGAAGGTGGTAACTGATTCACGTCTGAAGCCTACAACTTGCAGCTTATTCTGAAGATACAGGTTTTTCAGCTGCTTCCCACACTCACAAGCTTGTTGGCAGCCACCCAATAAGGCACCAACATTCTTGGTCATGGAGTTGAGGAGCCATGACGCACCAAATAATTATCTTCATCCCAAGTGTCATAACTAGGATCATCAATGGCAGGGGCAGATTTTTTACCATTGATGAACCATATGGCCGACTAGTTACGGCCAATCGATTATCGAGCCATGCAGAGAGCTAGACCCATCCAACTGATCCTGGAGTGATTTGAGAAGGGTAATCGTGAGAGAGCGGATTGGTGGAGTAAGAAGAGGAGTTAGCCTTGGAGGAAGTCGTCTGCATCACCCATGAGATAAGTAGGGATAAAGATATGTACTGAAGGATAAAACAACAAGGAACTCAACACAAGTTTTGTGTTGGAACAATATATGAGCAAAGAAGTAAGGGCAAGATTAAGTAGAGGCAAAGGTAAGGCAAGAACAAGGTAAGAATAAGGCAAGAACAAGGTAAGTACAAGTAAAACAAGGCTCATGTAGAGGCAACCAAAATCAATTGCTCTCAGTGGATGCCTAACAAAGTGTAGTATTTTTGTGTAGAGATTTTGACTGTTAAAAAATTTCTTATGTCTCACATTACTTACAATCAACACATATATATACAAGTTCCTAGCCCCGCAAGTTAGGCAACCAACCTAGTCAAGCCCCCAGATATTGTAGGTGAAAAAACATAGTAGGCATCAAACATTAATTGACTACATAATTAACATACATTAATTGACTACATAATTAACACATTAATTGACTCGCATAATTAACACATTGATTTATTGCATAATTAACATTATGTAAATTCTAATTTCCTCAAAATGGTTTGGAAGTAAACTATAAGATAAGTGAATGCTTTTATTTATATAGACTAAAAACTTGACTCTACTTATGCTTTTGAAGAAGCACTTACCAAATGTGCTTGCGTTAAAGTGAATACGACCCTCAAAATCACTTCCAAACTGCCAAAGGCTCTTCTGCCTCCATCTCAACTCAAATGTTATTTGAAGTCTGTTTATGATCTTGAGAACGCTTTTTGCAATCCTAGGGCAGAGCTATAATACTGCTTTAGCATGATTTTTCATGAAAGAAAAAAAAAAAATGTGGTGGAACCCACACTATGGGCCTAATAAATGACCTGGGCAAGGCCCGAATCTGTTGAAAATTACCCACCGCCCCAAACCGAGACAGACCTAACAAAGCAAGCAACAAGCTGAAGGGCCATTTTTAACTCAGGAAAGGAGGAAAAGGGACTTGAATATAAGGTCTGAATTGTTAGCGATGGCTGCTTCCTATGAGTTCATTCGGTGTAAGAGATGGCTTCCTCTTGAACTACCTTGTACGGTCATGACGAGGTAATACAATTAATCTTCTTCATTCTTCTATCAAAGAAAACCCATAATTATTTGGTGAATTCTTCCGATGATGCTCTGTTTGTTTCTGGATAAACTTTGGGAAATAAATAATCAAAAAGTATATAATTTTTTGATAAACGAGATGCAGAGCTAGGCCTTTGCTTATTTTTTTTTCTTATGTGGGAACCTAAAAGGAATTTTCGATCTTGGACATGGGGTTTTGAAGTCATTTCTCAAAGATTTTTTTTTTCATGCGCGATAAAATAATCTGTACTGTTTAAGAAATTAGTAAAGGACTTTTCTTAATGTCTGAGACTCTGAATGGAAATTATCCCTATAGGAAGTTTCGACTGACCGAAATTACTCTATCAGAGAATCTGTTTAGTTTCCTGGTAGGGGAAAATGAATTTTGGTAGAGGGGTATGTCCATTTTTCTTTTATTTGGGAATGAAACTTTAGCTTTTTGAGGAAGACCTAATTAGTGAATATTACCTTAACATGTGCACATGAAAAAAAGTTGAAAAGTAATCAATTTTTGAATACTTAATGAAGGATGAATAATGATTTTACCAATATAGGGTAAAGGTATTTCGTATATTAGGAGGGATCTATAGTTTTGGAAGTGAGATAATTGCTGTATTGCTAAAATGTTCAAGTTCTTTAAGAAAACAATGCTATTTTGTCATTGAAAAGAACCCTCTAAATAACAAATTAAATATCGTAATTTTCTTTCCTTATTTTAGTCCCCACATGCACTCTTGTTTGTCATAACTTCTAAAATGCTTTATTGTAAATTAGATTGTTCATTTTTTTGAAGGTGATAACCTTAAGAAAGGTTACCTCACTCTCTAATTTTTAATAGACATAACTACCAAATTAGATGTCAGAAAAGGGTATTTTGTCAATGCAGTTCCTTGGTGGGTTTCCAGAACATGAGGCAGAATGCTGTGACGTTTATGGCTCGGATAAGAATTCTTAGAAAATGGTTCCAAAGCCTGTACTTGCTGTGTCTGTTTCGTTATCCTATAACCTCTAGGTTCTGTTTGTTCCTTGAACTAAAAGTAATTATTCGTTATTTTTGTTTGGTGATCATTGTTGATCATGAGTTCTTGTTTTATGTTCTTTCGTTAAACTTTGTGAAAATGTACTTGTCTCCTGATTTGAGGGAGTTTCCATTTTTTCAGTCTGAAGAGATGATGCAGGTTACGAAAACAGGTGACTAGCAAGGAAATTTGGTTAGATGTTCTATAAAACGAAACTATTTTATTCTTGAGCATGTTATTGGGCTTGTGATCTCTCTCTCTCTCTCTCTCTCCTCTGTCTGTGCAACTACGGGGATACGTATTTCCATGTTCATGCGATGAGATTAACTTTTTATAGAAGAGTTTTATGTTCTATTCATTTCATAATCAACCATACTTATGAATTTTTACCTTGCTCACTTATTTTCAACTGTATCAGGTGGTTTTTACATGTATACTTCTCACTTGGTAGTTGCTACTTGGTTCATAATCTCATTGTATAATTTAGCCCGGATAATTTTTTTATTATTCTGGCTGTAAGGAACCCAAAGGTAGAGTTTATTTTTTTGAACAAACACTAGGGAAAATGTTGGGGAACTATTGGGCTTCTAGATGCTGTAGGAAACATCACTTCCGAGATGATAACTCATACAATATTTATGTGATGGTGGGATCTTATTTATACTCATGCATGGAAATATAGCTTCTACTCATTGGGGGTGTATATTGCACACACAGTATTAATTTATGCTGGTGATTCATAGATGTTAAGGTGTGCCATATCTTTTATGAGTGGCTGCCAGAAAATCTTTGTTTCTTTGGAGGAAGGAGGGAGGGGGGGAGGGTGTGTGTTGCACACGAGTATTAATTTCTGCTGGTGATTCATTGATGCTAAGGTGTGCCATATCTTTTTTGAGTGGCTGCTAGAAAATATTTGTTTCTTTTGGAGGGGAGGGAGGGAGGCCAATGATTCCTTAAAACGCAAACAGTTGCATGATCACCTTGATCATTAACAGTATTTATAAAATGAAGAAAAAGATAGAGCTAAGCTACCTTGTAGGTGAGTTTCTTTGTGGATCTACCACCTAGGTGTCTGCCATCCTAGTTTCCAAATAGGACACTGGAGGTACTTGGACCACCTAGTTGGAAGGTAGGATACACATCGTAAAACTGCACAGTTTTCCTTAATTAACACCTTGGGAGAAATGAGCTTGGAAGGTAGGGACACACAGTCCTGAAATTAGGCAGTTCTAGATACCAACATTGTTACCTTGAATAAACACCATTGGAGGAATGAGCCTTGCTTTTGTTTAAGTACACAGCCTTTTAAATTAAACTTCTGTGTCAGAGCGGAAGCCAATATTTTCCAACTGCTTTCTGGCTAATTGTTTACTATTGATTTTTAAAGTTTTATCACTTTACTTTTTCCCTGGTGTGTGCTTGTTTTTCTCAGTTTAGGAGTCATACTTGGATAGGTTTTTCAAAAGTACTGCAACAATGGATCCATTTGGAGGTTCTATTTTGTTTTCCTTTCTCTCTACATTCATTTTTTGTCCTTTCAGTTTGACCTTTTCATATAGAGCATATGAAAATTTTCTTGCTTGTCATTGTCATCTATTTTCTGTACATGTAGCGTGCCGCATTCCTCGAAAAGGACAGAGAAATGGAAGTTGCTGGATTCAGTAGCAGCTACTGGCGGTGAAACTGAGGTGATATATATAAAGTAGCAGAGAAAATTATATAAAGTGAATATTTTCTCTGTTCTTTCTTTCTTTTGGTTCAGATGGTTTGTGCTTCTAATGTCTTACACTTTTTCTTTGCAGGCAACAGATAATGTGGACACTCACTTTATCTGCTTCTCATGTGTTGACGGTACATGCTTAAATTCTTCTATCTATCTCTGTCTTTGTGTCTCTTACCACCATGTTCAGATGTATCTTCAGTCCTTTTGATCTTTATTGTTTTATAATAATAAAAATTTATATGTAGGGAACTTTACGAAGCTTGATGGGAGAAAATCAGGTCCAATTTCTCACCCGGTCCACCTTCACCAAACAGTCTATTGCAGTGTATCCTAAAATTGCCATGATGCATTCTGATTTAAATAAAGGAAGGAAGGACACAAAAGGATGCTAAACGTATAACAACGCTAATCTGTTCGGCATCTATTTTGTTTAATTAAGGATAAAGGGTGGAGAAGCATATGAAGATAGATGAATAGTTGGGAGAGAAGATAAATAACACATCAAGTAGATATTAAACTGAAAAACATTTTAATATTGTTATAATATCCTCCTCTTTTCCTCCCTTCTCCTATATATGTTCTCTTTCTCATCTGCATCTACTTTATTTTTTCTTGATTCAAAAAAACCAAAGCATAAACATTTTCAAATGTGCCCCTCGTTCCAATGCTTTTATTTTGGAGTGCTAGTCTAGAAGAAACCTTTTGAGATTGTTGTAAAGCTGCAAGTCTTAAACCTGAGCCAAGTTAAGCCAGAAAATGCCGAGGCCAGCAGCTCCTCCTAGCAGGCTTGGGTGGGGCGATTGTGCACATATTGGCTTTTGGTTTAGAGTAAATATGCTAAGAGGAGCAAGTCTCTGTTCCCGCAACATGCATGTGCATGTGCCTTGGAAAATTTATTTTAAAGAAAATATTGAGTTGTTGATTCCATATGTTTGGGTGTTTTAGAAAATTAAAACACAGTGTTTCAATATGGGTGTAGGAGCGTTTTGGCCCTTCTGCCTGGGTCTTTATGTGCAGTTACATCCTTTAATGGAACGTTTTTTTCCTTAATTATAGTCCATTGCATTGACCCTTTCATGTATTTGATTGCTTTTTTATAATTTAACAGGATGCAGCTAAAGTCATTTAGGGCATGATCACAAAAATCCTGACTCCCTAGACTTCAACTCATTGCAGTTTTGGAAGAAATCAGGGGGTTTTCCTTAAGTTGGAGCACATTGGTGCCCTCAAAGGTGGTTCAATGTTTAATGCAATAGTAGCACTTGATGTACGCATCTTTGTACTGAACAATTCCTTTTCCCCTGTTAACATGTGTGGTAGCATCTAGCATAAGTTTACTCAACTAGCGTTAAACTGGTCTTAGACTTTGCTGATCATAGCATTCATGTCTGGCCAAGCCTGTTGGGTATATGGATAGATTTTCAGTTTTTGCTTAACCCGGTACTGGAACTTATTGGTAATGATCCTGGCAAAAAAATGATTGTGTATGGTGTGGATGCAGGTTGGAATTTTGAAAACCAAAAG
The DNA here is from genome assembly GCA_018703695.1 of Prunus fruticosa. NCBI lineage: Eukaryota > Viridiplantae > Streptophyta > Magnoliopsida > Rosales > Rosaceae > Prunus > Prunus fruticosa. The sequence goes on from CM031921.1 coordinate 17,331,826, forward strand.
CGAACTGATTTCCAACTTTTCAGTTCCCTAGATTGTAAAAACAGTTTGTTTGATTGTCGGCATGGAATATGTGCCTATTGCAATGATGTGACAGTGTACATGGTAGATTAGATGGGTTGCGTTCAGAATATTTGGAGGCCTGATGGTGCCCACTAACGTGAGAAAGCATTGATGATGGTGGTCAAAGCATTCCTGTGTACCATTTCGAATGCGCTGCCAGGACTGCGCTGCTCAGTCCTCAATGTTAGGACCAGCTTACGAGTGATTACGACCCACATGGAGTGGTTAAAAAAAATAGCTCGTCGAAATGAATATAGGTTTCCCTGATATCTTCTGGTGAATCTATCTCAAGGCTGTGCTTATTCTTTCACTGGCTTGCCATGGTGGTTGTGTTACTGTAAATGAAGAGCATTAGCATATAGTCCACTTACCTGTCCATAATTTACATTAAGGTAACCGTCTAAGGTCGTAGGTTTGATACTCCTCACCAGAATATTACTCCTATAAAAATAAAAATAAAAATTTTGATTTCAAGTTCCTCAGTTCAAATGAAGGGGGGTTGGGTGTGAACCCGCTTGTAGAGCCCACTCTTCCGTGAGAGATCTGCTAGGCAGCCCTACACAAGAATTTCTCCCAAGTGGTCTTCTATCTATTATGACATGATTAGTTGTTGGACGTCATTATGAAACATGGCTGATACCCTAATAAGACAATGTAGCAGTTACTCAAGAAAATAAATTGCCACCGATAAAGTGGGGCTCATCATTAGTTAACTTATAAAGACGGGTACTACAATTCTTCCTTTAATCCCTGGCAAACAAACAGGTCATGAATTCTGTAAGGTATACCAACTTCGATTGGGACCATAACGTACAACGGAAAAAAATTTGGTCTCTAAAGCATGAGAGAAACAGCGATATAAAATGACTTCATCTAGTTAAAAATCATGTACGTATTCAGACTAAGGTTATTCATGGTATTGGCAACTAGCGAAATCTCATGGATATAAGAAAGTTTCTCCTGCGTGGGTCAGATCCTCTTGATTTTTGAAAATGTTCCCGTTTCAGAGAAAGTAGGTGCTTGAGTTTCACCGGCAAGCTGGTGTGCATGAGCCTGTGGATTCGGAGCTGGATCCCTGTAGGAAAATGGCAACTGTTATTGAAAAAGAATTTCCTAAATGTAAGAAGTAATTTCGATGTCACTAGCTCGGAAACCAATGCATTTGTGAATATGGGAGATTTTTCAAGTGTAAGGTAACAAGTGAAGTTACCTGCACAGGCGTAAATGCTAAACTTGAAGTAAGTCCAGATGTAGCACCACTGCTTCCATAATTCTTTTCCTTGAACCTGAAAAAAATATGCAGCTCATGATATCAGGTCAAGGACATTATCTCATACTTTTACCAATAAAACAGCGCAGAAACACAAATGGCAATCCATATTAATCACTGGGCCATAAAAGGAAAACAATAATTAAAATCAGCAAGGAAAAGCGTACTTCTTAGCGACTTTGGCAGCAAGTTTGCTCTGACCCATTGATACACGCAGCTTGCCACTCCCAGCTTGACCAAGCATTCCATAACCTTCACCCAGTCCATCCCCATTATCAAGACAAAAAAATGAAGTATAAACATATTACGAATCCAAATAGCAACATATTTCAGTGCAATTGCACAGATACCATTCATGTAAACGGGAACCCCACTACAATGGACAATTCAGATCCTCATTGTAGGAAGTGTAAGAACGAATGTTATTAGCAAACTTCAAGACAAAAATCCTGTTTCCTGTAGGAATTCACAATATGCATTACTCAATTTTTGCCTTTTTTTATTTATTGGGTTATAAATGAAAATTTGAGAGAAGGTGGAACTCTGACCACAAGTTTTTGAAACCCCCCCAAAAAAAATATCCTTTAGTGTAAAACTTGCATATTGGACCTGTGCATTCAGGATAAAAAAAAAAAGATCTTTGGCATGCTCATATTTTTCCTCAGTGGATTGGAAAATAATAACGAGCACTCAAGTAGGGCATTGTGACTCCCCTACAGATGTATAAAGAAAAAAATGCAACATAAGAAAATATAAAATCTAAATTTACTAACAGAAGACAGAAAATTACCTAAAGGATCTCTTCAGCAGACCGAATTGCATCCTATTTGCCAGCTTCCTCATGTCCGCTATCGCATATCTGTAAAAGAAATGTCAGTATATGAATCAAGAACAATTACTAAACGGTAAGTATAAAACAATAGAAACACTGCACTACCTTTCCTTCATCTTCCTTAACCGCGACCACCTTTTTCTTTTTAGGTTCAAATCAGGAACCGAGAAGTGGTTTAGGTTGTTTTTGCAGGGAGGAGGCTCCTGCCATTTCCTTTTTTTTTTTTTTTTTTTTTTTCTTTTTTTTTTTTTTTTTTTTTTTTTTTTTCTCAATTTTCTTACGATCTTCCTCCCGGAATGCCCTTCCAGTGTTTCCCAGATGGATCTCCTCTTGTTGGATCCACCAGTGCTGCAAGTGTTCCAATTTGCAGCCAGCCGGCAGGCACGCATCCTCAAAGAAGGGGGTGTAGTTCTGAAATATTTCTGTCTTTTTCAACATAACCAACACGAAATTGTGATGTTGCAGTGGAAAACCCAGCAAGGTTTTTTCTCTTAGCACCAAGAAGCTGAACATTACAAGCAGGCATCTTAGCTAAAGATGTGAGACCACCGGCTGTCCCCATAAAGTTTTTGCCGCAAACTGCACTCCCAACTATAGCAGAAAGGTTTGGTGCAATAAAGCCCATTCTACTTTCAACGGAAATCAAGAACCTTCTTCTTTGCTGAATCAGCGCAAGGGCTCTCGAGTCACATGCCTCATTTGTTTTTGTAAGGACTTCCTCTGGAAGCGGTTTGCCACTTGTAGTTGATGCTGTAACTGACGCAACCATAATAATAGCGGAAGGTAAAAGCCCCTCCAGATCAACAAGGGTTACATCCATTTCATTCCCAATTTTCTTAACAACTCGGGGCATAATCAATTGGATGATGCACAAGTGATTCAAGCTCTGGAAACTTTGGGCGATCACTACCACGAATAAAATTGTGGATGATTACAATTTCATTCTCAATGTCAACTGACAAAGCATTACAGTCCACAATCAGCTGGTATTCTGGATCATCTTCTTAAAACTATTCCATGACTGGACATATCAGAACCCTTCACCAGTGCCTCTTCCACTTTCTACAATTTAAACACCGTATTCCAATTACATACATGTCATTATGCACATTCCAGTAATAAAATTGGAAAAAGAAGATGAGGCAGGGGAAACATAGAAGAGCACTGAACCACAAAGGAAGAAACACATACAAGTACTTTTAAAATAACACCAAAATTAGTTTCAATTTCAATTTTAAAATAACATTCCTTCTTCCGTACCTCTCTTGTATTTCTTCTATATATTCTCATTTTTAACCACCTCCTGTCTTTATTTAAAAAACAAAAACCAAAAACTTTATCAAACAGGGCATACTGTACATGTTTAAAAAACCTAAAATAAAGGCAATGTTCAAACCTAAATACACAGATATATGTGTCAACATGATGAAAACTTTATAATAAAAAACCCCAACCCAAAAAAAAAAAAAAATTAACTGCAACAGCAGTCATCCTAAATGCTAATGCATCAAATAAAGGATAAGCATTAAGATATAAATACAGTAAAGAAGTTAAAAGATCAAGTTTGAGCACAAAATAATATAAAGATTTTGATTAGAAAGTACTCCATGAAGAAAATCCGGACATTCCTATTACAACAAACCTGCATTATATCAGTATATCTTTGTGTTTTCTGTAATTTTGAAACACTATCCAGATCATCGTAATTAAGCGTTTCCAAGTCTGCCAAGTCCCCATCAACATCTTCTTCCATGTTTTCAGCATCAGCATCATCTTCAACCTGCAAAAAATAAAGTAATTACTAGCTTTTTAAATGTTGGTCGTCATGATTTTCTCTTATGAAAGGCAGAATATACTCACAATAACATCAGCTTCATTGTCAGATAGTTCATCAAGGTCTGCAAGAAATGAATCAGCAAGAGTCGCCTGCAATTACCCCAGAGAAATGTCAAAGTTATGTAGCTCGCTCTTAAATTTGTTACAGCATCATTAAACTACTGAAATAGTTTTAGTGCAACTGAGAAACCAATAAAATTTAGCAAGGAAAAACAAAACCAAATAAATAACTCACCATCCTTTCAGGTTCAAGCGGCGTCAGCTTCCAAACAGTCGCCTAATAAAACTGAAATTAATTGCAGTGTATCAGTATCACATATTTTGCATTCATATGCATATATTAAAGCATTGGCAACCCTTCCCATCCTCTTTCACTTCACTATCCAACTCTTTCCTACTCTCACTTCCCCTTTCTCTTTTCTCTCTCCTGTAATGTCTGTCGTCTTGCTCAGTCACAATGACCTGAGCCCAGTATTTCAATCTCTCACAAAGCCATATATGTTTTCCATTAATGCATCTGTCTTTTTCCTTTTCATTCAATTTCAATCAAAATATACGGAAAGTATATGTGCTGAAATTTGAAAGTAGTGAGCGAGGGAGTGACTGAGGCAACAAACAGACAAACAAGCCATAAATTTAAGCAAAAGGGAAAACACCATAAAAATCAAACAAGGAAAAAATAAACAGGAGATGAGCACCTGCTAGAGAAGGAGATAACCTGCTGGTGACCTTAGGGAAGATTCAACTGAAAGAAGAAAAATATAAAACCCTAGGAATTAAAAAGAAAGGGAAGAACGAAACTGAGAAGAAATCAACCCAAAAAGAGCGTGAAAAGTTATTTTCGGAATTTTGCTTGTTTAAATTATTTTTCTCTTCCAGTAACAAATTCAGCTTGAGCTTAAGGGTGGCTCGTGTAATTCCGAAAGAAAAACCCAAAAATCTCAAGGGTGTTATTGTAAATAATTAATTTTATAATAAAAGGTTAAAATTGGAACTTTAAAATAGCATGATGCTCACCGCTCTACTGCAATTCACGGAATACGTACATAAATAAATATACAGCACCCAAAATTCTCTCCGCCAAAACCCATCAAACTCATCCTTGTTCGACTTTTTTTTTTTGGTAAATAAAAGTTTAGGGGGAACTCTGGCTATGCTACACCACCATCGCCAGGGCAAGCCTGCAACCTCTACCCTGCAGGACTCGATGTGACACGTACCTGTCACACAGCCCACAGTTATGGATTTCCACAGGAGACTTACAGATCGCGAACCAAACAACACCTGCTGGCAGCGGGGATCGAACCTGTGTGGTGATACCTCAGGCCCGCCCGTACCAACTGAACCAAGCGTTGTTGGCTCCTTGTTCGACTTTTCAGCTCTCTTTCTGAATTCTTTGTCTTCTTTCTTTCGAAATTTTCTTTTTCTTTTTTCTTTTTTCTTTTTTTTCCTTCGAAGAGGGTTTTCAATGGAGATAGAGCAGAAACAAGCCCAAGTGATCGAGCACTTTGTGAAGCAAGCCTCTACTCTGCAAGGGTCTTCTCTCGTCAGCCTCATAGTCCAAGTCACTTCTCATTCTTCTCTCTTCGCTTTCTCTGAGATTTTGGCTGTCCCCAGTGTGCTCGAGGTCAGTCTACATGCATTTATTTATTGTAGTCAATTTCCTTTGTTGGGTTTTAATTGCTATTTGCTTTGGCTGATACAGTTTGGGTGTTGACAACAATTTATGCTTTTGGCTTTGTTGATTTGGATTCTGTTTGCCCATGCTTTATAGCTTTTGGGTATTGTCAGATTATCAATTTGTTTAATTTTTGTTCTTGTGTTCTTATTTGGGTTTTATGTGCGGTTATAAATGTGGGTTTGATTTAGTATATGATCTCAAAATGAGAAAGTGGCTTTGAATGCCAATTTAGAATGGGTTCCTTATATCTATGTTCCTTTTGGTTTTTTACTTTTCCTGTACTTTCTTTTATGTTTTATATTCTTATCAAAAATAGAATCTTAGTTCTATATCAGATTGTTATATTGTGTGTTTGATCAAATATGGATATCAAAAACATTACTTAACAAGTTAAATCCGTGTCAAAATTGGGTTCTTGTAGATTGATTTTGACTTCGATGAGCTAAGTGACTGTGTTCGCCGCTTACTGCTTACAGAGCTTAGCAGGCATATTTCCTCCAGTTGTATCTGACCATGTCTTCAGTAGTAGTTAGGGGGATGTTAAGTACCCAATCCAATATATTTTCTTTTCATTTTTGGGTTAATTGATATAATTTTTTCTTCAGCATGGCATCCCATTTTATTTTCTTTCTTTATTAACATAGTTAAGTTTTACTGATTGGTTCTTGATTCAACTAACAATGCAGCTTCAAGGAACTGATTATGCTGTATACATTGATCTGCTTCGTCTCTTTGCTCATGGTACATGGAGTGACTACAAGAGTAAGAGATTTTCATCACCATGGCTTATTTTTATTCCAAGTCACAAGCTATTATATATTTTCTATTTATCTCCACCCATGTAATTTACTGTCCTCCTATAAGCCACCATGTTTAACCCTTGTTCAAATGTCCAAACCCTCATAACCTGTTCTATCTCATATTATCTCCAACTGGAACTAATTTAGCCTTCTTGTGATGTGACTCTATCCTTCTTTGTTTTACCACACATCCATCACAACATCCTGATTCATGTCACACTCATTTATGAATATGTTGTTTTTTAACTACCTATCATTCCATCTTTTATATATGAGTTGAATTTTTGGAAACTAAGTCAGGTCTACTTCTCTTGCTACAACTTCATAAATTATTTATCTATATAGGACAAGAAATTGTTTACGGAGCCCTAAGATCTTAGATCAGTTGTGTTTTTAGTTGTTTCATTGGATTCTGACATTGGTAGTGGTACTTGAAAATTTTATATTCCTTGTTTCACATACCTATGGATGAAATTTAATGACTGAATGTGTGGCAGGTAATGCTAGCCTTCTTCCACCACTAACCCCTGATCAAATCACCAAGCTGAAGCAACTTACTGTGCTCTCTCTAGCTGAGATAAACAAGGTTAACGATTAGTATTATATCATACTCTATTTCCTCAACCTTCCTCTTTTTTGATACTTGCAATTTGATTATATCATACCCAAAACTTCTGATTAATCCTTGATAGATGATGGTATTAAGTATTAAGAGAGTAAAGCATTTTATTCCATTTTTTATTCTTACGTACCCTAGCAACAAATGTGAAAATTCCCACTTAGTCAAACCATTTCAAATAGGTACCAGGCAAAAAGCCACTTTATTTTTCCATGTGTAGAATATACGGACTTTGGTGGGTGATATTGCACTAGTTAGTCATTTTTTTATCAAATCAATGTTCATATGAGATTTCTCAAGGTCTTGTTGCCTAGGTAGCAAAAAGCTTGCTTTGAAATTTTGTGAACTAATTAATTCTACTATTTCATAAACAAAGTTAGAAGTTTCATTGAATGCAAAAACCTATTAGAAAAAAGGAGGAAAAAGGGAGGCTCAGAAAAATTTGCAACAACTGCCTCTCCGGTTTATTTGTGTGTAACATAAGAGAGTGGAGGGCCTACATTCTGTTCTTAAGAATTAAAAAAGAGTGGACCTACTTTCAAACATATTTGAGGGGTCCCAAATACTCACACAACAGATTACTCACATAAGTATGAAAACAGGCTAGAGGCAGAACTAAAAATGAAGACTTGTGATATTATCCAAAGTAGGGGGGCCTATTGTAATCCTATCTGAATCTGTTGCATCATGTGCAGCAGGAGAGCTGAAAGTTTAGACCATTTGTTTCTTCACTTCCCTATTACTTTAAGGCTGTGGCATAAACTGTTTAGACCGTTTGTGTCTTCTATATAACCACTACTCCCAGTATTTCTTGCACAAACATCACAGCCACCATGGCCTCTGTGATCACCACCAAGGCCTCCACTAGTAAAAACCATTGTTAATGTTTTCTGGGGCCTGTGAGGAAACCTCATGTTCGTGCTGATAAATGGGGAAAAGGCTTGGGCAGCTGTAGGAACATTTTCACTTAATAAAATTTTGGTTCTTGTACAAAAAATACTCAGAATTCAACATAGACATCAAGAAGGAAAATAAGGGAAGGATAGTACCTGTCCCTTGACTTAAAACATTCCCAAAGAAACAGGAAACACTTTTTTTTCCTGCAGAAAATTGGGTGAATTTGGTTAGAAAAGCAAAAGGGGTTTGCCATAAATCGAAGTGTTGCCTAAAATCGAGGAGAGGAACTGCTACTTCTTGCTGGAGGAACTGCTTAACGGTTTATTCAATGCTCTATAAATTTGTTTTGTGGTGTGGGTTTGACCTAAAGAAACTGCTACTTCTTGCTGGTGGAAAATTATTTTTTATCCCTTGGTGATGCCCGGTGTTGGATTCTTTTTTGGGTTATTTGGTGAGAAAGAAGTAGGTTGTTTGATGATAAGGTAGAGGATGTGGATTCATTTTGGGTAAAATTAGATTTTTTTTATAGCTTAACTATTGCCATTTTTGTTAAAGCATTTTCGAAATATGTCTTTATCTTGATTTGGGGAAGGGGGCTTGGTGTTTGAATTGAATGGAATGGGACTTTTGTTTGTTGTTTTGTCTCTTGAATAAGCAATTAACAGGAGGGATACCATTTTTTTTCTTTCCTTAAAAATGGGAGCTACCCCTATATTTGTTTCCTTCCTAAATTTCCAATCATAGTGTAACATAGCATGGATATGTTGACATCTGAGTTTTTAAGTACAAATGCAACTACAATTTCTAAATTTCTATCTTGTTTACCAGGTTTTATCCTATGATCAACTTCTTGAGCAGCTTGATCTTTCAAATGTGCGCGAACTTGAAGACTTTCTTATCAACGAATGCATGTATGCGGTAGGTGTAAATCATTAATGGGAAAAATATGTCAAATTCATTTGGTTATCAAAGATTTGTTATGTGTTCTTGTCTATGAGACAAATTTCTCTAGACCAGTGAAAAAGAGATATAAAATGGTCGCAATCCGACAGGGCTAATATTTCATTGTCTTATGCATAGGGCATAGTCAAAGGGAAGCTGGATCATTTGAGAAGATCTTTTGAGGTTGAATAGTTTGCCTTAATTATATTTGCTCTTTAGATAATTTCCTGGATACATGTTTTGAACTCAATGTTTAATCTTGACCATCATTTTCTTTCCAGGTTCAATTTGCAGCTGGCAGGGATTTGAGGCCTGGACAACTAGGGAATATAATACAGACTTTAGATGATTGGTATGTATACTTCTGTTTCTTGTTGGACGTTCCATTTCTAAGGTCTTTCAACTGTGTTAGTTCAGGCTGGCAATTTTCACACTCCCATTTTGTCTATTTGCACTCCTCCCCTTATTTTTATTCTTTCATTCTCCTTTGATTTATTCAAATATCGAAGCATGGAAATAAGAGAAGGGGTGTAAATGGATAAAATGGGAGAGTGAAAATGCCATCTTAAAATTCCCTCTCCAACTCAAATCCTTTTTGTTATGTTAGGCACCTTCTTACTTATGCCTTGCCTGTTGTCTGTACCCGGGATGGTGGCATAAATAATGTTACTGCCATCCTGCAGCATCTCTTTCTATCTTTTAATTTATAAGCCATCTGTTGCTATGAAATCTCTGTACATTCCCATGAAGAAATCTCTTTACATAGATGATATTTTACAGTAATTTTTTGGTAAAAAATTTAGGTTAAACACTACAGACAATGTGCTTCTCACAATTGAAGAGAAGATCAAATGGGCAGATAAAAAGTGTGCGTTGAATACAATACACCAAAAGCAAAAGGCAGTCAAGGACAAGGTGGAAGAAGTAAAGAAGTCTCTTTTAACAGGGTAAGTTGAATCTACTTCATCAACCTATGTAATTATGATTTTGTTTTGAGTTATGTTATACACATCTATCCTACCAAATTTGCAAAGCAATTTATATTAGATGCCTTTGTAGAGTGAGCATGCATTGGTCAGCTTTTCATTTTCAAATTTTTGGACCTCCATCCTTTTCATGTCAAGGAGACATTTATCTTTTGCTTAGTATGGAAAGAGCTTTTATCAAACTTGTCAGCATGCTAGGACCAAGATACATTAAAATCATGAAGCTTTAACATGTCAAAATTCACACTTCCCAAATAAGAGGGGAAGCAATTGAAATTTTCTTATATTAAATCCTAAGGATTCCATGTTATCAAATCCCAGTTTCTGTCCCTTTTAAGCAATTTACTTCTGTATCAAAAGCTGTGAAAAATAAGGGCTCCCACTCTCGTGATCCTCAAAAGCTCAGTTAACTAAATAGGAAAGAGTATTTTTCATGTACTTCCAAAATGGCACGGGGTTTACCTCATTGGATCATTCAACCTTAGAACTAGTTTTGCTTATTCTACTTATCTTTTCAAAAAAAAGTTATTTAAAATGTGTTTAATGATTTCACTCAAAAAACTGTGCGCATGAGAGAATTTTTCTTGGTTGTGATACTGGTATATTGGTCAACATGTTTTACTTACATGGCAAAGTTTGCACTTTAAGCAGGGTGGGCGTGACTTCCAAGCACTCGATGACGTCCTGTTTGGTGAAACAGCTGGGTTAATGGACTGTGAAGAAGATCTCATCTAAACCAAGAGGTATTACAATTCAGATATCTCTTACACCACATCATGTGTGTTAATCTATCTTCCCCCCGTGAAAAATCAATTTTAATTTTATGCTAAGTCAACCTATGTATTAATTGTGATGAACCTTCAAAGTCATGTGTTAGTTACCATGGTCCCGTTGACAATATGAGGGCATCTGTACTTGTTGGTTCAGGCTAGCATATACTGTATGCATTGAATCCAAAATCATTCCCATTTAATCTCATGAAATTCAATATTGCAGGAGAAGGTCGCCAATATATTGAGAAGTGCAGGGCAGGTGGATCGTTTGATGTCTTTTAAATGACGTTCTGGTTATTTTTTTCAGGGCATAGTGCAATCATAAGATATAACTCCTGATTGAGCTTAATCTTAGTCATTGTTTCAATTGAACCACGGAGAGAAATCAAACGTTTCTGGGGTACTGCCAAAATGAATGCATGGACTTGATTGTCTCGTGTTTTGTTGCTCAAGGGTGGTGCTATTGCAAGAAAACTTGCCCACAGACATTTCGAAGCTTGATGTGTATTTATAAAGCTTATACCATATAACTGAAGTATCTCAAATTAGTAATGTTGTATCCACCTTCATAGGGTTGTGATTTTGGTTTTCAGATTGGTATTTTCATATAACATTTAAGGGGTCATCGAAAGAATTTTCAATCCCTCTTACATGGAATGCTATATATTGCTCCTCTTGAATGATTTTCATATTCTCTCATGGGAAATGCTTCCAGTTGAGACTGCTAAAACTGTTCAATCTGACTGTCCTGAATACATTGTATGAACGAATGGACACCCCCAACAATTACTTAGCAGGCCCAAACCTAAATCACTCCACCATTCACAATTACTGGATTGTCAGGGGTACTCATTGGGTCTATACTAGGCCCACTGAACATTTCTGTGTGAGTTTTAGTACATGTCAAGTTGCAATATATACACTTCCAGAAGGATCTAGCTTAGTGGAAAAGAATATTGATTTACAGAGAAATGGTCTCAAGTTATGATGACCACTTACAATGCTGCACTTGGAAGCTCTAGAGGTTAGCAGAAGGGAAACATGTTTGCCTGAATGGAAACATGTATTTTTCCTTACATATGAACATTGTTTCAAAGTTTCTGTTACAAAATGTGTCCTTACCCGCAAAAACAAAAAAGATGGAAACATTTGTTAGCAAGTAGGGAAGAAGAACCTTAATTGCTTGGGAAAGACTAAAAACACATAAGCATGATCTCAAATGAGAGATATTTGAATGGTTGAAATGTTGGAAGAAGAAGAAGAAGAAAGTAATAAATTCGAAGTTGGAAGAGTCGTCGATCGCATTGTAGTTTGCAGAAGTCCCCTAACCTACCCTACTACTAGTGTCGTATTTTGGATTTGATTCTAATTTCTGATGAATATGGCTCAAGTTGAATATTATTATTAACAAAGTCTTACGGTCAAAATGTTTGAAAGTCAAAGGAGCTTTGCCTGCCTGCGGTTCCTGTTGCTGCTGCTGCTTGCATGGACCGTACAACTCTATTTTCTTTTATTTTAATTTAAGCCGTTTTGGCGCCCCTCGTGCTTTGAGTTTTATTTATTGTGAGCTTGACATGAACCCCGTTTTTCTTCTCTTTCTCATTCTCTCTTTCTGCTAATATCTTTGAAAGATCTCAGCTACAAGGAAAAAAAAAAAAAGTAATAAATATATTAACGGGATCTAACTCAATAAAAAAAAAAATTAATTTACATATCAATAGTCCAAGTGTGTATTCGAATCTTAATCACACCTTGACAAAGTGGAAAATGTCATGACCCAACAAATAGAAAATGTCAACTTCAACCAAAAGGGAACGAATGTGCGCATGCACACGTGCATAGGAAACATGTCTTAATGTGGTCATAAAGGAATTATATGTACATGTAACTTTTTATTTTGCTGGATTATGTGTAATTTAACAATATATATGTGAAGATTTAGCCTGGCAAAAAGATAAGTAAAGATATGTGTGTGTTTTTGTGTGGGATTTAAGTTACCTATTAATAATTTACAATTTGAGCTCAAATGATTAAAAACGGTTATCTCTTCTATTGAAGTTTTGTATTGAATTCCCATTCTAATATCGTTTGTCAAAAATTAATAATAATTCAAAGCTCCCTATACTATCATCAATAGAATCGATCATTTTACATGCCAAATTAATGTTTGTTTTAGTGAACAAATAGATGAGGGCTTATTCTATTAATTGGGAGGAGTTGGAAAGTTCCGATTGCAGACACAGAAGGAAATCAAATTTCAAAGCACAACTGTGTGTATGCGTACATGGTTTGGTCATTTGAAATGAGGAAGTAAAGTGTATGAGAGACCATCTGAATAGCTAAGACAGAACTTTCCAAAGTGATTGTTTTTAGTCAAAGATAAATAGATGATGGCTTAAAATACGATTTGGGAGAGTTGGAGGCGTCGAAAGATAACAAAATTGACCATTTGGGAATTTAGGACGAAACCTCCCTTCCATAGTGTTTGTTTTAGGGAACCCTATGTCGAAGTGAAAAGCATTTACTGTTAAAATCAATGCCGATCATAAATTAAAGTCAGATATTCGTATATTTAAAGTGGTTACAAGTCATACTCATTTCTCACTTGTGGTCATATTTAATTCCGTCTCTACGTCAGAAATTCATACATTTAAAGTGATTACAAGTCATACTCATTTCTCACATGTGGTCATGTTTAATTCCGTCTATAACTCCTTTCCAAATAACTCATCGAGGAGAACAAATTTTGCAATTTGTATCCAAAATGTGCATTCCGACGCCAAAAAGAAACGACACCAAGATGATTTGCAATGCTTGCCACTAATTTGTTCTTGTGAAAAAAGGGGACTAACTCAACTTCAAAATTGAGTTCATCAAACAATAACAGAATCTTGTATTCACAAAACCGACACAAAGCAGCAGCAGCCTCTCTTAGCTCATCTATCATCAACCATCCCCTTTTTATTTTCTTTTTCTTTTTTTTTTTGCAACCCCAAAAAAAAAAACAAAAAAATTGGCTTCTCCCTGACAAGTTAGCCTCCAAAATCATGGGAACCCCAAAATAAGAAGCTGAAATCCTACATTTCCCTTTATATATATAGATATATATATAACTCAGATAATTACAGTGTGCCCTCCACAATTCAATGAAGCAGCTAGTAGTGCTTTTCGCCTTCCCCACTCTCCCACCATCATCATCAGCTCACCAATAACTGCTCGCCACGTGTACACGACACCACCACTTGGCCTCCCACTTGCTGCTGCCCAATTCCAGCTCCCATTTCCAACCCGGCCTGAGCCGGGTTCAAAACAGCCACCTTCTTCCTCCTCTTTGGAGAACCGCTCTCCGAAGACGAGGATGGCTCAGGCGACGAGCGCTTCGACGTCACCCGAACCGGATCAGGCTCGCCCGAGTTAACCCGGAGCGGGAAATTCAACAAAGCTCTGGAGCCGCGCATTCTATAAGCCGCTCTGTCGTAAGCCAAAGCCGCATCCTCAGCCGTTTCAAAAGTTCCAAGCCAAACCCTCGCGCCATTCTTCGCCGGGTCCCGAATTTCGGCGGCGAACTTGCCCCACGGCCGTTGCCGTACGCCCCTGTAATGCTTCCCTTTGGCAGGAACCACAGCTGGACCGGCTTGAGACGGCTGCTGAACCGGTCGGACAGGTTGAACCGGTGCCGGTTTTTTCTCCGGCACTGTACTCACCGGCGTAAAAACCTCCGGCTCCGATTTTACAGAAAAGTTTAAAGAACATGTATCAGCCGAGCCGGACCCGAGCGACGGGACCCACCCGACGTTAACGGCGTCCCTTAGAACACCGTAGAGCACCATGTCCTCGGAATCGTCCTCCTTGAGCGGCAAATCGCCCCAGTTTTCGGTCAAGCACGGGTACAGGCTGCTGAAGCTGGAGCTCCGGGAGAAAATCGGACCCGAAACCGAGTTGGCCATCGAATTTCCGATCCGTAGATCCGTCTCGCCCAGCAAGTGGCGCCGAATCGAGTCGAGGAGTGTGATATCCCCGTCGGTTCCACTCTGTCCGTACATTTTGCAACTACGAAACTCCAAATTTTGGCAAAATCTAGGAAAATTTTCGAGTCTGGTACAAACCGAAATGTTTCTTGAAGCAGAGAGAAGAAGAAGAAGAAAGAGAGTGTTGTTTTGTGAGATTTGTAGAGTTGTTCGGATTCTTTTTGGGTTTTGAAGAGGTGGAGGTTTAAATAGGTGAGTAGGTTCATGCACATCAAAAGGCTGTGATATTTTTCGAAAAATAAAAAATTATTTTTTATTTTCTAAATTTTATTTTAAATATTAAATATTTTCGTGTGTGGATGATATTCTAATTTTCTCGAGGTCGACGACAGCTTCTTTGAAATTTCCCTAGTGTGCAAATTGTGCATTGTGGGTCCCGCATTTCAATTAATCACGTGACTAATTGCGTTCTGTTTTTTGGAAATGAGGAGCGCCTGACGTCATCTTCTTACAGCAGCAAAATGTTGCTTGTCGGTTTGCGTGGGCACATTTCTTTGTCCTCATTTGTCGACAACTTTCGGCCGTTCATCTTTTTCGCCTATTTTGGTAACTAGTATTAAAATGGAAGGTCCTTCTTTAAATCAAAAACCCCGTGATATTAACTTATTATTTGCGTCATAAATTATAACAAAGTGCCACATCATCACCTGGAATTTGTATGCCAATTGGTTGCAAATTCATGCACTGGACTGGCAATAGTTTTGTCCACAAAAAAGGACCGGCAATAGTCCATCCTCGACCACTTTTACGTTAAGGTAAAACATGCTAAACACATTATTTTCCTACATTCACATTTTTATTATTCGCCATGTTTACGGAGATGTTACTTTCATGATTAATTGTCTATCCGGTTCACCTTCCTATCATCGGTTGTTCGTATAGGTTCGTTTTCTAATTTTATTTACTCATTTGAAAAAATAGAGATTATCACGTAAACTCATTTTTGGATGTGTGAATTTGATTGATAATTTGATAACAAAAAGTAAGTTCAAACGCATTTTGCAGATAACGATATAATTACAACCGGTACATTTTTCAAATCTCCGTCAAGTATGATTACCAGAGGCAAAAACATCGAAACTTAACCAGAAACCATACTTCATACAAAATAGTTATAAGAGGCACCAACCGAAGTTATGATCGGTGAGTCAATCTTGAGGAAAAAGAAAACACAGGAGAAGAAAAGTTGTCTCTTTATTTATATATTTTTCCTGGTCAATTAGACGACTAGACTATTATCAGAATATATTTTCCTCTGAAATCTGGTGAGCCAAAGACATTTAAAACGAGCTGAAAAGGACACCTTCTCATTGGCATACGGATTCATCGGTCCTAGACACCTCTACAAAATATTTTTCTTCTGGATAAGGCTCCGCAAATTTAAAGTCAATAGGCCAAAATCCATATACAAGGATTCGTGCTATGAGTTGGACCCACTTCTCTCTCAATTTGCACACTACCACTTTAACGTCCCTTCAAGGAAGGTGGTGATTCACTGGAAACCCTTTTTTCTGTTTTAACTTTTGATTATTTTATTTATTTATTTTAATTAAAGATGAGATATATCCAAGCTTTTGGAGGATCTAAATGGCCCCCAAAGTTGATGATCCATTTGTAAAGAGCACTAAAATAGCTTTCGATCTTGTTATTGCTTTTTTGGATTGCTCAGTTGTACCTTCACTTGCATGATAATGGAGCCACTTGTGATCTTTTGTACTCATTTTCTTCCTAATTTTGTATAGGATTAATTATTGCTCTTAATGCTTTTGGACATTCATTCGTTTTAGTACTTGATTACATATTAGATGACAACATTAGGCGGTTTTAATTGTATTTACCTTATTTAGTTAATGGATGCTTCCATTTGCCTCAACCTAATTGAAGGTATCATATTCGGATTACATGGATGTTGAGAATGATATATAAATATGATGAGTTCATCAATACTTAATTGTTATAACATTACACTATTCGGTGGGCTGAAGGAATTGAAAGACCTAATAAAATGTATAATTGCGTAGCCAGTTGCCTCGCTAGGTATCATTCTTCCCCTTCAGGAGGATATTGGCATGGCCCAAGTGAGGGAGCCAGGATTTCACATTAGAGGGGCCCTTTATAAAACTTGTCTTCTCTTCATGATTATCTTCAATTTCATATTTTAAATTGGTTAAATACTAATTTCATCATCAACACTATTAAATACTTAAAAATTAATAATTTATATTCCAAGATAGAAAAGAAATAGAAAAAAAAAAAGAGAGTTCATAAAGCCCAATATTAAGGTACACAAGTCATACATAAAAAATGAAGAAAATTAAAAATTCACAAAGCTTTAAACAAAGAGGAAGAGAAAGAAATGTTAAAACTTTAGGAGTTTTTAGTGTGAATATCATAAACTAACCTAGAAGATTTAAGGGAGATGATTATAAGGGAGATCAAGAAATTTTATGATTAATTTATAGACATAGAGAACCTAATATATTATTTTATTTTAGGGTAAATATCACAGAACTAATCTAATATATATCATATATAATATACAGATAAAAGTACAAATGGAGTGGAGTCTTGGAACCACACTTGTCCCATGTTGGCTCCACCCCTTGCATACCTAATGCTAAAAGGGGACATGCCTCACACTATTGCTTAATAGACATTTGTGTTGAGGAAGAAGAGGAGGGAATAACACTTTAACTTAGTTTGACCTTCAAAGATCTTCAACAAATTCTTATGTACGACGATTTCATGTGATGTTATAAATAACGTGTGTTTATTCATAAAAAAAATATAACCTAAATTTGTGAAATATCAATTATGTCATCCACCTATATTATAGAATTTGAATTAGCCACACCACGTAATAATATGACCGTCACATGTTTCATACTCCGATAATCGCACTATGTTCCCTTTTTTTATATGATTTTATTCTCTAACTATATATACATGTAGAAAATGCAAATGTGAAAATCACCAATACTAATCTATCCAATTTATTCACGATCACTCTCTTGTTATGCGAGGAGAGTTGTGCGTCAATATTAGGATTTCCTTCCACATTCAACCTGTCATCGCCCTCCTCATCTTAATAATGGTTGTCGTCATTGTGGTTGTGTGGTTGTGTGGGTATGCAGCCTTCATGGTGACTTGGTAGTGAGGGCTGTGTTAGGGATTTTCGCGAGGTGCTGGTGGTGCCAACTGGGAGTTTACTGGTGGTTGGCTTCTGAGAGTTCTTGGATCGAATAGATCTGGTGCGTTCTAGGATCCTCATGTTGGGCGCCATTTTCAGCGGATAAGGTTGTTGGTTGCGATCTATGTTCCTCTCTCAGGGTTCTTTTGAGGTAGGGATCTAGGATTCGGGTGGTGATAAAGCATTTACTGTTATTGAGCAATATTTCCCTCAGTTTGCTGAAAATGTGACAAAGGCCGACCTTGAGGGGCCTCCCAATTCTCCTTGATGTGTTCGGTAAAACGTTTGTGGGCTTGGCATATGATAAATGTTCCCTTTATGATGCTCTTCTATTGGAAGTTTGTCACGCTAAGAGGCCAATGTTGATCTCCCCTACCCTGTCAAGTAGGGGTCTAGATTAAGACTCATGGAGTTGGTATTGGTTCTTCTTCTGGCTATGTTTTGACGCTCACCACACATTGTTCTGTACTTCGGACTATGCATGCATATGAGTTTTTCTTTGACAATATTACGTTGTGGCAAAAGGCTTGGAGTTGTGATTTCTTTTGTCTGTCTTCTTTCAAGTTCTTTGAAGACTCATGAAGTTGGTATTGGTACTTCTACTGGCTATGTTCTGATGCTCACGACACATTGTTCTGTACATCTAACTATGCGTGCATATGAGTTTATTTTGACAATAATACGTTGTAGCGGGTTGTTTTATGCGGAGCTTGGAGTTGTGCTTTGTCTTGTTTGTATTCTTTCGGGTTCTTTGTAGCGTTCCAAAATGGCTTGTGTCGGACTCTGTTATTAGTCCATGACATGTGTGGTATTCTTTCCTACCATAGGGTTTATCCCATGTGGTTTTTCTAGAAAGGTTTTAACGATGCCACCAGTGACGAACCCAGGATTCCGAACCTCGTAAGGCCATAGTGTAAATGTTCCAAGGAAAATTTAAGAGTGGGTTATTTTTCTTATATATTTTTTCTCTTCCAAATTTTATTCCTTTCTTTGAAAAATATACTTTGAATGATTTCAACTTGTAATTTTTTTTTAATGTATGCTTTTTGAGTGGTTTCAATTCGTAAAATTTCAAACCGAACCTAGGCCAATTAAACAAAAAACAAAAAAAGCACAACCACCTAATCCACAAATAAGCAAAAACTTCATCCAACAAATCAAACCAATACATTTGAATCATAAATTTTATCCAAGCAATTATAAATTTGATTTCCATTACATTAAAAACAACATACATCATCCTTATTTTGATGTTAGGATTTAGAACTTACTTGAAATGAGAAATATCACAATAATAGTGGTGCCACAACATGTAGTGGACGGCGGCATAACTCCGATAGCAGTGGCAATACATCGGTGGCACTAAAGCAAGTGGGGATTGGGGACCTTGAGGTTAGGGTTTGAGAAGAGAATAACATAAATTGGGAGATGGGGTTTAAGGGTTTTTGGGGTGAGGGGAAGATTGGTTGGGTCGGGTGGGAGAATGGAGGGATACAGAAGGGATTTTTTTTTCTTTTAAAAATTTTCCTGGGCCAAAACAACATCGTTTTGCCCAGGATGTTAAAAAAACAAAAACACGTTGTGCCGCTTCTTCTTCCTCTTCGCAGAGCTTCCTCCCGCTTCCTGCTAGGCAAAACATTAAGCACTTGGAGGGCAATCCAATGGTCTTACAGCCAGCTTAGGTGGACCTCCAAGCCTATTTCCATGGCTTCCATGAGGTCGTTTGACCCCAATGACCCCAGTGTAGGTCCGTCCCTACCAGATGCCATTGTATTCTTGTCGGTATTTTTTTTGACTTATGAATGAAATCCTATTTTCCAAAAAAATGATTTTAAAACAAAAGTTAAAATCGTCACCAATTTTTGAATTTAAATTTGTGTTTAAAAACTAAAACTAGAAATAAATATAAATAAAAGGGAGAACTCTGTTTAATGAGAAAAGTAAGAATATTAATTATCACGCCCGTTTGATACAAAGAAGGGCACATCCTACGAGGAGAAAGCAGCGCCACGCCAGCTTTGACGTTGATTAGTTGACCGACGACCGTTGCGGTCTCAGTAGACTCTGACCGCAACCGCAGGAGAACAATTCTCCCAACGTTTCCATAAATAGCAAGTTGGCTCGCTACGTGACAACATCCGCACGTGCCAAGTCCCATGATGATACCCCCCCTACGAAACCTTATCTACAAAACGACAAGATAAATTATTAAAACGACTTTTCAAACAAACAAAATGCATGAACGAACACACACACAACAGTGACCACCACGATAATAATTAACAAACCGTAAATTCACCACATGTCTAAACTAGGAGCTTACTTGGTGGCTTCTCGGCACCAAAGCCATGGGCCCCACACTTCCACTTGGAACTATAATTTCCCATAACAGAATTATTGTAGGACCAATCATGCATTTTTGCTATTTTTTTGTTTGTTTATTTTATACAAGCGATATGAGAGATAGCACGAGAGATTCGAACTAAAAACTCAAGTCCAAAGTAACTGTTCTTAACCACTTAAATTACAAACCTCGTACCATTTTAATTTTGTTGTTGTTGAATTCTATCATTTTATGTTTTATTGGTCTGGTAAGATTGGTGTCATGCTTTGCTATGTTAGTAGATCTGTGGATTGTTGAGTTGAATTTAAAATCTAAAGATTTATTATAACAAACAAAATCTGAATATTTTATAAAATAATTAATGCAAGTTGCAACCAAGTTGAATTAAAATATTTAATTAATAAATATGTTCGTTAGCTTCAGATTTCAACCAAGTTGCTGATTTTTGTGTATAAAAAAAACTGATTTTCAAAAGATTTGAATTTGATCATTGACGGTGGTGTGTATAGGATTAATAGAATCTAAAACTGATCAAATTAGAACTCAAAAACCAAGTTCCTGGTCTTCATAAAAGGCTTTCCAAGATTGGAAAGCTAATTAGATTCTCAGCTGCTTTTTTATAAATTAAATTTAAAAAAAAAAAACCATGGCTGGCACACACCAAACCCTAAGTGAGCCGTGAAGAATCTTGCATTGTGTGGAAAAATAATCACAAGATTACAAGAAATGACTAAACAGGATATATATATATATATATATGTATATATGTACTATCCATTTGGTGGCTTTATGAAGAAGATTAAAATAATAAGAATTGAAGCACGTTTTGGCTTGTACATAATAATTGTGGGCAGTCATATGGGAATGCGGCAGCCTGCCCATTGGTTTTGCAACTTGCATTACTTAATTTTGAAGCCTTTTTAATTTGATATTACTTTCTTGCATTTGCTTTATTAGGTTAATTAGGAAAAAAAAAAAATCTTTTTACCATATTATTGATTGCATCTCTCGTAGCTAGCACTATAAAATATGTGATCAATAATGTGGTCGACATAAGTATATTTTATACCATTTTGAATTATTTCTCTAGAGGGGTTTTTTTTCTTGCAAAGTCTTGATATTGGGCTTGCTCCTTGCTTGCCATAATAGGCCCAAAAGGCTTAGTTAGTGACTTGGTGCTTTTCCTTAGTGGGCCCTTGGGACTTTAGGCTTGACATGAGAGGTTTGAAGTGCGGTGCTAGAAATCCATGTGTCTCTAGTGAAGAGAATATAATACATTTTAGTTTTGGCTATGCTTGAGCATGGGTGAAATTAAGCTTTTCTTTAAGAGCTTTCTCCGCCATGATTTCTCAAGAGTTATGGCTTTCTTGGCCGTGTAGGATCACTAACCCTAGCCATGGTGTGAGATCTCATGGATCATGGTCTTTTGCTTTGTATGGCGTGGGTTTACTCTTTCTTAAATTCATGCATGGTTCTCAAAAGAGCTTGCTTTACGACATCGATTTATTGCCTATTTTTGAGGTTTCATTCTTATGATGTAATCGAAACCTTATGCTTTACTCTCTTGATACCCTTTATTTTACTGTTACGATCGTATGTTATATTGGGCCTCAAGACACTTGAACTTTTCTAATTTTCTTTTAGCATCAACAAGTCCAAATTTAGGTTAAACACAATTAGCACTTTCTTTGTACCCAATTCAATTAGGTATCCCCTCTCTCCAAGAATTTCGGGAAAGTTCAGTCATTTACTAGCATCAAAGAGATGTACCTATAAGCGACAATATTGGAGGAAGGGGGAATCAAACTTAGGACCTCGAATGCATGGGTAAATGCTCTTAACTACTTAAGTTGCAAGTCCCAATTTTGTAAAGTTGGAAGGCTATGTACACGAAATGGAGTTTTATATATTACTTATCTGAATTCTTGACCTATAAACGCGTTTGCAGCTCTGATTATAACAGATGGTGATAACAATTGTTGTTGTTATTGTTATAGATAGAACATGGTATATGTAAGAATGACCTCATTGGGGTGGTTTCTAGAGGACCTTGTCGTGCAGCTGGAAGAATGAGCTCAGATGTCCCCATTGGGGTGTAAACACTTCATCCATTCACAGTGTGAACAACAGAATATGAATGAAGACGAAATTTTTAACTCATTCAAGAGTTAAAAGAGTATGCAATAACTAGGTTTCATAAAATATTGGGATTTGGTGTTGCTTGTGGAATACGAGTATGACAAGTCTTTCTTTGCTTCATCCTCACAGAATTAGAAGACTGGATAAATTAAAGCTGGTAATGGGAAACCAAAAAGAAGAAGCTGTAATTCTAAACAAATACATCACCATAACAACCTACACACACAAGCTATCGTCAAGTCCAAGTAGGCTGTCATCAAGAAATTTCCACTGTGATGGCCTTGAATGGAGCTGCAGAAGGTTGGTTGGTCACTAAATTTGGGACCCTTACTTTTTGCAACTTGAAGGCAATTTTTTCAACAATTGATTGCAAGTTGCAACAGCAACCTGTCTTGCCGAAAATGATATAAGACAGATTTTGTAGATAATTAATCCCAATTTTAAACACGTTTTCACTGATAAAAATTAGTAGAAAGTAAAACTGTATGCAAATCACAAGACAAGCAAGCATTTATCAGCTGTATATAAAACTTTTGCAGAACATGTTGTTCCATATAAAGATATTGGTGGTCATTTAAAGATTAATGCATAAACGCTCATAAAACCATATCACTGGAACTGACAGATCCCGCTCGCAAAATTTTATTTTAGCATGAAAATTCAAGCATTACATTATTTCTAAGAGAGATGAGCAATACTGTCTTCAAAATAATGATCTGAGATATGTTTCTGAGGCGCATAAAAACAGGTTAAAGACTTTTTCATAGTTTCATTTCAGCATAAGAGTTTTCCCAACAAACACAAAGACTTATATCTTCTTGATCATCAATGCCGGATAGTGTGACTCTTTCAGTCAATGAAGTGTTCAAAACTTTGTTTCAATAACTTCCCCTTGTTTTGATTCGAAACGCGCCTTGAAAACTTGGTCCACTCAGAAACCCATTAACTTTATCCGGCAAAAACCATGCATGATTTCATGTAGAGGGGTCGGGGTGGTTAACACAGACCTAACAGTGCAAGCAAACATACAAAAACCATGCAACAATGAGATTAGCAAACATACAAAAATTCTAGTCATATTTAAAACAAGATCAGACTAAAAAAATTTGGTGGCCCTCCATGAATTGCATGAATTATGTTTATCTTGTTTGTTTGTTCTTATCTCTTTGTTTAAATAAAAGAAGAATGAGACTTGGCAAACTCTTGGACTTAGTAAAAGCTCCTCCACTTCACTTTCTCAGTGATTTGTCTATAAACTATATTAGTTCTTCAATATATATATATATATATATATATATATATATATATATAGCGAGCTTCAATTAAGGGATCCTTGTAGGCATCTCTGAATTTTTAGATATTTTCTCAAAGATCATCTCTGCAAAAAATCACTTGAATCCGAAACCATTTGACCACTCAAGTAGATGATTGTTATTTTAGTCTTTTCTTGAAGCACCATGCTTGTCTATAAACTATATTCTTCAATATTATATATTAGATAAAGATTAGTTGAGCTGTTTGGGGCCTTGTAAACCTTTGGAATTATTAACACCAAGGTTACTTGACTCTTTCGCATCCTTCTTTCTCTTGATTCTTCCATTGACCTAACTGGCCCTACCTCATTAAGGCTGGTACTTAGGGTTTAGATTGGGTCAGGTCAAACCAAGATTGAAAATTTATCAATTTTTTTTTTGTCTTATTTCTACCTGAAGACACTTTATATTCCAATACAACCTTGAAAATGTATTTGGACACATTAATTTTCTGAATGTTTCCAATCAATTTTGCCAGTTGTCCATTAACCCTAACAAAGAAATTAAGGGGCTCGATCCCATACCAAGGAGGTGATAACCAATAGACTTTATCAACTACACTGGTCGGCAGACCATTCACCCTCAAAAATTAACTCAACTATTTTAATTATAAAAAAGAAGAAGATTTCTTTGTTATTAATTATAAGTTGAAGGAATATCTTGCATGTTTGGGTTTTCTAATACACGGTTTATACTACAAGTCAAGCAATGCTAAGACAAGTAGAGAAATCATTTCCCAAAGAAAACAAGGGTTTGTTCGAAAAGATATATATATAGGTGACCAAGAGAGAAGACAAAACACATAAAATAATTCACAGCATTATCAAAATGGATCCTTATTTTGACAAAGTGATATTATAAACTACTCTAATTTACGGAGAGTGAGATTTGAGACACACTGTCCTGATCAACTAGCCTAACCCACAATTGTATTACATAAATACTTTAATATTCATTTGTAGAACAAACGTATTTTGTGGTGTGTGACATTCTATATGTGTACGCGTATGAATTGAAGAAAAATAAGATACTTCTACATCTTCCCAAAAGCATTAATAAATAGAAGTTGCACACGTACATTGTTCTTGGACAACGTACAAGAAAAGGTTGAAGAATGAAATTTGATTCACTCAGCCCAAATTTTTTTATAAAAAAAAAGTAAAATTCGACAACCATTTCCGGACGTTGCAATGCAAAATCAAAGAGTAGAACATGGGAAATTTCATTTAGTTCACACGTCCTGCATAAATAAAAAATTATTTATAGGGTAAATAAAGTCGATAACGTTGCATAAAGCGATAAATTATAATTCAAGACATGAATAAAATAAGAGAAACTCGAGTTGAAAATTCGAAACCAATTTGTTTCTGGAACCAAAAGAAGACAACGAGGGGAAAGCAAATTCTCCGGAGGTTGGCTTTTACTTGCTTGCACGTTAATGTCAATTGTTTTTGTCTCTAGAATCTTAAAATATATTAAACGCATCCATTATTAAACAGCAGAGCTTAACGAAAGATTAGAGCCTGAGATGACTAAATCTTATGTTGATTAACTTTGTCTTTAACCGCTTGACCTTGTCTAGATTTTGGTAATGATTCCACTAAGCGATTATTTTAATGTTGACGATTTTATTTTAACTCTAAAGATGCACTTTTGTGAAGCATCCAGGAAATCAACCACTTCTACTTAAAACCAAACCAAAATCCTCTACCATTGAGTAGAAAACGTCAAAGTCCTAAAGCTTAGAATTACATATACATATACATATACTATGATCGTACATGGATTGCATAATCCCAACATGAGTTCTCGTCATGTGAAGGAGCTCACATAAAAGAAAAGCAATAATACTACCGACATCAATTGATGTGACAATTTCTTATTTGTTGAAAAACTGTAAATAAATTTTTCTTTCTATTTCTCGTCATGTGAAAGAGCCTACACGAGAGAAAAGCCATAATACTAACGACATCAACTGATATGACAATTTCTTATTTGCTTAGTGTCTAAAAATTGGTGTAATAAAGTTTTTCTTTCATATTTTACCAGTTCTTGAAAAAAGTATAACGATGGATAGTTCAGAATTCAGAATAGGTCGAATTCAAGAACAAATCGACGGAAAATGCTATTTACTTTGGAAGAATAAGAATAAACTTCTAGAAAGTGAAAGAGTTCAATGCTTCCTACTAATTTTGAGGAGTTATTCTGAAATAAAACAAATCAATTACTTGAAATGAAAGAATGAAAGTGAGATTAATGATCCAACGGTGGAGATCAAGTAAAAGAGTTATTACGTAACATAACGCAGAAGCTTGTAATGGATAGAACGGGACCAGCCCTAGAAGAAAAAGTAAAAGGATGCTTCGTCTCTCTGTCATCGAACCTTCAGCATGGAAGTCATCTCCCTCTTTCCCTTCTCTATATATATAGAAACCCCTCCTCACCTTCCATTTCACTCCCAACTTCCACTATCAACAAAATTCAAAAACAAGAATCCCTCTCTCATCTCTCTCTCTCTTCTTCTCTCAGATATTTCTTCTGTAAAAACAAGAAAATTTGATAATATTGCTTGTTTTCAATGGCTTTGAGCTCAGACATGGCGGGTTTAGATCAGGTCTTGGCGCTCGAACTCATCAAGAACCATCTTCTCGGTGAGTTCTCGCCCGCAGCCCAGAGCTCCGTCACTGAGCTAAGTGACTCTGCTTCCAGCTTCCCCCAAAATCAATGGAGCCCCGAGGCCAATTCGGACCTTTCCAGGTCTCAATCTGACTCGCTTTGCTCCAAATCCTCGTCCACTTTCGATTCTTCGATCGAAATCTCCGACTACTTGAATTCAAATGAGATCTTCGAGTTCGAGTTTAATTCCACCGATTTTCTCGATTTCGAAGCTAAACCTCAAGTCATCGACCTCACCACCCCCAAATCCGCCGATTTGAGGTCCCAAAATTCCTTCGAATTTGAATCCAAGCCTCAAATCAGTGATGATTTCTTTGAATTCGAACAAAAGCCCCAGATCCTGAACAGGACACTTCCGAAACCGGCCAACCCGACCCGGAAACCCGCGCTCACAGTCTCCCTCCCGAACAAAACCGAGTGGATCCATTTCGCGAGCTCTGACCTGGCCGCGAAGGCGCCGGTTCAGAAGTCGAGTTCGAATGAGGAGAAGAAGAAGCACTACCGCGGGGTCCGCCAAAGGCCGTGGGGCAAGTATGCGGCGGAGATCCGGGACCCGAACCGGCGAGGCTCCCGGGTCTGGCTCGGGACCTTCGACACGGCGATCGAGGCCGCCAAGGCCTATGACCGGGCGGCGTTCAAGCTGCGCGGCTCCAAAGCCATCCTCAACTTCCCGCTCGAAGCCGGCAAGGCCGAGCCGGTCGTGGCCGTCGAGAGAAAACGACGTCGTGAGGAGGACAGAGAAGAAGTGAAGCCTGTGGCGGTGGCGGTGAAGAAGGAGCGGTTGACGGAGGCGCCAGAGGCCGTTGGGTTTATAAAGGATATGCCCTTGACGCCGTCAAGTTGGACGGCGATTTGGGACTCCGAGTCGATGGAAGATGTGAAGGGGATATTTAACGTTCCGCCGTTGTCGCCGTTATCCCCGCACCCAGCGATGGGTTATCCACAACTTATGGTCGTGTGAAGGATTTTTAACATCGAATTTTTTTTATTGACGACGTGATGTGTTATTATTAGATTAGAAGCTGGTTTTTTTTTATTTCTTTAAATTAAAAATTACAAAAAAAAGTATATAAAGTCCCGTATATAATATGATTGATATATATTTATAAATATATACGTGAGACTGTCTGATAATGGAAAGAGGATTTGGTTTATTAAAATTTTTTGTTCTCGGCGATTGGTTTGATACTTTTTGTCACTTTTATGTATTTATGATGAGAAATTTGATAATGTAGTTTGTGAAAATACATACAATTATGACATTTTGTAAATAATAAAAAAATCATTATGAACTCAATTGAGCATTTCAAAAATGACAATGTTATCTACACATGAGAGTTCAAGCTCATAATCAATTGAATCTCGTATGTAGAGATGATCGTCTAATCTTTTGGATCTTAATCTGAATCGTTAATTACTTCTATCTGAGTTACAGACAGCTTCATATTTAGGTTCAAAGTTAGACAAATTCTATACAGAGGAGTGGTACAATCTTTTTTTCTTTTAATTTCTTAAAAGAAAGAATAATTTCCATTGAAGAACTCAAAGCAAACACCATTTTCCTCTGTCAACAAAAAACACTATGTGATATATTATTACGATCTGCTTTTCTAGCTAGGACTTTTGTTGTATGTTTTTTTTTTCAAACATTCATAACTTTTTGAACTTTGACTTGGATTAAACAAAAATAATTTAAAACGTTTCTTTGAACTCGGTCATTAAATGAAGCAGTTGAAGATGATACATCAATATTCTATTCATTAGAAATAATTAAGATTTGAAATACTAATTTGGATTTGTTTTCACATAATCTAGCATGTGTTTTCAAGTCAATGATCTAGCATTGCTGTTTTAACATCTGAAGCAAGTTGACGTTCTCATTAATTTTAATTATGATATTGGTAGAAGGGCATAGCTGGAAGGACCTGAAATAAAATTTTCTAAATTTTTTTTATGAGTATAATATTTTCTTATTGATGCCTGTAAATTTATGTTTGTAACTTAACTTGTTAGTGCCTATTTGACATTACTTATTTGGGGGTGATAAGTGATTTTAAAAAAAATTTGGAAGGCCAAGCCCGTTGGTAAACTATGAGAAAATAACTTATTGTTAAAAATTGATATGAGAGAAAGTTATAAGGGAAAGTAGCTAATGATGTGCTTTTATTTTTTAATTATGCAGGAATCAGTTTTGAAGAGGCGTTGGGTTGAATGATTATGCAACCATCATTTTTTGATTATGCGGGAATTAGTATCAACAACACTTTTAACAAAAAGTTTCCTGAACGCCAAATTGCTTTCTTTCAGGCAAATCTAGAACGATTATTTTCACAGGCACAACAATTTCAAACTGACCCTTATAATATGCAAAACTAAAGTGGAATTGGTATTCGATGTCTTGCCGATGCTCTTACTGATACTGTTAAAATATATTTAATGAAGTTTATATTCAATAAATATATAAAAAAAAACTTATTAGAGTATGCGACACATAACACAATCATAAATAAATCTTAGGAAATAAGATTTTGTCCTTTCTATGGGATACCAACTAGCTAGAATATTTGATCAGTTGAGGGAATCACGCTATAAAATATTGCTGATTACACATGAATGATAGTAAATAAATGTCCTCGGTAAGTACGTGTCAATGTCAATGTCCAAACCAAGTACAACGTACTAAACTTATTCGTCTTCAGATAGAGTCCTTTTTCAGACATACATCATTTCCATTTCAGTGTTTAATTGGTAATGTCAAGATGAAAATAGTGTTATGAACTAACTTTTGATCTGGTGGTAGTCGGCAGTTAAGTATTATGTTCGACGCTCTTCAATGCGAATACGTACGATAATAAAGTAAATAAACAATTAAGGAGGAGTTGACAAATCACAGTTGATAAAAATGAAGTTTGACATCATAAATCTTCAAAAATCTCTTCAAGTAAATTATATCCCAAGAATTGGTTTCACATATAAGCCGTCATTTAACTAATGCTTTGATTTGATGCGTCAACGATAAAATTAAGAGCACGTGTCTGATATACTTACGAGTTAAAAACTAGCATATCATTCTAGCTAGTCTCCATTCGACGTATTGACCAAGATTATAACCAGCCTATACAGACCGCAACTCGATTGACTTGAAATTGTCTGTGTCTTGTGTGTTCAGATTTCAACTGGTTATAGTTTGAATGGTCAAAAAACTCCACATTTCTAAATGATTTGGACATCATGAACTTACGTGATTTGTGAAAAGCTTTATATATATAAAAAAGGGCTTTTGTAAGGTTTTCTTTTGAATGCAGTCACATGTCAAAGCAGTAGTGAGATTCAACGAGAAGTTATACAATTATATTACTCATTTCAATTAACGGTTCACTGTTATTTGTAGGCGAGAGATTGCATGTGGCATTTCTCTTTTGTGAAATGTATGACCTGGCGTTTCCATTTTCCCTTAGTAAAATCTTTGACCTAGTGTAAATTATACATGCAAACTCAATCCATAATTAACAGTTGTTCTTGGTCTACTGTTGTCTGTGTCATCCAAGCGGTCGCAACTGTGGATTCAACATCAGCAGTGAGTTTACTTTTCCTCCCAATTTTGAAACATTAGATCAAATTCTGACTATTCAAACAATTAAACTCGTAGGTGGGGTTGAGGTTGACCACAAAAACCTTTGAAATTTTGAGCAGTGGCACTCACCTTTGACCGCCAAAAAAAAGTCAAAGGTGAAAGAGAGAAGAAGACAGTGATGATGAGCACGTAGCATATTTATACATATATTTGCTAACTTCACTCTTACTATTACTGAATATATTGGATTAATTTGAAGGAGAGCAGTTTGGGATTTGATCATGGAGTCGCTCTGTTGAATAATAATTGGTAGGTTGTTGTTGTTGTGTTGTGTGGTTCTGCAACTCGTACGTGGAGCTGTAGCATTTTATTGCCAGCACCACTTGTCACTAGAAAAAAGGAAAAAAATTATGTACAAACAAAGTCCCAGTGGGTCTTTCACCGACGACTGACTAATTCATCCATCCATCCATATCTGTGTTGTCTGGTTTTGCAGCGTTCAACTCCTTCAGTACTACTCGAATGGATACCTATGAATCACATGGTATAAAGAGATGTGTTCCAACTTGCATATAGTGTTAACTAGTGTTTTGTCTGGTAGGGTTGAGGTGGGTCATTGTGTCGTGCGCCTTGCAACGGCTACATGGAAAACTCTTCACAATTTTTCTTTTTCTTTTTCTTTTTTGCAACTTGGCGGTCCACTTTAAATACCCAATGACATCACAAGAGGCTTGTAACTTAGCTGATTAAAAATGTGAAATTCTATGTTTGAATCTCCCTCTCAAATATACGAAATCTATCACAACCGCACTTGCCAAAATGCATTATTACCTAAGTTAGTAATACTAAAATGAAGGTGTTATAATCAGTCGCACATAGGACATAAATTTCTTTCCATACTAAAACTATTGTAAAAGCATATGTGAGTTATGCGAATTGGCCAGTGATAGTGAGTCTTAGCCCTCTTTACATTCAAGTCAAAATCCCTCTCTCTGTAAATTAGATTAATTTAAAGTAGTTTAGTGCTTATAGCACCTAATTCTAAAGTGGTTTATGTAAGCCTTCCCCTGTGACCAAGGCATACATAATTCCCTTACATCTTGCTCAACAAGTACTAGGGGTGGGCATCAATCCGGGGAACCAAACCGTAATTACCGGTTTGGTTTTAAAAACGTTTGACTTTTTCTTAGTCAAAATTAAACCAAACTGGACCGTATATGGTTTGGTTTTGAGCTTTTGTAAACCGATTTAAATCAAACCGGACCGTTTATGTGTATATTTATTTATTTTATTTTATTTTATATGTGTAATACTCTAATTAGTTAATAACTATGTATGAATATTTGAATTGAGCTATATTAGTTAGTGAAATATGAAGTTTTATGACCTTTTGAGCTTTAGGACGGTTTCGTATTTTAGAAGATGATTATGTAAGAAGTAAGTTGTGAATTTTTTGGTTATAATTGGGCTAATAATGTTGAAAAAATTCAAAAAGAAAGAGAATTGGGCTTAGGCCCAAACCGGCCGAACCAAACCGTCTTAAATTGGTTTGGATTGGTTCGGTTTCCTTTATAACTTTTATTCAAACCGAACCAAACCAAACCGTTATATTTTAATTAGTTCGGCCGTGATTTTGACGTGAAACTGATCCAATCCGAGGACCGTGCCCACCCTAACAAGTACCAATGCACATAATTACCATATTTGAAGTTGTTTAAAATTCAAGAGTTGATGATACACAAATGTCAGTGGCTTATGCAGCCTAAACCTTTTTATTCTATAGCTGTTTTGAATTTTTCTCAAAAAAATGAAGAAAAAAATGGATATATACATGGTATTATATATAATCAACCGATGATGATCCGATGGAGGCACATGGAGGGAGATGGTTTCTATATTATTACAGGTTGTGCACGACTTCAAAGCCCCTTGACTTCACAAGTTGAAACTTCAAAGTTTGGTTGGTGGCAAACAGGCATCTTAAATTAATTAATTATATATATATATAGTCCCTTTTTATATTGAGGGATTTTTTAAATAATTTTATTTGAGGGACACCCTTTAGGATACCCTACAAATTTTGTTTCCAACCATCAAAATCATCTATTTTTTAAGTCTACATTCATAGATCATTCTTACGAAAAATTAGACAAATCAGAAAACGTTTCGTCATCCAATTGTATCATGCAAAATAAATGAACACGGTACTTCAAGAAAGTACTAAAATTTTAATAACACAATTGAGTGGTCAAACGATATTGGATTCAAGTGATTTTTTATAAAGATGATCTTTAAATGATTATCTAAAACATAAACGGTTTGGATTCCTGAAATACAATGCAGAGCATGCCCTACACTCGCAATCATAGATAATTAATACAAAACTTAGAATTTCCAATTCCCAAATTTGGGAAAGTGCAAATGAAGCACAATCTGAAGATATCAAAAGCTTGATTTTAGGCGACTAGTTTAAGTCCATTATTCGAGGTTGTGAAGAAGAAGAAGAATTAAAGCAGTAAGTTCTTAATTCATTAATACATAGTGCTTATCTTTTAATTCTAAGTATAAATTAGAAGCTTAACCTCACAAGTCAAAGTCATTGCATTCCTTGTTTCATAGACAATTAGTTTCTCATCCCCAATGACTTATATTTTGTTTGTTGCTTTGTATATGAATATGCATGATGTAAGATAACAATATGTTGAACATGATATTTAATGTTGTCGTGTGGTTTGGGAATGTATCCCTCAAAGACTGTAACATGTGTGCTAAATGAATTATAATTCTATAGATTTTTTTTTTGTCAAAGACTTGACATGTTAATTTTTTTTTTATATACAAACGACGAGATGTTTATATAATTTAATCAAGGGATCAAGATAATCACAATAAAGTTATACCACTATAATGAGCTAGTCCTAACTAAATATTGAATTATATATATATATATATATATATATCGTTCTTGTCGTCCATGTGAATTTAGCCTGAGACATCCTCCAATCAAGTGAAGACAAATACCATAAGATCAAAGTCTTAGTTCTCTAATATGTTACTTTATTTGAAAGATTTGGTATTGTTCTACATATTTCACAATCATTTGATACAAATATATACAAAATGCTGCATCAACTATTTGCTAGACAATAGGAGGACAATTATACAAATCTAGCAAGATTGTCCTTCATTGTCAAGTAAGTGACCCGCTTGATTGTGTGTTTGATTAAGGGAATCTACATATTTCCTCTGTGAATTATGTGGTATGTCATCCCCTAGCAAGCTCAGGGACCCAGTGTGGATGAGATTGGACTTCAAAAATAAAAATTGATCAAGAGGCAAACCTTTGGTAAAAATATAAGCAACCTGTAAATGACTTGGAATGTAACAAATATGTAGAGTTCCAGCAACCACAAGCTCCCTAACATAATGAAAATCCACCTCTAAATACTTGGTTCTGGCTTGAAACATTGGGGTTAGAAGTGAGAGCAAGAGAGTTTTGGTTGTGGTTGGACCAAAATTTGCACTTGTACCCATTTATAGTCAAAATATGTGATCAAGAAGATTTTAAGGAAATTACTTGTTGTGCATGCCCAAGAGAGGAAATCTAAGAAATTTTGTAGATATTGTCGTGAATTTTAGAGATAATTCTTATAGAAATTATCTGTGATTTGCTTAGGATTTATTGCAACATCAAATTTGGAAGGAATTGTCATCGTTTCATAAATACAATACATAGATATTGTTGAGAAATATTTTTGCTGACCACTTTAACCGAAATGTATGCTCACCACCCTTTTTAATACTTAATACGTGTCCAAAGGTATAACCATGGTTAACTTTTTGCTTTGATTTATGTAACTATGGTTATACTTATGGACACGTGTTAAGTATTGGGAAGGGTGGTACATAGATATTGTTGGGAAATATTTTTGCTGACCACTTTAACCGAAATGTATGCTCACCACCCTTCTTAATACTTGACACGTGTCCAAAGGTATAACCATGGTTAACTTTTTACTTTGATTTATGTAACTATGGTTATACTTATGGAGACGTGATAAGTATTGGGAAGGGTGGTAAGTATACACCTTCGGCTAAAGTTGTGAACAAAAATGCGCGTAGAAGATACAAACCACATGAGGCAAGGATCTTTGTGTGTATCAATTAGCCATATTTGTGGCTCATCATTCAATAAGTAAAGATGGCGCAAGGCACTAGAAGATAAAATAAAGATATTTTCAAGAGATATGATGTGATTGGAAAATAATTCTCCAATTTGGTGACTAAGTAATCTTAGGGTTAAGTATGAAGACAAGAAAACAAAGACCTCTTTTTGAACATAAAAAACACAACATATATACCCTTTGTTCTGGCACCCTTTGTTGTGACACTCTGTTGTCCTGGCACCATTTGTTGCTTTCTTTGCTTTCCTTTGATTTTACTTCTTGTACTAGGAAAATAATAAAATCCTTATTTGTCTTAATGTGTAGAAAAGAACCAATCTAAGCCATCTCCCTACTTAGAGCACAGTGGTTTGATTGGAAGTTAATTTATTTGAGGCGCATACTATAATAAATTCAACTTTCTATTAGGTTATTTATAACACTAGTGGTGGCACGCTTACGCAATTCAATGTCTTAGCCTATTTCTAGGGCTAAGGCGATTTAGGGAATAACATGTTGTCATACCAGATCACAGGAGAAGACAACAACGGCGCATGAAGGTCACGAAGAAGATGGCGAAGCCTAGACAACTTAGCAGTAGTGATTGTTAATTGACGATATTCAGATTTCGTACTAGAGTGAGAAACTGTATTTTGCTTCTTAGAACGTTAGGAAATTAAATTGGGGCCCAAATAAATATAGAAGCCACATGTGGATCTGTGTGTGTTTGGATTGCCAGCATAATGAGAGTCATATAAAAACTAAATTAAAATCACTCTTTGTAAAAGAAAAACCTATCACTCAATGTGCCCTTGATATAACGTAGAATGCACTTTACTACAACCCAATAAACTATAGAGAAGAGACTTCACAACAAGAGGGTTCTTTTGGTTCTTGATGACGTGGATCATCGAGACCAATTGGATAATTTAGCAGGAGGACCTGATTGGTTTGGTTGAGGTAACAGAATTATCGTAACAACAAGAGACAAACACTTGTTAACTGCTCATGGAGTTACTTCAACATACAAGGCTAAGGAACTAGATTTTTATGAGTCTTATGATCTTTTCAGTAGGATAAGAATGTTGGCCATTGTAGTAAGGTGGTACATATTGCATTTAGGTAGGGGGATAACCGAGGGGAGGAGAAGAAGCATAGGGATCATAAGGAGCATAAAAAGGGGGTCCCTAAGGAACAGGAGCATAAGGGGAGGGAGGAGGATATATGGCTTAACCGAGTGGAGGAGGATGAGGAGCATAAGGAGGCGGAACATGGGGTCCCCATGGTGCATAAGCAGCCATAACTTGACTCATGGTTGAACTAGGGGGAGGAGGAGGAACAGGGGGTCCAAGAGGAACATCTGGGGTAACTTGCAGATCAGTGAAGGCAAGTCTAGCAGTGTCGTTTTGGGCTTCCTTGGAAGACATGAAGAGTTCCACCGTGTCGAAGGTGACTCTATTTATGGTAACGGAGGCTGAGAAGCGAGGGTTGTGGTCGAGGCCAAGCTTTGTGGCCTTGTACTCAGGTATGAGCCATTTCTTATGTTGGCACAATTCATGCAGCCTTGACTTGTATATGGTATGAGAAATTTGAAGAAGATGAGATTTGGGGTTTTAGGGTTTTTGCAATACGCTATCTG
Organism: Prunus fruticosa; assembly: GCA_018703695.1. Classification (NCBI taxonomy): domain Eukaryota; kingdom Viridiplantae; phylum Streptophyta; class Magnoliopsida; order Rosales; family Rosaceae; genus Prunus; species Prunus fruticosa. Next base: position 17,367,588 of record CM031921.1, read on the forward strand.
TTTTAGGGTTTTTGCAATATGCTCTCTTTCACTTTCTCCTGTAACTCTTCCAATTTACAAACCAAAAGAAGATAGAGATGAGTTAAAACATTAATAAAAGATGAACTGATAAATCTCAAGTAGCTGGAAGCATTTAGTTGAGTATGTGGGATGTCACAGTTTCCTTGGACTCTCCAAGGCCAACGACATGCCTTCTCTTTAATGCTCTTTTTCCTTTCCAATGTTTTCCTTTCCAATGCTTAATAGGATCTGCTGGTGGTATCTCGATGAAGAAATTTTTTATCTTCTTTAAGCTGTAATTAGCTAGAGAAAGTGAGTTTTGAGAAGACTTTTGGGGTCTTTGTTGAGGAGTAATAAGTAGGTAACTTGATTTTGTGTTAACTTCTGTATGCATATGCTAAAAGACTTGATTCACATCAAAAGTAATATCATGATGGGTCATGGTGAGATAGTACAAAACACCGACCACACTTATAAATTTTGTAGGGTCAGGAACCATATGACAAACAAATGCACTAAACTTAGAATCGAAAGCAACTGGAGTATATCATAATTTAGAATCAAGCATGTGCACTAGTGAAAGTAAATCAAGCACATATTTTATTTGAGATAAATGACGACCATTAGAAGTGCGAGTGGCTTCAATACTGAAGAAATAATGAAGTAACCCCAAGTCTTTCATGGCGAACAAGGTACCAAGAGAGGAAATCAGATGTTGAACTTATGAACTATTGATGCATGTGATTAGGATATTGTCAACATAAATTAGAAGCAAAATAAACACTTCATGATGCCGATTAATAAATAAAGAATGATCAGCTTGTGAACCAAAAAAACAAAACTCCAAAAGATAATATGAAAATCAATGAAACCAAGCAAGAAGTGCTTGTTTTAATTGATAAAGAGACTTACAAATTCAATAAACACACTTAGGATAAGATGGATTATCGAACCACTGTGGCTGTTTCATAAAAACTTCCTCATACAAAAAAACAATGCAAAAATGTGTTTTGAACATCCAATTGAAAAATAGGTCAATCATGGGAAATAACCAAGGCGAGAACCAATTAAAATGTGGACTTATACCTAATTCCATAACAAAAGGGGTGCGATGATCAATAACTCATCCTATCCTCATTAATGATATCGTTAATATCCATTTATTGATATCGTGTCCTTGTAGGAATTGCCACAATAAGTTTTTTTCACTCAATTGATATCATTCATATCCATTTATTAAATGCTGGTATGAATATGAGTTATGTTAGATGGATATATCATGAAGAATATGTCCATTAAATCCAAGGGCAAATGCCTAGATCTATGAATGATGAGCTAAACAATGATAAACTAGATGATGATGAACAAGATACAATGGGGGGCCAAGATACCATATGGGGTGGTGATTTCACTGACACTCATAGGGTAAGTATTGATAATTATGAGAAGTTGCTAAGTGATATTAAAAAGGAATTATACCTTGAGTGTGTTGAATATACATTTTTTATGTACGTTGTGGAGTTGTTGACAACCACATGACTAACAAGGCAATTGATAAAATGTTAGGAGTGATGAAGAAAATGTGTCCCAAACCTAACAACATTTCTGCATCACACTATGAGTGCAAAAAGATGTTGAAAGGTCCTGGCTTGAGTTATCAAAATATTATACTTGTTTTTATGATTGCGCATTGTTTTATAAGGGACATGGAGATAAAAACAAATTTTCAGTGTGTAATGAGCTAAGGTATAAGGATCAGTTTCCCCTTGGAATCCACGAAGTAAGTCCAAACAAGACTAATCCTTAGGTAGCACGCCTCCAAATTGGATCAACATTGATCCCTCTAGATCTTCCTAGTTACTACAGCAACAATCTAGGAGATCATGCCCACACATTTTGGGCAAGTATTCTACACATCTAAACTAAAACGGTTAATTGACTGGACGTGTAACACAACGGGCAAGAAACGCCCCAGCTAATGCCAAATGCAACCTCATTCGACGATAAGTCAACCATTAACGAGCCATATAAAACCCAACAACATCAACCATCATAAGGGGGTAACATTATATTGATATGAAAAACCTAATTCTTGATCTCAAAACTGACTTTAGCGTCGAAGGCTCTTTGCCTCACACCACACAGATGTACTCAAACAACTCACAATATTTGTGCTTTTCTCTTGAATTATAGGGGTAAAAAGTCATTTTTAGGGATCAACAAAATTATTCCCCACAGTTTTGGTTTGAAGCTTCATATTAACCTATCTATCTTCAAACTCCTTATCCTTAATAGGATTCCTAGTTGGCCCATAATTACTAATGCATCAAAGAAATTGTTCCTAAGGCCTAAGTTGATACACAAATATGCACGTGCAAGGCTATGTACCTTTTAATTTATATATATATATTAAAAAAAACTAATCTAGTTTTCTAGAGATATTTCCAACACTGAGAACATGACCATGCTAACGATAAGGAGTAATACTGTTTCTTTATGTTGGCTTATTATTGTTAAGAGCTTGCTCAAATTACTCTGTTTTCTGCACTATGTTAGGATGATTCAAAAGCCTTTGTCGTGTGTCGTCGTTTACTCCCAATTCTTTAACTACTTTATTGATTTAATTATCATTGGTAATTTCTCTAGTAAATCACCTAGCTGTTTGTTAACTACTTTATGCTCAAATGAAAACTGAATCCTCACTGGCTTTTTGCCTTGATATGAAATGAAAACTGACTCTCACTAGTTTTATTGGCTTTTTGGCTTTGGGGGTGTGAATGAGGAGTGAAGAATAGTTGATGAAGAAGAAAAAGCCATAAGGGAATTGTCACACCCCAACCCACGGATTTAAGTAATTTTGGGTTAAGACGTGATTCACACCTTAATTATAGAATTTAATAAAAACTATAACTAAAATGTGAAGAAACATTTAAATAAATGAAGTAAATATTTCACATAGAATATTCGAAACAACAACATCTGAAAGCTTGAAATAGTTATATTATTTTACAAGCCAGAACTCCTAAAGAGTTTACTAAGAAGTAACTCATTATTTATCCACAAGCTATGTACACAGTACACTCTTATAAATATGCCAAAATCATCACAAGCTTTAGATTTCAGGTTCGGTACCTGCAAAATCTATTAGGGGTGAGCGAAACCACAGCTCAGGTAGGGACATAAACCTTTTTACATGAAATTGATATAATTAAATTAAATGACGAACAATTACACATCCAAATATCACATTATTAATAATAATGCATGAATGCTCTTCATCTAATCCCGTTAATTCATATAACTGGACAGCAGACCTGCACGTCCCATACCATGCTTATACCACTTGGTCCCGGATGCCCATTTATATGAACTAACACCCATTTCAACTGTCCCATAATTCCCCCTTTTGTTAGTCATCTTGCCTTTTGTTAGTCCCATAATTCCCCCTTTTGTTATATGAACTAACACCCCTTTCACCAGTCCCAGAATCACCCAATAAAAACCATATGCACTGTGGGATCCCTTAGACCTGGTACCTGCCAAGAGTTAGACTCAACTACACAAAAGACTATATCCATTACCCTCTTTTCCATCATTAATATCTCCAACCAACATCTCCAACTAATTTCCATGACATGATATAATTATGCATTTCACATATCCATATATCCCACAACAATGTAGCTATTCAGAATATCATCAATGTACCAACATTGTTCAAATAGTTAAGAGAATATAAACACCCAACACAAGGAACATCAATCAAACAATACCACGTACAATGTAATGCTCACAGAATTTAATTAAATCAATCTCTGAAAAAGGCCCCCAAGAAACCCCTACCTCGTTTCCAAGTTAAGAAAACACACAAGCTACGACCTTTAACTTCTCCTGAGAATTTGATCACCACTTGCTTTCTCTTCTTTTCTATCTCTCTTTCTCACTTTAATTTTTCTCTCTTCTCTTTGGCAATCGTCCTATGTTTTTTTTTTTTTTTTAAAACCAAAGGCAATGATCCCTTATTTATAGTAACCATTATGGCGGCATGCCAACAGATAACTTCAAAGCTTTTAGATCACCTCCTTAAGTAACTTTTCCTTCACTCCAAATCAATAGAAAGATAGGAAGATAATAGAGTGAAGACACGTAGTGATGATTCAACTACCTAAATCATTGACACATAACTAGTTTGTAAGTGAATAAGCAAGTGAATAAGCAAGTGAATCATCAAAGGCATAATTGTTTGACACATTTTTGACTACGTGGAGTTTAAAGAGAATTCTCATGCATGAATGTTTAATGGCTATACATGAGATGCTATTTAACTAATATTAATATTAAAGCCAATTTTGAGAAAATCATCAAAATCTTTAAAAATAATGAATTGGCACTTAGGTGACGCATTAAAATAAAACATAGTTTTTCATAAAATGACTATAACACTATATATATATATATTTTAAAGTACAACAATTATAATTATAATTTAATACTTACCAAATTAATAAAATACTTACATAAAAAAAAAATAAGGATTCTCAGGAATAGAGCATTTAATTGCTTGGGGCTTGGTAGGTGAAGCCCAAAAGACCAAAAAGCTTAAAAAATGATTTTTGTTATATTCATAATCATATTTTCCTACTTGTGAATATTTCTTTTTTGTTTGACTGAAAATGTGGACATATTTGGGATTTTGAAATTGGAAACATAGGAGTGTGAATGAGAATGTACGTTGGGGTCATTTGACATTTTGGATTGGTCTGTTTGTTTTAGGGGATAGTTTCACGTTTCATTGAATTATTGGTTTCTTTTCCTTTTTTGGCTTTGTATCTGATAGTGCTTTTTGATTTGTTAATTAACACATTTGAGTTTTCCACTTGTAGGATTATGCATATTCCTTGATTTTGTGATGAACAAAGTATGCTAGGATTTCAATTAATTTCATAGACAAACAAGGTTAGTGGCAAAATTGCGCAAGAGATTTGAGGAGAACGACAATGGTTTTCTTGAGAAAAAGAAAACCAATTGTAGTTTTTGAGAACAAAATTGAACCAAGTAGAATATGAACTTAGAACTAAAACCTAAGAGCTTGTTGTTGCAGAAGCAGATATTACTTATCTAAGTAACGTAATTAAAGAGTTACATATTGAGCAAGGTATTGTAGTGCATGAAAACTAAATTCTATAAAAAAAGGGCTGAAATCATGAGAAATCAAACTCTTATATCTACAATATGAACTTGAAGAAAGGATACAAGAGGTTTTGGATGGAAATAACTATGTTAGTTATTTATAGAAAAGAATTGAAGAGGCTTTTCACAATCTCAACCACCATTGTTTACTTGCAGAAAAAGAGATACAATTGCAGTCATTGAGAACAAGGTTGAACAAACTAGAATTTAAACTTGAGAACAAAGAGAAAGAGGTTAATGTTGCAGGAGTCAATACTGATGTTCTAAGTAACGTATTTGGAAAGTTACTTATTAAGGTGTTGTAGTTGAGAAAACCTAAAGTTTGAAGAACTAGTTGCAATCATATGAAACCAAGCTCAAACAGTTAGAATTTGAAATTGGGACAAAGACAGATGAGGCCCTTCATGTTTACCAATTACAGTTCTAAAGGGCAAAGTTCAACCAAGTAGAATATGAACTTATGATGAAAACCGAAGAGTTTGTTGTTGCAGAAGCCAATACTATTTCTCTAAGTAATTTATTTAAAGAGTTATATATTGAGCAAGGTATTGTAGTACATAAAAACCAAATTCTATAGAATGAGTTGAAATCATTAGAAATCAAACTCCAACAACTAACGTGCACTTGATGGAAGGATATAAGAGGTTTTGACTGAAAATAACTATGTTAGCGTTTACATAAAATATCTGAAGAGGCTTTCCTCAACTATTGTTGTTTACTTCTGGAAAAGGAGAAGCAATTACAGTCATTGAGAACAACACTGGACCAACAAGAATTTGAACTTGAGAACAAAGAGAAAGAAGTTAATGTTGCATAAGCCAATAATGATGTTCTAAAGAACCTATTTGGAGAGTTGCTTATTGAGTAAGGTGTTGTAGTTGAGTAAAACAAAAGTTTGAAGCGCTAGTTGCAGTCATATGACAATAAGCTCAAACAATTAGAATATGAAAATCAAGATGAAGACAGAGGAGGTCCATGTTTACCAATTTCAGTTCTGGAGACCAAAGCTCAACCAAGTAGAATATGAACTTGAGAACAACACTAAAGAACTTGTAGACAATGATTATTTTTCTAAAAATTATTTAGCTTATGTACTTTGTTTGTCTATTGTAAAATTCATATCCTTTAGCTTATGTATTTTTTTGATCTTGATATAATTGGTCATCTATAATCTAATGAATCAATTGTTAATTAATTATGTGACTACTTAAGTTCAATTCTAGATAGAATGCTACAATAATATTTTTAAGTCCAAGTTGTGACATATTAAGTGACTACTCTTCTTATTTCTACATAAATGAATATACTTTTACCTTACTAGCCTATTAGAGCTGTCATGGATAGACAATTGATTCTTAGTTGGAATCATCTTACTCCGGACTATATGTAAGGGATTCAATCATTCATTGATGCTGCTTGTCACCATGTGAATGAGAGGAATGAGATATCATGTACTTGTAGGAATTGCCACAATAAGTTTTTTCACCCAATTGATATCGTTCATATCCATTTATTGAATGCTGGTATGGATATGAGTTATGTTAGATGGATATATCATGAAGAATATGTCCATCAAATCTAAGGGCAAACTTCTAGATCTATGAATGATGAGCTAAACAATGATAAACTAGATGACGATGAACAAGATACAATGGGGGGCTAAGATACCATATGGAGTGGTGATTTCACCGACACTCATAAGGTAAATATTGATAATTATGAGAAGTTGCTAAGTGAAGTTAAAAAGGAATTATACCTCGAGTGTGTTGAATATACAGTTTTGACGTACGTTGTGAAGTTGTTGCACAACAAAGTTGATAACTACATGACTAACAAGGCAATTGATAAAATGTTAGGAATGATGAAGAAGATGTGTCCCAAACCTAACAACATTTATGCATCATACTATGAGTGCAAAAAGATGTTGAAAGGTTTTGGCTTGAGTTATCAAAATATTATACTTGTTTTTATGATTATGCGTTGTTTTATAAGGAACATGGAGAGAAAGACAAATTTTCAGTGTGTAATGAGCTAAGGTATAAGGATAGTAATAATAATCAGAGAAAAAAGGTTCCTAAAAAAGTAATGCGATATTTTCCTCTAAAACTAAGGTTAAAAAGGTTGTTCATGTTGAGACATGCAGCCAAATATGTGAGGTGGCACAAGGAGAAAAGAGTTAATGATGAGACCAAAATGAGACATCTACCTCACTATGTCAAACCCACGAAGTGTTAGATTGGCCTTGCAACTGATGGGTTTAATCCCTTTGGGAATATGAGCTCATCCTATAGTATGTGGCCATTTGTTTTGTTGGCCTATAATTTTTTTCCCACGGAAGTGTATGAACAAACCGTATTCAATGATGACATTGTTAGTTCTCGTACGTAAAGCACCTGGAAAAGAGCTTGATGTATATTTGCGTCCATTGGTGGTTGAGCATAAGGAATTGTGAGAAAATGGTGTTCAAACTTATGATAAGATGAGTGAATCTGCATTTAATATGCGTGCAGCTGCTATGTGGACCATCAATGATTTCCCATCTTCTCAAGTTGGAGTACCCATGATAAGTTGGCATGTCCAATGTGTAATGATCATGCATCATACACTAGGTTGAGAAGTAAGTATTGTTGTATTGGGCATGTCACTACTTATCGATGAATCATCTATGGCGCAAGAATACTAAAGACTTTAATGGTCGTCTAGAGATGCGACATCCATTTAGAGAATTTTCAGGTGACGGCATCCTTGATCAGTTTGATTAGCTTGTACCATGTCTGCCTCGTGAACATCCTAATAATAAAGAAAGGAAAATGAAGCGTAATAGTGAAGAATTAAATTGAACGATGAAGAGTATTTTGTTCGAGTTGGACTACTGGTTTAAGTTGAAAATTAGGCATAACCTTGACGTTATGCGTATTGAGAAAAATATATGTGATAGTCTCATTGGGACATTGTTGAATACTGTAAAGTCGAAAGATACACTCAAGGCGATGATAGACTTGTAAGACATGAATATTAGCAAGAATGTGAAGATAAATCTTAATGAGGGTAATAAATTGGATAAGCCTTCGGCTAAGTATGTGTTAATGCCACCCGAGCGTAAAGCTTTCTTGCAATGGCTGAAACCAATTAAATTCCCGAATGGTTATGTAGCCTATATATCAAGAAATTTGATTGTAAATGAAGGGAAAATATTGGCTTTGAAGAGTCATGATTGTTATGTGTTGATGCAACGTGTTCTTCCTGTGAGAATCAGAAAACATTTGAAAAAACAAATATATGCTCCACTTGTTGAGTTGTCAAGTTTCTTCCAACAAATATGTGCCAAGACATTGAGTGTTACAGATCTTGATAAGTTGAAAGAAAACATTGTTCTCGTATTGTGCAAACTAGAGAAAATCTTCCCACCCGCATTTTTTGATGCCATGGTCCACGTGACTGTTCACTTACCCCGCAAGGCTAAATTGACAGGACTCATCATAAGATATCGTTGGATGTATCTTGTAGATAGGTAATTTGGCATATTTTTTATTTTAAACATATAGTCGAGTATATAATGTGATATATAGTGTCCAGTATATAGCCGATTTATAGTGTGATTGAGTTAGTGTGAAACCCTTGCATTTTTGTTGAAACTCCCAAAAGGGCAAGTAACTATACAAAATATATAGAAAGCTCCATGTATACATCTTTAAGTAAAAAGCAACATATATACATCTATAAGTAAAAATATGAAGATTTAAATATATATGGGGGAGGGGGGCTAGGCCCACCCTAGTCCTCAGGTGTCTCCTCCACTGCCCATATCACACCTATATCAAAATTTAAATCAAAATTGTACCTCAAATACTGTGATATAGTGTGCCTTGCATGTGTTTGTTGAAATTCCTGAACCAAAAGTAGTTGTTATTAAGTTGAAAAAACTCAACCTACACATTTCTTGAAAGTATAGACACATATTTGTTGAAATCTAGAAGATAGAATATCTAAAACTTTTGGCGTTGATTTGCATGTAGTGGGGAATAAGAAATGGTTGGGAAGTGGAACGGTCATGGGGGATTGTAGAGTTGTTAAGAATGGTCAAATGTCGTTTCACATTGATTATGGGTAGTTTGCTTGTTGTTTTTGGCGAGGAGATAGGACATGTGCCATATGAGGATGGGTTTAGGACGCGGCAATCATTGAGTTTAAATGAATTTGTTGAAATCTAGAAGATAGAATACCTAAAATTTTTGGGGAAGAAGAAATAGTTAGAAAGTGGGAACGGTTTTGGCGTCGTGGGTGATTGTAGAGTCATAAAAAAGGGTCAAATGTTGTTTTATGTTGAATATGGGTGGTTTGCTTGTCGTTTTTGGCGAAGAGATAAGACATGTGTCATCTGAGCGTGTCATTTGATTTTTTTTATTTGCATTATGGAAAATGTGACTTTAATCACATGTCATGTCATTTAATTTCATTTGAAGTTGTTTTTTTTCTTTAATTAAAAAAAACCCTTGTAAAAATTTGATTATAATTAACCTTATCTGGAATAGGTAAAATTATGTTATTATCTTCCATAATAAAGTATTTATTGAGCTTTAAAAAAACTCCCTATATGATATTGTCAAATTATTACTTTATAGGTATATATACTTTTGCTATATGAATTGACTAGGGCAGCCTTTCCTTAAGCTTCTTATAAATAAATAAATAAAATAAACCTTGCCTTAAGCTCACCCGTCAATTATTCAGAGTGGTTGCAAATTGTCAAAGACCACGTGAAGTGGACTGATACAAGATTTTTTTTTTTTTTTGGTCAAAGCAAACTTCTTTCAATAAAAATGCAAACAGATTACAAGAGTTTGAAGGCTGTACATAGGCCCAAAGGATTACAAAAAAGATTTTGAATACAAACAAGGCCCACATACAAAGTTTCAAACCCAAACAACCCTAATATTGAAAACAAGTTGCAGCCGCACCACCCGCAACAAAGCAGCCAAACCACCGTAGCAAGTCCACAGCCACCAAGAGGGATTCTCTGGTGACATAGAGATTCAGAAGAACGAAAGGAAGATGGTGGTGAACAAGCCACCCGCGCAAATTGCGCACCCATAATCCAAGTAGATAGTGCATATAGCACTTTAAAGGCATCCTCATACCCGAACGCGCCGCCAAGGAAGAATGGCGGAGGAGGCATCCGTGAACCCGAGGGGCAGAGGATAGTGGTAGAGAGGTGGCGATAAGAGACCACAGGAGACGAAGAGCCTCCAGAAATGAGCAAAAAGCCCAAGCAAAATCACCACCGAGGGTGAAGCAAAATCACCACAAAGGGTGAGGAGGAAACCGTAAAAGAAAAAGGGGCAAAACCAAAAACAAGGTGGGGAAGAACAGAGAGAAAGGAAGAGGAGGGAAGAGGGGGGAAGGAGAACGAAAAGGAGGAAAAGGAGGGGAGGGGAGGAGGGGGGCAGACCACCTCCCCCCCAGGATGCGGCGCTGAAAGGTTGGGGGTAGTTTTTTCTCTGCTAGCTTTAGAGCTAAGCTTGCCCCAGTTTTCCTTCTAAAAGAAATGCGGACTGATACAAGATGAAAGACTCCAGAAAGATTGCTTTTCAGCAAGAAACACTAGAAAAGAAGAAGTAACTGAACTACGTAACTGTCATTATAATGCTGTCGCCAATTTTTTATTATTTATATTTTGTTCCCGATGAAATTGAACACACCTCGTGCGTGCGACCGATGTTGATCATAAACTTTCCAATTATTATTATATATTCCTCCAAATCAATGCTGATATAATCTTTGTATTAAATGCTAGATTAATTCAGATGGAAACTTGTCAATGAACCAGGTGTTTATGCCGAAAGCGGAATCGAATGGATAAGCAAGAACCATATGGATATGGATGCGGTGATTTATTATCTTCTTTTCTTTAAAGCAATACGGAATACACGTAATACGAAATACAAAAAAAATACGGCTCTATTTTGGTATTCTATTAAAAAATTATGATTTTTTTAATTAAAAAAAATATGAGTTTTTAAATAGTGATTTTAACCACGAGGCTTTTCTGTTTAAAATATAGTATTTTTGTTTCGTCTAAATTTAAAAGACAGTATATAAATATTAAAACATTTGATTGCCTGTGTATTCAATAATGCTTACGCAAATTACGCCTTTCCATTAGAGTCAATGATGAGGTTTTGGGGCTTTTTTCTTCTTTTGACAAACCATTGAAATGAACCACATAAAAAGTTTTCATTTGGGATTATTGAAATTTTGAAGATTTTGTTTGTTGGTTTGTGTTCTACGTTAAAAAACAATATTAATTGTTGTATAAAATTATTAGATCATTCTAGGGCACTTCATTTGGAATTGAAGCATAGTTTGACAAACATCTTTGTGTAGCCCATAAGATAACCATGCATGGGCTTGATGGGTGAATAATTGGTCACAGCTAAGTATTTTAAATCATGTTGTGCACAAGAGTTTAGTAGTGGATTTGGATCAAGAGTTTAGTAAGGGGTTAATTATATAAAAGTTATTTTCAAGAGTGAATCTCTCTAGATCGCTTCAGCTTTTCGACTATCTTAAGCTACTGCAGAAGTTTTTACCTATATCTGTCATATTACTATTGAGATAGCTCCCTGTCCTCTGTACTATTTTTTCCTATTAATCTAATAAAAACTATCCACTTTTTAATATAAAAAAAGTGAACAGAGGTTTGCCAGTTTGGAACTCAATGCACATAAAATAATCATCCACAAAAAAAACTCATCAATTTTTTTTTTTTTTTTCAGTTTTTGGGCTAGGCCGAGCTTTCAGCTCCCTTCCATCACCCTCCACTCTATATCCCATTGGGTCACCTTTGATCAATTTGAGCCCAGAGTGTTCAAAATTCCATCTTTACAACCACTTCCCTCAAAACAATCTTAGGATATGTGATTAAAAGGACACCCAAGAATTGTTTCTAGACACTCGACAAATGACAAGTGAAGTCCCTTTTATGATACATTCAATATACCGGTGCATTGCACTTTTAGTTTTTTTTTTTTTTTTTTGGTTACAAGGATGGCAGAAGCCAAAGAAGAAAAGCTAAACAGGCACAGCCCTATCATAGGCCCTCCCTAGTTCATCATCCCGCAAAATGCTGGTAAGATGATCAGGAGCAGAATCATAGTGGTGTATACCCAAAGGGAGCTCATGCCCCATATTGGCAAGGAGGTCCGCAGCTCTATTTTGTTCCCTGTAAATATGAGAGATGTTGCAACTCCAGTTACGATGCGCACTTTTAGTTCTTGAATTAAAAGATTAAAAGATTAAAATCCAGTTATTGATAAAATAATACACCGATACATTGGATGTACCATACAAAATATACATGAGAACGATTCGTGACAATTTTCAGGTGTTCGTATAATTGCCCTAATCATTATATCTCGGATCTAAGGTCATGCGGATGAATTTTATTATTCACTATGACACTAGTCAATTTGATATCAAAAGACTAACTTTATAATTAGTACTTGTTGTTTTCCCAGTTTTAGGGTTCTTTCCAGCAAACACATGATTGTTGTAAAATACTAAACAATAATATTTGGATGACTGAGAAATTGCTCAACCTTCGGATGCTTTCCTCAAGGCCAAAAGTAGATTCTTGTTGCCATTACAGCAAGCTTCTACAGCCTAAACCAGATCAACATGATATCAATGTGACCTTGCATGGCTTTTTTCAAACGTCAAATATCATCGGCATGATTGATCATTCTTGATTACAAGGGACCATAATTTTTTACAAAAAAACTGTCTTATGCTTTGGACCTCTTGATTGTCAAATCCATATAAGTACAAGAAATCCATTGAAAATGATTCGAATTTGATTATTTCAATGTTCCATATATAATTTATTTTTTTGGTGAAAAATAGTTAAGCCAACCGTACAGAAGGTACAGAGAGTGCCCCAGTACGATGGCAATTGACCCTTAGGATACTCCGTAACCATATATCCTGACTTTGTTTTTATTTTTAAATAACGAGTAGCGTGATTGATATTTTTAAGTTCAATTATTTATTGAGATGATAAGAATCAAATTCTTGTAGTGAGTGTGGTGAAAATAATGAGCTCAGTGCATGAGTATAAACTCTTTTGAGAGTACCGTGTCTGTGTTCAAAATTATGTCATTTTTTATTTAAAAGGGTATTAAATGGAAGTCTTTAAACATAGAATGTTGTATTTTGGACCATATTTATTAATCATATTGCTGATCACGTGGATTCTACATTGCTGTGGTACAAATAGCGTTATTGTTAAACATAATCACCATGCAAACAAAAAAAAACCAAAGAAGTACAAGTACTTGACGCCAGGACCAACTAGGATTGTGACCTTTCAAACCATTTTGTAGGGCTTTCCAAAAGAAGCAAGTATATTGGGAGCAAACTTCAAACCACACCAAGATTCTTTCCATTCACTTTCAGACGTCGGTTTCTCGTTTCTTTGGAAAGTACAGCTTTCTGCTATGCTGTATATGCTGGCGGCGTTGTTTCAGAAGCTCAGCCTTTGTCTTCTTCCAAATGGCCGCTGCTCTGTTCCTCGCTCTCTCTCTCTCTCTCTCTCTCTCATCTGTCAAAGACTGGCATATACTATGTCTTATATGGTGGAAACTTAATTGGGTGCATGTCAGGTTGTATATATATCCCAAGTTCTTGTATGTTTTTCGAACCGTTTCTCCAACAACACTACAGACCCTCTCTGGCTTCTGGGTTTTAATGGTCTTGGTGTTTGGTGAAGAATGTTCATGTGAAGGAAGCTGATTGCTTGAGATTTCTGTTAGATTTGGTACATATTGGCATTTTCAATGCCCAACCCTTTATCCCCTGATGACCACTTTGTGTTGCCTATCAGTTGTTTGAATTATGTTTTCTGTGGGTTTTTAGTTATCATTGTGTTGAGTATCATCTTACACATTATAAAACCTAAAGATATGATTAATTTCCATGCAATGCAATATATCCAACACTCACTGATGAGATGAGTCTTGTTCATTTGGTGAGGTAAAAACTAATGGGATTAGTTGCCATTGCCATTTGAAATTTAAAATTTACTTTTCATTTTCTCAGACAGATAGTAGTGTTTCTAATGCTTAAAAACTGATTGAACAAGAAACTCCACTCAACTAAGCCTGATTTTCATATTTCCAAATCATAAAGCAGGAATTATAAGTTCCAAATTGTATTTGTCTTTCTTCACATGTCATCAACTTCCTCATTAACTAGGTGAATGGAATATGTGGTCTTCTTGAAATTGATACAAGAAGCTGTGGCCTCAAGATGTTGGAGGAATCATATTTCACCAACCTGTATTAGATATTTTTTTATTTGTTAAATGATGACTTTTGCATCCGTCGAACTTTTTTATATGACAACTTTCTGAATTTGCAGATTGTCTATCTTTCCGTTTCTCGGTGGGGGCTAAGACAGTGGAGCCGAAATGGACACGTCAGTTGCCCTTGAGCCTATATGCAAGGAAGCTGTTGATCTGGTGCATGTTCTTCATCTATTTACATTTTGGTGTTAAATTAGCATTCCTCAAAATCTTATGCTAATCATAAAGCTCATATAGAACTAGTGTGCGAGAGGATCTCCCTGTGAAGTATTACCTAGTACCTGTCATATTAGAGTCTTTTGAGTATTCTTTTAATCTTAAATATTATGGCAGGAGAACATCCCTGTTGAAGAAGTCTTTGAAAATTTGAAATGCACGGCAGAGGGTCTCAGTTCTGTTGAGGTGCAACAGCGGTTGGAGGTGTTTGGTTACAACAAGCTTGAAGAGAAAAAGGTTTCGGAGAACTTGTTTCAGCTTGTGCTCTTACTTTTGTTGTTGTAATTAAATTCTTTAAATTGTTTCTTAGGCAGAAATCTCTTTCAGTTAGCTTCCACCTTCTTGTTCTATAATACTGTATTTTTCTTTGCAGGAAAGTAAACTATTAAACTTTCTGGGATTTATGTGGAACCCTTTGTCTTGGGTTATGGAAGCAGCTGCACTAATGTCCATAACTCTTGCACATGGAGGCGTAAGTCTCTAAGTCTCTAGGAGTTCATCTTACCATTGAGACCAGAACTTAGGTTTCTGAACTGACTTTTGAAAACATTTTTCTTTCAGGGAAAGGGTGTAGATGTTTATGACTTCGTGGGCATCGTGGCACTACTTATTATCAATTCAACAATAAGCTTTATAGAGGAAAATAATGCTGGAAATGCAGCTGCAGCCCTTATGGCACGACTGGCTCCAAAAGCCAAGGTTATCTCATTTTTATAGATGAACTGCATTTCCCTTCTCCACCAACCATTTCCTTACCGTTTCCTTTCTGTTCTGTTCATAGGATTTTATTTGATTTGATTCTTTCTGTTGCCTTCTGTAAAGTTGATCGTGAATAAAATCTCGACAGGTTTTACGAGATGGAAAATGGAGTGAGGAAGATGCTTCTGTGCTGGTTCCTGGAGACATTATTAGTATCAAATTAGGAGATATAATTCCTGCTGATGCTCGTTTGCTTGAAGGAGATCCTTTAAAAATTGATCAGGTAGCTAAGTCATATTCTACTATTATGGTTATGAGCCATTTCTACATGGTGATTTATATACAAGTGTATTGAAATTTGAATATGATAAGGAAATTAGGAATAGACCAAGCAAAAGGGAAAGGTTCAAGCTAAATGAGGTTGGGACTTTATTTAAGGTTTCTATGTTCAGGTCTTATAATAAATCTACCCTTAAATTCAATCACAATGCACAGTCGAAATTTAGTTTATAACTGGCCTGAGTAACTGGAATTGTTACTTAAATGTTACTTTCCTATTGGATAAGCAGGAATATATGAATGAAGTTATGTCCTTGATTCTGCCATCCATGCATCCTTTTTCCATATTACTTGATCCCTAATTTCTTAGATTAAAATGACCTTGAGCAGTAGGAGAGTAACATGGTACCTCATCCTTAGAAGTTCTTTCATGTTATGTTAAATTCAAATTAATTTCAATGTTGATGCCATAAAACAAGTAGTCTAGAAACCATTGGCATTATTGTCTTTTCAAGAGGAGGTCATACCTAAGATGAACATTAATGGATATGTGACCCATTATGAGTGTTTAACGCATCCTTATATCACCTGGTTCTACTATTTCTCGCCTAATATTGTGACAGACTTTCCGAACTTTCTGTTTTATTATTTGTTTCTTCTTTTCAGTCTGCCCTTACAGGAGAGTCACTCCCAGTAACTAAGCATTCTGGTGATGGAGTATACTCTGGGTCAACATGTAAACAAGGTGAACTCGAAGCAATTGTCATTGCAACTGGAGTACATACCTTCTTTGGAAAAGCTGCCCATCTTGTGGAAAGCACGACACATGTTGGGCACTTTCAGCAGGTTCCTTTTTAGAACTCTTTTCATCTTAATAGAGTCATATGTTCATGTTGGTAAAGTGTCAAGCCAATAGACATCTTTCATATGATGCTTTTCAATTTAGAACTCAGCAGCCAAAAACTTTCAGTTTGTTGCTTACAGGTAACGGGACAGTGAAATCCACCAATGTTAGGGAGTGTTTCATCTTGAGTACGAGAATTTGTTACTGGTTTCACATGGCTAAATTACCATTTGGACTGATTGTTTCAGGTCTTAACAGCTATTGGAAACTTTTGCATTTGCTCAATTGCCGTTGGAATTGTGATTGAAATAATTGTCTTAATAAGTCAAGGTAGACCTTATCGTCCTTCAATAGATAACCTTCTTGTTCTACTTATCGGCGGCATCCCAATTGCTATGCCAACAGTTCTGTCTGTCACCATGGCCATTGGTTCTCATCGTTTAGCTCAGCAGGTATAACAAGCTGCATTTAATTTATATCATGAAATTTCAGTGCTGAGTTAGACTCTCTTCGATGTGGAAGTCAAAGTAATAGTTTGTCTGAGTTCTTTTCAGGGTGCAATCACAAAGAGAATGACGGCTATTGAAGAAATGGCTGGGATGGATGTGCTCTGCAGTGATAAAACAGGAACTTTAACTCTCAACAAATTAACAGTGGACAAGAATCTCATAGAGGTGTTAATTCTTGATCCTGTCATATGCTTAAATTTTTAGACAGATATGACTGTGAACTACGTAATTATCTTGCTCATTGAAGTTTATTATCAATTCACATTTTGTTGGTATGTTTAAATCTACACAATAAAGCTATTCACTGTTTAAGATTTTTCCTATTTCTATTCCCAGTGGTCTGAGAGAACCATATGTGTAAAGAAAGTACATCTTCTCTCCGGAGCCTTCTTGTTCTAAGCTATATAATCAGAAACATAAGGACTCAAGATAGATTTACATTATTGTTGTTTAGAATGTACGAAGTAGAGCTAAATATTTTGCTATATAATATTGTTTGGAATGAAAAGATGAAACCTACTATGGTTCTGCTTTACTGTATCTCCATGGATGTTAAATAAGCTCTATTGCATTATGTTGACATTTGACAACGACTTCCATTTTGCAGGTTTTTGCCAAAGGTGTTGAAAAGGACACGGTTGTATTGATGGCCGCAAGAGCTTCAAGGTTGGAGAATCAAGATGCTATTGATGCTGCAATTGTTGCAATGCTAGCTGATCCTAAGGAGGTAGGAGATTGTATAACTCAAAATGTTTATGCAACTCTTATAGGATGCTAAAGTTGAAGGTTTTGGAGAAGTTGAGCCTGCATAGGTGTTTCAATTCAGTCTTCAAGTGCAATTCCAATGTGAAACTATTGTTGTACGATAACAAGAAGTGCATATTTATAGTATCATATTACGCCACCAAAATTATTATAGTTCAGTGAAAAAAAAAAACAGATATAGCATATATTCTACTCTAAATTGCAGGGCTATGTAGGGCAGGGCATTTAGGCTACGAGATTTACCGTGTAGTTTTGAAACTTGCATATGCAATGATGTGTTTTGTTCACTAAAGCTTCATTGAACTGAGTTTCTCCTGTGTTCATTTGTAAGGCTCGAGCTGCAATTACAGAAATTCACTTCCTTCCATTCAATCCAACTGATAAGAGGACAGCACTTACATACATAGACAAAGCTGGTAAAATGCACAGAGTGAGCAAAGGTGCACCAGAGCAGGTACTTAATGTCTCAATTTGAAATCTTGGTTTCTTAGTCCTTCACAGTAAAAACTGACCTAACAAAATTCTTTTATTTGTGTAATTTGTAGATACTCAATTTGGCATGGAATAGATCAGATATTGAGAAAAGGGTACACTCAGTGATTGACAAATTTGCAGAGCGTGGACTTCGATCCCTTGCTGTTGCTCAGCAGGTAACTGAGATTTTAACAAATACCTACTCTTGGATGTATGTTCCTTTGATGCATTATGGTTGAGGAGAGTTCTGTAATTTACAGGAAGTTCCTGCTGGTACAAAAGACAGTCCTGGTGGACCTTGGGAGTTTGTCGGTCTTCTCCCGCTGTTTGATCCACCACGCCATGACAGTGCTGAAACTATTAGAAGAGCTTTAGATCTTGGTGTGAGTGTTAAAATGATCACAGGTATGTGAAAAAAGGAGTTTTTTCTCTTTTCATTTCAATGCTACATTATACTAAAAAAAACTCAGTCTACTCATTCTTAGCCATCAGTTTCGAGAGGTCAACAGGGTCGGGTCATAAAACTATCAATTTATTCGTTCTTCTGATTTACCTGTACTACTATCAAGATTCACTACCAGAAAAGTTGCTGATGACTCTGAAGTTACTTCTATCAATTTACTCGTTCAGGACACTAATTTCTAATGGACTTCATAAATTTCATTATCTTGTTCTAATCCCAAGTGACTAATGTTTATGATGAACTTCATAGATTATGACCACTTCCATTCCAACCTTCTCAGCACCCTAAGTTTCAGACCTTTTTTCAAAACTTTCTTTTGACTTCCGTAATTGAATTATTTTCCAGGTGATCAACTGGCAATTGGGAAAGAGACAGGGAGACGGCTTGGGATGGGTACAAACATGTATCCATCATCGGCATTGCTTGGTGAAAATAAGGATGGCTTAGATACAACTCTAGGAATTGATGAGCTCATTGAGAGTGCTGATGGTTTTGCTGGTGTCTTTCCTGGTAATCATGTTTGTTACAGTTTGTTACTTTTGTGCGTCAACTTCGCATTGCTTCTGCCTGACTTGATGCTTCATTTCAGAGCATAAATATGAGATTGTGCAGCGATTACAAGGTAAGAAACACATAGTTGGAATGACGGGTGATGGAGTTAATGATGCACCTGCATTGAAGAAAGCAGACATTGGAATTGCTGTAGCAGATGCCACAGATGCTGCTCGTAGTGCATCTGACATCGTACTGACAGAACCTGGGTTGAGTGTTATTATTAGTGCTGTTTTGACAAGCCGTGCAATCTTTCAAAGAATGAAGAATTACACAGTAAGGGGATTATCTCTTATCATTGTTTTAGCAAGTTGACCTGGAAGTGATCCTGGTACTGAATCTTGGGTTTGTTTTCAATAATTGTTTTGTTCTTGTTTCTTTCTTTCAGATATATGCCGTCTCTATAACAATACGTATTGTCGTAAGTAGTTCATGACCTCTTTTCTGTCACATATAAGCAAGCCGTAATGTCAGTTTTCATTTCTAACTGGGTTTCTTATACAGCTGGGTTTCTTGCTGCTTGCTGTATTCTGGAAATTTGATTTCCCTCCTTTTATGGTCCTCATCATTGCCATTCTTAATGATGGTAAGTATTACTAACCCTTTAAGTTCTCTCATCTCTTGTGTTTGTCTGTAACAGAGTTTATTGAGCGTGAACTCTCGGTTTTCTACTGTTCTTCATTTACTCCCCTTCTTCCTGTTGAAAATAAACCTGAACTTTAAACTACTTACCAGGTACTATTATGACAATATCCAAAGACAGAGTTAAGCCATCTCCAGTTCCTGACAGTTGGAAGCTCAGTGAAATATTTGCAACTGGGATTGTCTTAGGCAGTTACCTCGCCGTGACGACAGTTGTGTTCTTCTATATCACTTACGAAACTCGATTCTTTCAGGTAAACATGATTATTGTGCATCCTTTCCTAGTATCCCGTTGATTTATCCAGATAAAAAATGCAGAATTTTAAATTTCTGAATTTTTGCAAGGGGAAATTATATTAGTTAGTTTCTCTTAGTCTATTAATTGTTCCTTATCTTACTGTTACTATTTCTATGTTTTGCTGATACCTTGGGCTCCCATAGCCTACAAGCTTAAATTTTCAGTATCAAAGGTAGTTTGATATGGCATCATAGAACTTTCTTTGTCCTTTTGTCTTCAGATCCTAGTGGCGCTTCTAGCCTAAAAGAAATCCTAGTAGTCCCTGATTTTAATAGTTTCTCAGTTTTGCATGTGTAAACTTGCATTTGGTTCATTTCATGGTTATTGCCTTTGGCATAGATGAACACTGTCAGGGCTTACATTTTGTACTGGATGACAATGATCAAGATTTTAACCCCTCTCTCTCTCAGAAAAAATTCAAAGCAGATGATATCTTCAATGAGCCGCTCTATTATAAAAATAATAGTCTCAACGAGCCACTAAATGCAAAGCTAGCATCTGCCGTGTACCTTCAAGTTAGCACCATCAGCCAGGCTCTAATTTTTGTCACTCGCTCCAGAGGGTGGTCATTCACAGAAAGACCTGGTCTTCTTCTTGTTATTGCTTTCATAGTTGCTCAACTGGTAAACGGTTTCAACCTTTTTCAATCGAATAGCTTTCAATATATAACATTAGGTAGAAATTCTTCAGGCTCAAATAATGCTTCACATTCATCAAAATTTATGCGTGGAATATCTCTTTTAAACTTCCTTTTGTTCAGAAAACTTTAGTTACAATACTAAACTTACAATGGTTTGAATTCATAATACGAAACGCTCCATGCTTACAGGTTGCAACATCAATATCTGCTCAAGCAACGTGGGGATTTGCTCGAATTCGAGCCATCGGCTGGCATTGGTGTGGAATCGTATGGTTATACAACATTCTCATCTATATGCTACTTGATCCTATCAAGTTTTTTGTTCGATATGCGCTCAGTGGGAGGGCATGGAGTTTGATATTGAACAAAAGAGTGAGTGAATTTGAACCTTCCATCTCATGACACAATTTTCTTTTTCTCTTAGCATTAGACATCAAGAATGAATGAAAATATGTGCTTGGTTTGCCATGTTCCTCTGTTAGGCTTGCTTTTGTAGATTTTAACAAAACTTTTGGACTTACTTTTCTCATTAGACCTTTCTAAGAGAATTTCCACATTTATGTGTATGTCTATAATTTTGCAGACGGCTTTCAACACCCAAAAGGACTTTGGTAAAGAATTTCGTGAGGCTGCATGGGCTGCTGAACAGCGAACGGTTCATGGCCTCCCATCCGAGCCAAGGAACATCCCTGAGAGGCACACATTCAGGGACGTTAGCATCATGGCTGAAGAAGCCAGGAGACGTGCAGAGATTGCAAGGTTGGCCTTTTTCTTGCGTTGGATGGTTCAAGTTTTCTGTATATACCAATAGCATATATAAAACATGAGAAATATTATGTTGCCAAACAACTGCTTATATTTATAGACTATGAATCTAGATTGCACACTCAGACAAAAATCAACGTAATCAACAATTTAGATTCACCGTATGACAACAAAAGCATCTTAGGTTATTACGTGTTTTGGCCATGTTGTTTGTTGCCTAACTTTGATTTTGCTGTTTCTTTGCAATGCAGACTGAGGGAGCTTCACACTCTGAAGGGGAAGGTCGAGTCCTTTGCAAAGCTAAGGGGTTTAGATATCGAAGTGAACCCACATTACACACTCTAAGTCATTTTCTGGTGTACTTTTGGATATTGTAGTTTCCCTCTCACTGTGTGACCATTTTGATCCTTTTCCTCTACTTTATTCTTGATCATTTTTCCTTATGTTGTATGGGTTTGATGGACACAGCTTGATAAAGCAAAAATAAAATATCAATAAAAGTTTTAGTCTCCCACTGTTTCTCTATCGTTTCGAAGATGGGTTTTGGGGTTGATTTGATCAATATGGCTCAAATGTTCCATTATCTTCTGTGGATATTTTTTTATGCTGATATAGTGTTTATGATTAAAAACACTGCTAGTTTGGCCGACATCAAATTATGAACAAAAAAAAAAGGGTTTGTAGCTGAAGTACTTGGTTGAGAATATTTACGAACTACTGTTCATCTATACACATGAAATCTTATGTTCAACTTTTCAGTCACTCAAAATCGCTCGTATGAAGAAAATATCTACACAGAGAATTAAGTAAGGTATCGCCGATATCATCGGGATAATGTCGGAGACGATAATTTCTCATACGGTCAATATTATCTAAGATAAATTTCCATATATTAAAAATTCCTTAAGGATAAATTTAGGCATATGTTTAATGTTATTTATTATTTTATTATGAAGTTGTATTTTTATATATTATATATTATGGAGTTGTATTATTATTCACTATTGAGTTTTAATATAGTTCATTATATGTGATACTAAGTTTAAACGTAATAGAAATTTTTTCTATGTGGTACTAAGTTACTCATATATTTTATCTTTTTTTTTTGGGCAAGCTCATATATCTTATCATATATATCAAGTCTAATATATTGTAGTAAATTATTATAACTTAAAAATTATGGTGTGTTTAATTTTCTTTCACTAATTACTACATATTTTCTAAAGTAACAGTGTTTGTCAGGTCATTACGTAATCAACTTAAATTACTCAAACCCACCATGCCATGCTTTTCCTTTCAATTTTGTGTGATAAAATAATAGACAATTAACTAAGTAAACATCTTCTAAAGTTTTTCGCACAATTTTCGTCATTTTTATTCAATTTTTATTGATATCGATCTTTCCTCGATATATCTGTTTTTTTGAACCAGGGATATTTTCAAACTCTCGATATTTTAGACCTTGATTAATCCTAAAAGTGACAGATTTCAAATATCTTTTTTTTCCTTTTCCACTAAAGAATATATTTAAAACATCATTACTAATTATAATCCGATTAGGAGGAATGATATTTTTTCTCCCATCCCCTCTATCCTTGTTGGGCTCGACAAGATGGAATCACTCACCTCATGAAGTTTGGTGATGAGCTGTCTGATTATAATTTGTGCGGACAATCTCGATTATGACGTTTATATTTTTTAACTTTTTGGTTTTGCCTTTTGTTTCCGACTCACGTGAAGGACGAAGTATGAACAGACCTTTGGCTAGGGGTGGGCACGGACCACGGTATGACATCCCGGTGTCAATCCCGAATAGTGGAATCGGTATGGGATGACACGGGATGAGGGTTTTTGAAAACACGTTCAAATCGTACCGAACCCAAACGGGATCGGTATGATTCGGTATCAATGTTGATACCGTAACAAATCTACAAATTTTCAAGTTCAATCAAATCTGAAAATCAAATGGATGCTGTTACAATAGTTCAATCAAATCTGCAAATTTTCAAGTTCAATCAAATCTGAAAATCAAATGGCTGATGTTACAACATACAATAGTTCAATCAAATCTGCAAATTTTCAAGTTCAATCAAATCTGAAAATCAAATGGCTGCTGTTACAACTTACAATAGTTCAATCAAATCTGCAAATTTTCAAGTTCAATCAAATCTGAAAATGGCTGCTCTTACAAAAGTTCAATCAAATATGCAAATCTTCAGATTCAATCAATTCTGAAAATCAAATGGCTCCTGTTACAACTTACAATAGTTCAATCAAATCTGCACATTTTCAAGTTCAACCAAATGTGTTTGTACTGGTGGTAGCAGCTTCAGTACTTGCATATTCTGCAAAAAATAAATCCACACATGTTCTTATAACCAAATGCAACATTATAAAATAATAAACAATTAAAAAGCCTAAACATTTAAGATCAAATTAAAAATAAATACAACATTATAAGTAATAATTAATAAACATAGTAAACAAACCTAATTCAACACTCTCATAAATGCACAATTTATATGCTTATATATAAGAAAACAGACCATGGAATGCATAAAAGATATTTGCATTTGGTATCGAAATGCCAACTTGTGGTCTAAATGCTATGGCATTCAAAATTCATTTATTTTGTATTTAGGGTCTGAGATGTATGCATTTAGGTTTGAAATCCAACTATTTCAAATCTTGATACTTGATTAGTGATGTCGTGTACCATTGGAGGTCTAGTTTGTCATGGGATAGAATTGATGCTGAACCACAGTTATTGTGCCTGAAATCTAAGCACAGAAACTTCTTTAAGAACATAACTATCATATATATATACATATACATAAACAGGTAAACTGACAGTAGCCCATATGCATGTTAATAATTCATGTCTTCCCAAAATCAAAATCAATCCATCCTAAATAATAAGAGAATTGATACCGTATGGTATTAATAGATTCCCACACATGCTTACAGAACCAATTCATGTCTTCCCAAAATCAAATAATCTCTCAAATTTGAAAACAAATACCTGAGATTGGTAGCAGAGGCAGAGGGTAAGGCTTGAAGAAGAAGATCCTACAAATTCGGAGAGACTTCGGGTTGGGTTGGGGCTTTCCTTTTCCACGGGTTTGGTTTTTCCGTTTTGGAGAAGAAGAGGACAGAGAGACAGAGACAAAGGAGGATGAGGAGGAGAAGAAGATGAGATCGATTGATGTTGTGGAGTTGGGAACAGATTCAATTTGATTGAGAAAGGAGAAGAGAAGAGAAAAATCAGACAGAGGAAAGGAGAAAGGAGGAAAAAACGAGAGAAACAAAGAGGCAGTCGACAAAAACATCTCGATGGACTTAGGGTTAGAACTGAAATGAAAATAGGAATTAATAAAATAATTTACTATTCGGTACGGTATGACATCAACCGGGATCACAAATGTGAAACCGATGTCGTGTAAAACAGGAACGGAATGACACGGTATCATCCCGTTTACACATCAACACCAAACGGGATGGCACGAAAATTGACACGGTTTGACACAATTTACGGGATGACTTCGGTATTTCGGTTTTGATGCCCACCCCTACCTTTGGCTAGTCCACTTCACAAATATGTCCGTGAAAATCACGTGCTCTAATGGGAATGAACTACTTTACACAAAAGCAAAATGAATTACCTAAAGATTCTGTTCGACCAAAAAATACCTAAAGATTCTGACTAAAGTAAATCTGAAAATTTATGGTTTTGAGATGAAATTTCTGGTTTAAGATGATATTAGAGGTTCAAATGGAACCACCTCTCGCATAGCACTGGGTGAACTGAATTTCTGTTTACATAGACGTTAGTTCCACGTGGCATCAATCCGGTGTCCATTTAAAGAACAAATCGTACGTCTCACCAACCAAATCTCATGTTAATGATAATAATTAACTTAATAGTTAGACCGACGAGGAGGCCAACAGTTTAATTATACTGTAACCATATGCTTCATTTTGCTAAACTTTAAAAAAAAAAATATATATATATATATAAACAAATATGTTACATGTCCCAATATCATAGGTTTGCAAAATGTAATTGAAGATATATATCGGTATTTTATAAGGGCGGAATTTATGGCACTATGTTTTTGACATAATTTTTGGGCTTTTAAATGACCTCACTTTAAATGATGAGATTATACCTGGCTTTTTGACATAAAAAATAAATAAATAAAAGTAATATTCTCTTTCTTCTCTCTATTTTCTCGGAAAGGTAAATTTATCTCAATAAATCATTTTTTTTCTCTCTTTTCTCGCTGTTTCTTTCTTTCCTTATCTTTTAAAAAAATTGAAACTATTTTGGAGAAAGTATTAAGTTTGCTAGCATCCCATCTTCAAGTTTAACCTTATTGGTGCCAATGGCACCGTAAGAAGTAGGACTAGTGTTAATATAGGATGAGCTGTAGGGTTTATAAGACCTAAGAATTTGAATTTGATTACATAAGAAAAAAAAGGGGAAAACAACATAAAAATTCAGATCATAGAAACTCATAATGTAACAGGCATGAAGAAGAAGAAGAAGAAAAAGTTTGAGAAAGGTTGTCAAGGGGAGAAGGTGTGGCAATTAATGAGGTTTAATTAAAGAAATTAAAACATGAATGAAGAGAGAGAAAATATATTTTATTATTTAGTTAATTAAAGAATTAAAATTAATAATATGATTTCAACCATTTATTGCATTGAAAAATTGTGTCAAAAATTATGTCAAAAATATAGTGCCACTAATTCGCTCCAAGTTTTATGTTTTATATGCTTTATTTTCAACCACATTTCTCCCCCGTGAGTAGTCCTAGTTAGTTCCCACCTGACTATTATGTCGCTTTGTCAACTTTACAAATTTCTCACCATATTTTATAAATCAAATTATTAAATTTCACATTCGTTTTTTTTTTCTTTCAACAAATTCCTTTTGCTCCAGTGCTTGTTTGCCATGTCACGACCGCACCACGAATTCCACACCACAAAAATAAAGTAAACAAACATATATATCCACGTACCCCACTTCTGTTTCTTCTTGTTGATTTTCAGATAAGATTCATGCAATAAACATGGTTTTTATTGGCTGTCCTCACTCGGGTTTGTGCCAAATTAGGTCCTCATGTGTTTGTCTGTCTCCATTTGGCATTTCCAAGCCCTTTCTTTTTAACGCGTTTGGTCTTCAAATTTGTGCTGCTATATAAAATTTTATTCACTTCCCTCGTTTTCTCCATTGCATTAAATTAACTGTGAAACAATGAAAGATATTTAGATTTTTTGAGCTGCTTCCTTGGTCCTAAAACGACTACGTTAATCACTGATTTTCAGATCAGATACTGCCTAATCATCCCTTGGTTTCTTGTCTTAATCTGCCTTCTTAACTGGCTCTCCATTGCCATTACAATTTACAATCTTACTCTGCCGTGCAAGCAACCAAGTTCTAGTTCACTCCGACCGGCGTCGAATCCTATGGTTTTTCTTCGTTGTTCTAGAGCGTTACGTGTGATGGGAGTTGGGATATTCTCGTTATGATTAATTAATGTTAATTGGTTTAAGTTAAGGAGGTCGTGTTATATTTCAGCATATATTTGATTTCGTTGGATGGTACGGCTGTGCTTAGTTTAAGTTAGTTGGAATTTGCTTACTGTCTGTAATGGAGATGAGATTGTTTGAATCCAAAGCTATGTCTGCATCTGAGACGGTTCAGATGGGAAGGATGTATTTGAACCGGTTTTCGGGTTTCAGGCACATACCAGCTGGTGCCAAATTCTCTCCCCAGTTCTGTTCTTGCAGAGGTAATTGTTTTCAGACAACAAAAACAAGGAGACAGAAAAATAGGATTTTTTATATTTTTAATTCTCAAGTTTTTCATTTCCTTTCCAGGGATTCTTCTGAAGGCTTCTTATTCTTCTCATCCTTCCAGTTCGAAAAATAACTTTCCGTCAAGTAACGCTATTGGTTCAGTTGGAGATAAACTTGCAGGGGAAACTTGCTTGTTTCAAATAGTTGGAACAAATGGCACAGGGACGAGACCGAATTTGTTTCCTAGAGAGATTACAGTACTTGATGCCTTTGATGATGAGTACGGGGGAGTTATCGTTGATCCAGAACGATTACCAGCAAACCCTAATGCCTTTGGCTATATCCTGCATTCTTCTCTTTCTCATTGGAGCATGGAGGTATATATTCTCTGCATATGCCACACAATATGGTACCTCACCTTTTTGCTAGGAAAGTGATAATTATAAACTTTAGTCACATGGAGAGCCTTTGATTTTCTGATCCCTCCTTTTAAATTAACATTGTTGTCTGGTAATGGTTTTGCTGCTTATGTACCCTTGATCTTTGTAATTTATACGAGCCTTATGTCTGTTCCCTTCCCTTATAATATAATTGATACCATTAGGAGATGTAATATGTAATTTTCATTTGACTGCAGGGGAAGAAGGGAATTTGGCTAAAGCTGCCAGTAGAAAGAGCTGAGCTTGTTCCAGTTGCTATTAAGGTACCTTACTAACTTCTGTATAAAAGGATTTATGATACGAAACCATAGTTTCGTGATCTGAAGGTGAATGAAAGAAGAAAGTTCACAGCACAAGTAATTCGGGTTTGCAGAATTATATTCCTTTCTTTTGTTTTGCTTATTTGCCGAGTGTACTGTGATTATCTGATGTAATCTATCCGGTTTCAGGAAGGGTTTGAGTACCACCATGCAGAACGAGGGTATGTGATGTTGACATACTGGATTCCAGAAGGACCTTGCATGCTTCCTGCTAATGCTTCACATCAAGTAGGGATTGGGGGATTTGTCATCAATGAAAATAATGAGGTATAAATTGCTCTGTTGATAATGTGAGAAAGAAACAATAAATTCATACTTGGGATACACAACTAGCCAATTTTCTTAATCTTTGTATGAAACTTATGAGGTAGCTTTCTCATAAATTTTCTTCCTAAACTTAATCGGATGCAAGAAACCTACCTAAATCGTTTTGTAACCAACCTTAATGCCATGACTTCAACATAGTCGGCGAGAGATTCTTTGAATCTTTGGTTCTGTATCTTTCAGACAGACCAGACTAAGTAGTAATCTTGCTGAATCTAGGAAGTGGAACGATCCCAAAACGTGCGTGGAAGTTGGCTGACGTGTTTGTATTCCAATAACTGTAACTGAAGAAAATATTTATACGGTATAACCACTAGTAATGTGCACTGTACTTATCTTTAGTTAATTGGCTTTGATAAACTTGTTTAAGCCCTTTGATTAAATGCAGCATTATTGAACTGATGACAAATTGCAGGTTCTTGTTGTACAAGAGAAACACTACGCTCCTGCATGCGCTGGTTTTTGGAAAATACCAACCGGCTTTATCCTTGAGGTATGTTATCCAAGTTTGGAACTGCAATAGATCATGTTTTTCTAATTCTTTGCCTACTTATATTTTTCTTCCTTTGGGATCAGTCGGAAGAGATTTTCACAGGCGCTGTGAGAGAGGTTAAGGAGGAAACCGGGGTAAGAATTTGGTACCTAATAATTCTTCTAAGGCTCAATTCCATAGATTGCACGAATTTATTCTTGCAAAGTAGTTAATATCCAATCATGTTCTTCTAATACTGTCAGCTGCATTTTGTTTTAATTGCAGATCGATACAGAGTTCGTTGAGGTTATAGCATTCAGGTAATAACCATATCTAATTGTTATTCACAACACTTAGACATGTGACAGAAGATGATTATATTTTGTTTACATTTTGCAATACATACACTTTTTTCTTTCCAACTGTAACATTTTTAAAAACCGTAGTGAGTACATATCGTAAGCATCGTTTTGTTTACAAAGAATGCTGCGTATTTGTGAGGGAAAAGCATTCGATAAGTAAATTAAGCAGTTGAAACCGGTGCAGTGGGACACTTCATATAAGTTCTGAGTACTGATTTCCTTCAACAGACGGCAGCTAATATTTTCTTTAATTTCAACTCCAGGCATGCTCACAATGTAGCTTTTGAGAAGTCAGATTTGTTCTTTATCTGCATGCTACGGCCACTATCGACTGAGATTACAGTTGATGATCTTGAAATTGAAGCAGCAAAGGTAACTTTTTGCACTCACAGAATACAAGCTTAGCACCATTTTTAATGGCTTCAGTTTTTACAGCTTTGGCCTATCCGGCTATCATGACAAAGCTATAATAGGGGTGTAGAAAATAAAAATGAAAAGTACAGAAAATTATCTACAAGAAAACTAGTTGGAGAGATTATGTAATTGCTTGCTAGTTCCCCTCTTTCCCATTGCCCTCTGTCTTCTTTCTTGATAAAATGGTATCAATGTACTTCTAGTCTTCGTCCCTTTGGGGACATCTGATAAACTTGTACTTAATGTACTTTTCTAGTCTTCTACAAGCAAAAACTGGAAAAACATTCAGGACTATCTAGTAAATTAAGGATGACAAGAAAATGTCGGACCATAGGCAAGCTATGAAAATTAACCGTAATGCCCCAGGCATGAGCTGGTTGCTACCTGCTTTAGCAGCTTTACAAACTTCTGGTTTTTGGCATTGCTTAAGAGACTAATAATTTCTCATTCCTCATGTAGTTTTGGTAACCAGGATCAACAAAATTAATGGGATTTGTGGCCATAAGCTAAATGCAGTACTATTTTCCTTTTTATCTGCACCAAACATGGTTTTCTGGTAACATTATTGGATTTGTTGATTGCTCGAACTTAGAGCTTGTGCCATTAATGTGCAGTGGATGACCCTGGATGAGTTTGTGGAGCAACCACTAATACAAGAGGATTCCATGTTCAAGAAGATCATTTCGATATGTATCGCAAGGCTAGGAAAGCGTTACTGCGGTCTATCTTCTCATCAAGTGGTCTCAAAATTTGATGGCAGATTGTCTTCCTTGTACTATAATGTTGTTGATGCTCAAGATTTCAATTGTTCAAGTTGTTGAAGGCCTACATAACCTCACTGCCCAGCGTAAGAACACACATTCCTGCCCTGCCCTGTTCTAATTTGTTCTGTATATGGTTGAAAAAAAATGCAAAGGTTTCAAACATTGAAACAAATGTTACAAGCAATGTTTAACATGTAATTATATATGTTTTTTTCCTGATGTAAATATGTCTTCTAATGTAAAGGGTCAGAAGAATGGTAATATATGGTATCCTCCTCACCTATTATCCTGCAGATGAGGCTGTTGTAAATACAATGCCATCAGATTCCTTAGTGTTACTAAAATAAAATTTAGTTGGTTTCTTTCATGAATTATAAATTTGTGGCATTTGATGTGACAAAAACAAGATGGAAAGCCCTCCATTTGGTGTTTGGGAAAATTAGTTGAATTATTTACACAAAACACCCTTCGAAATTTCATGTGTCTTCACTTTAGATCCTGTATTTATACAATTCTACAGTAGTATGTTCACGTGGTACATCTTGTCCACGTATAAGAAATAGTATCAATATACGATGGTAGTACCCTAGTATTCTATGATCAGTCAACTATTTGGTTTCACATAAATCCTAAAATTGAAAGCAATTGTGCAAATGCTCAATCTTGAATTCAAAATTGTTGACACGTACATTTGTGCCTTATCCAATGTGGTTCTGTCAATGTCATGCTACAATTGCCTGCTAAGCCTAAAATTATTGTCTATTATTAGGTCAGAGGTAAAACAAAAAAGACAATACCATGTGCGGTGGCATGATTGATGCCATCTGGGTGTGGTCAGAGAATTCAATCCAGTTGGTCACAAATCATTTCTTGTCTTGCAATGATTATTTGGCTTTTTTCTTGAGAAAAATTTATAATCGCACTTATCCACGCCACATCATTAGATTTAAAAAATAGATTATGTTGTTAAATTCAATGTATTTTTGTGTTTTAAATAATGTAATATTAAGTTTATAATATGGTATTTCAAGTGTACTATTCTAAATTTATGGAAATAAAAAAAAGTCAAAGCAAGAGATTTTTTAAACTAAACACAATTTTATATATTTGCTGCTGATTCAAACACATTTGCAATTTACTAATAAATCAAAAACCAATCCTGATAGCTTAAAGAGACTAAAATGTCCCTGCACACAATAGCCATTTAGACCAAAATTGACTAAAGTCAATGAATTTGACGACTTGCACCAGCAATGCAATCATTTGGTAAATGTAAAGATATAAATGAAAAAAATGTAACCACCGGAGATGAAAGTGAAAACTTAGTAAATTATAGGGGGTGAAGCATGTAGGTTAGAATGATTTTTTTTTTTCCTTTCTTCTGTTTTTTGTTTTGCGTAAAGGAGGGAAATTCATTGAATATTCTCTCGTTATGCGAGGAGAGCCATGAGTCTTAGCTAGGGTTTCATCTCGTGGTCAGTCGCCATCCCATCCCGATCAATCCACGTCGCCTCTCTCTCTCTCTCTCTCTCTCTCTCTCTCTCTCTCTCTCTCTCTCTCTCGTCTTCTCACGCTCAGTGGTTAACGCCTAATTTGGATTAAATAAATAAATATTGACACTCTCCACAACATCACCCCTCGCCGGGGGAGGGGTGGGGAGAAGCCCAAGAATTAGCGATAATCTAATCTAATCCCCCTTATGTTTTTCCGAAGAAATCCCGGGGGAAACCCCCATATCTTTCTAGATTAGGTTAGAATGATTTTTTTTTTTTGGATACAAGCGATAATTTTCTTTAATCTAATATAAACTAAAGGGAGGGGGATTTGAACTTGAGTGAGAATGGGGAGTATATAAGCTATAATCAACTTGGTGAAACCCATATCTACAATAATAAGAAATTGATGAGGGCAACGTATTTTTCAGTGTTGTTCTTGTTGATACAAAGTAATATTGAAGGAGGTGAATTTCAAACATAATTTTTTTTTTTGGACGAAAGAATTTCAAACACATCTCAAGTGGTAATTTACTCTTAACCACTTGACCTACAAACTCGTTGCATTGCGATCGCCTTTTAGTCAAACAAGTTTTCTTAATTTTTTTTGTCTCATTAAGGACATTCAAGGGCCATTACATAATTAAAATTCAATGAAAAAGTGCTTGATTGAGCAAATTTGTCATCACTATGAGCACTTCCACCCGTGCAGGCTAGCACGGGCAGAAGGCCCCCTAGCCCTCAAAAACTAACTCAAGCTATGAAGGCCAGCCCAGGCGAGGAGTGGGTTCCATCAGCCTGGGCAAGCTTAAAGGCAAGACTTGCTTGGACTGTTGCCTGGGCATGCTGATGTTATGCTAACATCAGCGATAAATTTAAATACCCATTTTAAAAAAAACTAAAAAATTCAGATTTTTATATATATATAAATACCTAGCCATGTTCTTCACTTCCCATACAAAAACTCTATACAAATTTCTCTTATCATATCTCATGTGAATAGTGTTTGCCTTTACTCACGTGAATAGTTTCTGCCCTTACTTGCCCTTTGACATTGCACTGTGGGTGGAAGTTCTCTAAGAGCATCTCCAGTGAAGGGTTGTATAATGAGATGTATGTTAAATATACATCATTTATGATCGGAATCACCTGCAATGGAGAGGCATAAACGATTGTAAATTTACATCACAATCGTGATATGCAAATTTAGATGCACATGTGCATAATTAATTATACATCTTTAGATTTACATCTTCCCTATTGAAGCAAAAATCACATTTACAACCCCCGAAAGTGTAAAAGGGATGTAAAAGTGGCTTTACACCCCCCACCATGGATGCTCTAACCACTTGACCTACAAAATTCATGGTTATATGCATAGAACAAAATATCGATAATTTCGCCGATATATCCCGATATTATCGATAATAACTTTCAAAAATTAAATAATTCACTTAAACTCACTCACGCACGCACACGGAGGTTCAAACCCCTCCACATTCCAAGATCTATAGCCACTTAACCACCACGCTAGAATTATGGAATCTCGTATTTATAATACTTGCGAGCTGTTTCTCAAAATAGAAATTAACATAATTACTTATTGTTTTATATTGTTGACCAGTTACTTAATTACTTAATATAATTTATTTCTTTTCTATTTAATCCATTTAATGTTATCGATTATTTTATTATTCATTATAAGTACTTACATTACTAAATTCCCCTTCAAATTGTTGCTTAATTACTTAAATCTCTATAGTCATTTTCTTTATTTACTATTTAATTCTTTATTAGATAAATTTATTTATGTTCTCAGTTAATTTTCAATCTTCACCATTATTTTTTAAGCATGGTAAAATGCCTAATTTTCATGAAAAATCAAGTTGGTTTACATCTTTAATTTTTTTTCAAATTTTTTTCATAAATAATAAGTACATGAACGTGTACCATGTCCAATGAATAACGTGAAATAAATTGTTGCTTAATTACTTAAATCTCTATGATCATTTTCTTTATTTCCTATTTAATTCTTCATTGGATAAATTTATTTATGTTCTTAGTTAATTTTCAATCTTCACTATTATTTTTTAAGCATGGTAAAGTGCCTAATTTTCATGACAAATCAAGTTGGTTTACATCTTTAATTATTTTTCAAATTTTGATATATAATAAATATAAGAATGTGTACCATGTCCAGTGAATAACGTGAAATAAGGTTACTCATGTATCTTACCATGCAATTTATAAAATGTAAAATATTGTACTAAAAAATGATAAATAAATTACTAGGGTGTGTTTAATTCTCTTTCATTAATTACTCCAGATTTTCTAAGTCACAAAGTTTGTCAGCTCACAATATAATCAACTTAAATCACTCAAACCCACTATGCAATGCATTTCCTTCCAATTTTTTGTGTCAAAATAATAGATGATTGACTAAATAAAATTTTTCTAAAGTTTCATTAAGAATTTCCATGTATTTATTACAATTTTCATGGTTTTTATTCAATTTTTATCGATATCGATATTTTCCCGATATTTCCATTGATATTTCCATATTTTTGAACCACTATATTTCCGAAACTATCAATATTTAAGACTTTATGGGGTCGTTTGGTATGACGGACTATTATCTAACCGGATTAAATCCTAGGATTGTCTTGAATTAGCTCGGATTGGACTAAGCTGAATTAAGTCCTAACCTACGTTTGGTGTTGCATTTGACTAAGAAACTGGATTGTAAAAATAGTGAAGACTTATGTTTGGTGTTGTGTCGGGCTAATTTTTTTTTTAATATTTAATTTTAATTCAGGATTTTAGCCTAAAAATAAATAAAATTCTAATATTTTTGAAAGACTAAAACTATCTCATTTCTTTTTATTTTTCTTTGTCCCTACTCTTCTCTCCCTTGTCTTTTCTTCTCTGGCCCGTTCCCTTTTCTTTTTTCCTTTCTTCCTTCCTCTTCTCTCCTTTGTCTTTTCCTCTTCCTTCTCTTCCCTGTCCCGTTTCCCTTTTTTTTTTTCCTTCCTTCCTCCTTTCTTCTTCTTTCCATTCCCAGGCCGTTTATGTTTTTCTTTGTTTCCTTCTTTCTATTCTTTCCTTTATCTTTTCTTCTTCCTTCCCTCCTTTTCACTCTCTCTTAATGCCACTACAGATCCAACCATCATCTCTCTCTCTCTCTCTCTCTCTCTCTCTCTCTCTCTCTCTCTCTGTGGTTCCACTGATTAATGGTTGTGATGGTTCGATTGGGTGATGCTGGTGGTTTAGCTGGGTATGCGGTGGCTGGTGATGATGGCTCGATTGACTGATTAGGTGATGGTGATGGTTTGATTGGGTATGTGGTGGCTGGTTGTGGATTTGATGGTGGTGGTCTTATGGTTGTGGCATCGAGGTGATGGTGGTATGTTTGATGTTTCAGGCTCGTGTGTTTGATGGTGGTGGTGGTATTCAGCCGGACTCCGTGTACAAAATAGCACATTCGCTATTTAGTGAACCAATTTTGG
Source organism: Prunus fruticosa (assembly GCA_018703695.1). NCBI lineage: Eukaryota > Viridiplantae > Streptophyta > Magnoliopsida > Rosales > Rosaceae > Prunus > Prunus fruticosa. The sequence goes on from CM031921.1 coordinate 17,403,185, forward strand.
GCTCGCTATATTAGACAAGCGAGTCCGTTGTTTTTTTACCCATTGGATTATATAATTTCATTTAACTTAATCCCTTCCCTTACCAAATATAGGTTTTTAAGACTATTTAACCAAGTCCTATCCAGTGAAGCTTAGTGAAGCATGCCAAACAGGGCCTATATGTACCCAAAAGAAAGTCATTGCCATAGGGCAAGTTCGTCATTTACGAAAAAATAAAGGGCATTGTCCTAACCTTCACTTGTTTGGAGCGAACTGCATTAATAACTTAATCGTCGTCCCCTAATATAGGGCTCGTCAATGGGCCGGGCCAGGTTAGCATGGCTCAAATTTTATGGGCTTGGGCCGGATTGGGCCGGGCTTTAAAGAGGAGAGAAAAATCAGGCGGGGCCGGATTTTTTTAGAAAATTCAAAGCCCAAGCCCATCTCATGAGTCGGGCTGAAAAAGCCCATCGGGCTCGGGCGGGCTAAATCCTACGGGCCGAAATGGGCCTAAAAAATAATAAGAAACATGTGATTTTTAAATTTATGTATGCATTTTCATGTTTTTGTATGTAATCACATTTCACATTGTCTTAGCATATTTCCTTGATAGATTTATATAAAACAAAAGGAAATACTCTAATAGATTGGAAAAAACAACCACTCATTAAATATCAAAACAAGATTGGAAAAAACCAATATAAATACTCTAATAGATTTACATAAAACAAAAGAAAATACTAACAACTATAAATTTAAGGATAAAACTTGTATTAATTTTGTGCTCATTATTTGGTGATGTGTTAAAGAAAAGTATGATTATATTTGATGGTATGATTATGTTTGGTGATATGATATGTTGTTTGTCTTATTATATATATAAAATTGTTGTATTAATAAATGACACAAATTAATGTGCTAATCATCCAATTATAAACTAGGAATGAGTAGAATTCAATGGAAACAAACACAATTTTTATAACAAGTAACACACAAAAAAAAATTAAAGAGGGGGATTTGTCATTTAAGTGATGTAATCCTAATCCTAAAACCCTTATTTATACATAATTATATATGTATGGAAGGCCTAAGGGGCTTTGTGCGGGGGGCCGGGCCCTTCTGGGCTTAATCGGGCCTGGGTCTATAGGCCGGACCGGAACTTCAAACACCTAAGCCCAAGTCCGGTCCAAGCCCAAACGGGCCGGGCCTGGGCCTCTCAAAGCCCATAACGGACCGGGCTGGGCTTTTTTTCAATGGCCTACGGGACCCGTAAGCCCATGAGTCCGCGAGCCAAATGATGAGGCCTACCCTAATACGATTAGCACACTTTCGAAATTTAACGAACAAAAAAAGCTTCCAATAATCGTAAAAAATAATTAAATCCTAAAACTCCAAAATTTACATTAAAACTTTCCCCATTTTCCTCAAATTTTCTCGGCAACCAAACACACAACTCGAGGTTAGAAAACATCTACTATATTCACTTCCCTGAGGTTCCTTCTGATTGGCGAACACGATGATCAGCTTGTGATTATTTCAGAACGCAATTGAGGAAATTAGGGTTAGCGACTCAATACAATGCGGTTGTTTCCTTTGAGCTCAAGCCCGACCTCAACCTCGACCTCGAGCGCAGAGAAGGAGAAGACTGATCGGAAAAAAAATCGTGCCCTTTTGTACCTCAATGTCTACGATCTCACGCCTGTAAATAACTACATTTACTGGTTTGGATTTGGGATCTTCCACTCCGGCATCGAAGGTATGCGACTTTCGTGGCTTTTCAGCTCTCTTAGTAATTGAAATTTGAATTTGTGAATTTTCATTTTCAATTTAGGTGTTATTTCTGTTCAATTGTGAACAATTTTGGGTTTATTGCTATAAATTTTGAATTTTTAGAAATGTCATGGTGTATTTTGTTCGTATGGATGGATAGTTATGTGGAAATAGGAGTATGGTGGACATTGTTGTGGTTGTTGTTAGACTTCCTCTGCAAACTGTGATACGCTTATAGTTTATTGACAAGCTATGCTAATGTTTGTAAGAGAATAGAGTGACTGAAATGGTAACTACAAGAGATTGCATATGCACAATGTCTGAAATCTTGCTCATTATTTTGATCATTGACAAGATGTAAACAATTATTGTTTCGGAGAATTTCCCTACAGCAGATTTCAAATAATCCTATGATGAAATCTAAGCAGCTATGTGTGTCTTGATGTAAGAAAACTATTTTCTTATCATATGAAAAATGCAGTTCCATGCATAAAGAGACCCAAATATAGGTAAGGATTAGTATTTTGGAGTGTTAACGGTGCTTTCTTAAAAACAAAATTTGATATTCACATAACAGAGGAAGTTTATAAATTTAATCGTTTTTCTTTTTGAAGATCTTAAGTGCTAAATGAGAAAATAATATTGCACTTTTGTACAGAACTTTAACAGTTAGAAACCTTTTATTTATTATTATTATAATATTAAATTAAATGATTAAATAGTTTTGAGATTCTGTGTAAGAGAGTAAGATAATGGATAGAGATAATTGTAAGTTCTACAAGATCTGTACTAGAGTTAAGGTCTACAATTGTGGTCTTGGAATAGAAGCATCAAAATACATGCAGGGTTTTCTGGAAATATATCATACAAAACGTACAACTTGAGTGAAGGATCAACTTATATAAAGGGTTATTGTAACTAGAGAGAATTATATGTTGAATTAATGGTATAATGCTTAATGAACCATGGAATACCTGAATATGAAAAACCTAGAATTACATTAATTCATAGAGTTTATAGAATCCTTTATACTGGAGTATAGGCTAGTTTACACCCTCAAATTGATTCGGATTGAAGATTTGACTTCCTTGATTACTTTAACTGTTGATTGACTGGCTCAATTCCTAAACATTAGGCTGATCTGTATTGCTGAATTTGTGTTTTGGAATTCTATAAACACCTATATACTCTATTCACTGGTAATGAAATACATTCAGTTTCTTAGTTCTTTCTTTGCAACACATTACACATTATTTTTGTTTGTTTTTCCTTTGGTTTTTCTATATTTTATACTTGAGTAGTTGGACGGAATCTCCTTGGAAGTCTTCATATTAAATTATAGATGAAAGGCATGACAAAGTTCTAATTATTTCTATACCCAGTTCATGGCTTGGAGTATGGATTTGGAGCCCATGAGTATCCTAGCAGTGGGGTTTTTGAGGTGGAACCAAGAAGTTGTCCTGGCTTCATCTTCAGAAGGTCAGTCCTGTTGGGCAGCACTGATATGTCTCGCGCAGAATTGCGGTCATTTATGGAGCACCTTTCTGGAAAGTATCATGGTGATACTTATCATTTAATTGCCAAGAATTGCAACCATTTTACTGATGAGGTCTGCATGCGGCTAACTGGAAAGCCTATACCAGGATGGGTAAATCGGCTGGCCAAAGTAGGTGAGAGTAAAGATACTCTACTTAAGTATTCACAAGAGCAAGCTATCTTGAACTTCATGGGGGTGCTTCTAGACCTTATAAATGAATGACATATCCTTGTTAGGGTTGTATACTATTTATTAACTTTGCTTTGCATGCCCATAGATTCCTTTGAATAGGCAGATCAACATCATTATCGGAAATGGGTTTTATAAAGGTCTAAAACTTTACTTTGTTGATGATTCAATGATCTTTTCATTTATCTAAGTAGAGGTTTTTCTCAAGTTTCAGGTTCTTTCTGTAACTGTCTTCTGCCAGAAAGCATTCAAATTGCAGCAGTGAGACATCTTCCTGACCATCCTGCATATTCTGGTATGTTCCCTGTTGACAGTCATTTTTCTAAAGATGTTTGAATCACAATTTTGCATATTTTTCTGACTTAAGCCTAAGCGTATTATGCTTGCATCAGCTGTCTAAGAGAACGGAAAAAAGTTATGACCATGCATGGGAAATTTAAATGCCGTGTCTATCTACAGAAGGCCCATGCACATATGATGTGTGTACAATGAGTTGGGGTTAGAAGAGAGGGTTGGAATGCATAGGAGAGCGGGCTGGTTGAAAGTAGTAGGTGAGAGTGAAAATAGGAAACGTTGAACTATATAGTGGGGCACTCAACTATAAGCGCACCATCATTGGTTCTTCAATGTGTCATCAATATTATTTAAAAATGTTTGCGATATATACCAACAATAAAGAGAGTTGGGCGATTCAACTTGAGCGATTCTTATGCACATGATAATAAGTGAGGTGATGAAAACATGAAGCTGTGAAAAAAGTTAGATACCTGTAGAAGTTTTTTAATTATGTGTCTGAACCTCATTCAGCCGACCAAGGCTGAACAAATGAGATTATGCATGGTCGAAATTGACTAAACGTGTTAGGTATGTTTGATTGCTTGAGTCTGTGTATTGTTTGCCCAAGGTTGGTTGAATGACGCTTGAGTCTAAAATTAATGCCCGAAAACAACAAATAAAACCAATGAATTTGCACATTTCTCTAGAACCTGTAATTAAAAAACAAGCCAAGTGGTTTCAAACCACCCATCATTTCATTGAGCAACTGTTTTTCATTTTTATTTGAGCATTATCACACTGCAGTAGCTTAGGGTTTTGTTCAGTCTAGTTACTGTTTCTGTGTGGCACCTTGGCCATCTCTGTATTTTATTTTCTATTGCAATAAAATTTGTTTCCTTTAAAAAATAAATGATCACATTGTGCACGAGGTTGTGGAGATGCTGGATTAACAAATGAAGCAAAGCACACAACCTGCAGTTCTGGTGCATGTTAATCAAAGAGAATATCAATAACGCTGTAGAATTTCATCGCACAATCTATGTTCCGTTTACCTTTTCTGGATAAGCTGCTACTAAATCTTAGCAAATCTGTAGCGAGTTCATTTGAAGGAAGAGGTAGAATCATCAAACACTCTGATGGAATCAACCTCCTGGCTTAATTGCATTTGGTTGGGATATTGATCTGGTCATGGAAAGTTGGGAACTCTAGTTGGTTAAGCTGATGTTTTCTGGATCCTGCCATGCAGGCTGCCATCAATTATTAACATGTGTGTCTCTTACAAGATTTTTTGAACCGTTTTTATTTTGTCAATACAGGTGAGGATGATGATGATGACGGATCAGAATCCATCGCATCATCTGGAACAGAAGGAAGTGAAGAGGGGCCAAATCATCATCTGCTGACTACACCAACAGGTGATGTAGCTTTCCTGAAGGAAAAACCCGTGAGGTTAGCGAGGGAACATTAATTTCTTCCTCTCATTGAATTTGGGTTGTCTTGTGTCTGTGTTTGTACTTATAGTCTAATGATTCTGAATGTATCACAAAACATGTCTCTGGCGATAGTTTCTGGCATAATGATGATGCTTGAGATTTGTCTGCTGCCTGTATTGTTTAAAAATGTACGAGTATTGTATCCGAACTATCATTCAAAAACGTACATTTGGTATATTTTGATCCGGTATTTAATACAAATTGTACTTAATACGCTGTTCATAGATGCTATTTATATCCAAAGAAATTGTAGTGGAAGTTTGTCACCTTGTTAATGTCGTAGATCCTTGACGATGTCTTACATTTCTATGCCCAAGTGCTAACCAATTTGTAAATTACTATGTTGTTGATCACTCGTTTGAGCTCACTATACAATGTGAACCCATTATCTGAACCGTTCAACCTCTAGGTCCTCGTTCATGTATTATTATGCCAAAAATCATCAAAATTTGAATAGATAGACGAACGCATAATTTTCAAGAAGACTAAGAATACTTACGATGATAATGAATAATGAACGGTTCAGATTATGGATCTTATTATGGAGCAATTCCAGATTAGTGATTATATTAATTAGCGCTTGAGCACACTTTTTTTTGTTTTTGTTTTTCCAATATTGATCGATTTGGTAATCATTGACCGTATAATAGTAAACTTTGGTTTATTTCGGTTCTTATCAAAACCAAGCAAACATTTTTGGCTTTATTTTTCTGAGAAGAATTTTTGGTTTTTGGTTTTTGGTTTTCTGGATTGTTGAAAAAATGACAAAAAGAATTGGGAAAGAAAATAAATAAACAAGCAAAACGAAACGTGTGTTAATTGGATGGTGCATGAGTCATGAGAGAAGCATGCACCAAGAGTATCAATTCCTTCAAGTTGGTCAAGCAAGAACATCAATCCTTTCACGTTTTGGTTAATCAATAATACCAATCCTTTCAAGCTGGTGAGGCAAAAAGAAGGTGATCATGGATGCCATAGCAAGAAGGTGGAGGCTTCTCAGTGGCGAGACCGAGTGGGAGGGTCTACTTTACCCTCTCGACATTGATCTCCGCCGCTATATCATTCACTATGGAGAAAGGGCTTCTGCCATTGCTGACGCCTTCATCGATGAGCCAAAATCGAAGAACTCTGGACTTCCTCGATATGCAAAGAGAAACTTGTTCTCCAAGGTGGGTTTGGAGAGTTCTAGTCCATACAAGTACGTTGTGAAGACATACTTATATGCAGCAACAAAATTAGTGCCCGGGAAATCGATCTGGTTGGGTTATGTTGCAGTGACAACAGATGAAGGGAAGCGTGTATTGGGGAGGAGGGATATTCTGATTTCATGGAGAGGAACCAAGTTGGAGAAGGAGTTTGATATTGAGAGAGAGACCATTTTGGTCCCAGCTTTTGACATTCTGGGCAAGGACAATGTCAATGAGCCTAAGGTGCACTCCGGTTGGCTTAACTATTATACTAGTTGCAGAAACCAGGTATAGTTTTTAGAGGTTAATTATAATTAATTTTTAACTTCAGTTTAGTCTCTTATTTCCAAAAACACGCTAAAATTTCTAGCCTCAAATCAACAGTTAACTGTTTTTCAATTTGAGTGATCTTTTGGAGAAATAATCTAAGAATAATGACGATTCGAATCAGTGGAATACAATGCGAAACGGAACCTTAGAAAGGTGTCCCTCGTATAAGTCAATAGAAGCTCACTATGTTATACAAATTATTATACTATACGGTTGTCCAATTTAATATTCCATGCATAATTTGTCCATTTTAATTGTATTTTCCATGTTCAGTCCCACCTTCTAAGCGTGGCCTAACTATATGCATACATCAATGTTTCTTTAATCAAAGAATTGTTGAATTTTTCATTGTCTCAGGCTCTTGCTGCAGTCAAAGAACTGTTGAAGAAATACAAAGGCGAGGAGATCAGCATTACTGTCACGGGCCATAGTATGGGTGCTGCAATTGGAATCCTAAACGCAATGGACATTGCTTATAATGGATACAATAAGCTTAGCGACAAGCCAGGCAAGGCATCTCTCGTCACGGCCATTGTGTTTGCCTGCCCTGGCCTCGGAGACTCAGGCTTCAACAAAGTATTCTCCAGTCTAAAAAATCTTCACGTCCTGCGTGTCACGAATGCTAATGATCTTGCCCCTATTTTATCACCTGAAGGAAAATATGTGCATGTCGGAAAGGAGTTGCGATTCGACAGTCTTATGTCGCCCTACCTGCTCTTTCGGATTATGATGACTGGAACGGCATAGTAGAGATGTTTCACGATTTGGAGGTTTACTTGCATGGAGTTGCCGGGACGCAAGGTGCAAATGGTTTCAAATTGGAAGTGGATCGTGACATTGCCCTGCTAAATAAATTGTTGGATGCCGTAAAAGATGAGTACCGTATTGTTGTTAAGTGGTGGATAGAGAAGAACAAGTCCATGGTTCAACAGAATGATGGCTCCTGGGTTTTAATGGATCACGAAAAAGATGACGATGCATGAAAACCATGTAGTTGATCAACGTATATTATATATGCATGACAATGTCGCATAAATAAAGTTTGCCCCTGTTGTGGCCTTTTATGTACTCTTTCTTTTACTATCAATGAAGTTCTATATATCTTATTGCCTCTCGAATTAAGCACCAAAAGAATAAAATTGGTGAAATAAAGAAATTCTAGTTATTAATCTGGACCTAGACTAAGTCCTTTTTATGATCTTATGTGATCAGCAAAACTATAAAATCACTCAATGTGGATTTAGGGCTCGTTTGGGAGTGATTATTACTTTTGGGAAGAAGCATCTCCGAAATTGGCACTTAGGTGACAATGGGTAAATTAAATGACACTCAAACAAAAACACGACAAACTTCACACACTTTAGATTTTGACCAGTACTCTTATGACTAGTCAACTGTCAGATATGAATAATCACAACCAAGAACATACACAGAGTATATCAATATGTACCTGCAAGCCTAAAGAATTACTAGTGACAACCTAGGCACTCAGAATGACCCGTCAATCTAGGCATCCCCTGTGCTAGCAACAACTATGGTAAAAGTGTGAAAGCATCATAATCAAGTAAGCATCATAGAACAGAAAAAGATGACTAGTCAACTGCAAGAACACGAACCCAGAAATACATGTGATGACTAGTCAACTGTTAAGAAAATGTGATGACTAGTCAGCTGTCAAGAACACAAACCCAGAAATACATGTGATGACTAGTCAACTGTCAAGAACACAAACCCAGAAAATTCATATATGTAAACCAGAAATTTGTTCACCAAGAAACCCACCATTGGGAAAAACTGGGGTCATTAACCGACAGACAATCCACTAAGTAGAAAAAGATTCTTACAAAGGAACACAAGCAAACTCAAGAAAAACTTAGATCTATTTAGGAAGATGAGCTATACCTCCTTTGTGCAATCTTCTTCTCCAACTTAGCAAAGCTTCAAGCTCAGTTCTTCATGGCAATGACAACTCCTTCTCTAGCTCTTTCATCCCAGGGCACTAGCTTGCAAGCTCTAACTCAGACTGAAACCAAAATTTGGATTCAAAGGAGAATGACCAATTTTTTCAAGAAACCATATTCTTGAAGAAATCAGTCTTGAATCTGACCAAGATATAAATGAGAGAATGTTTTAATTAGCTATATGCAGATTTTCATTTTTCAAATGCAGTTTTCAAAAAGAAACAATTTGGAAAACTCAAAGAAGAAAAATATGAAGGTTACTCTAGAGGAAGAAGCGAAAGTTTGCAAAGAAACTTTCCAAAATTTCCACACCTGAGAGACGGCTGCCAAATGAGGAATTGTTTGGCCTTTACACACCAAAAATTCCCTAGGTCAGAATCGACACATGGCAGCAGGGAGAGAAGAGAGAATAGGACAAAAAGATTGGTTATCCAGCTGGAAATCCTACAGAGCAAGGATGACTAATCATACGAGAAACATATGACTAGTCATCATTTTATGAAATCAATTTAATGCAATGTGATGCAATGCACAATTTACCTTTGTCAATTTGCTTGAACCTCCATAGGATATATGTTAGATAAGAACACATAGAGAAACTATTCTTAATCTAAACTTGAGCTTAATAAAAACAATAAAAATCGTATTACAAAATTGTCAAGGGAAGCCAAAAGAAATACTCAAAATGCTTACATTAACAATCTCCTCCCCATGTGCTTCTCCATAAAATCACTCCCAAATGAGCCCTTAATTAGAGACCAATCGCTTTCTAATATGCGTTTTTCTAATTTTTTCAGTTTTCCTTTCATTTTATACGAGGTTAAAACAGGCAGTTTTGGGTACACAAATATTGTAGTAAGGTTCAGTGAGCAAATAATAGGGTCTATATAGAATTTCCCTAAAACAAAAATGTACAAGATCAAGAGATTGATCAAGATTAACATAACAGTAAGATGAAAAGATTTGTGTCTGTTTTCCTTAGGGGCTTTTTTTATGTATAAACTCTAGTTACGTGTTTCGGTTTACTAATAAGATTTTTGAGACATTTCTCATGTTCACCTTTGTGTATACACACATGTAGATATGTGTATATATACACACATATGTATGTATGTGTATATATACACACATATGTATGTATGTGTATATATACACACATATGTATGTATGTGTATATATACACACATATGTATGTATGTGTATATACACACACATTATGTGTATATACGTGTTTGTGCATGTTTATCTGTTAATCATGGTTTAAGAATACCATATATCAACTAATAATTTCGAGAAAGTAACGAAATTAAACATCAAAGAAAATAAATAAACAATAAGCAAAACAGATACGTGATTAGAGATTACCAAGAGGTTGGATGGTGCATGTGAGTCATGACAGAAGCATGCATCAAGAATATCAATCCCCTCAAGTTGGTTAAGCAAGAAGATCAATGCTTTGAAAGTTTGTTAGTTACTAATATCAATCCTTTGCAAGCTTAAGCAAGAAGAAGACAACCATGAATAGCATAGCAAAAAGGTGGAGGCTTCTCAGCGGCGAGACTGAGTGGGAGGGTCTACTTGACCCTCTCGACCTTGATCTGCGCCGCTATATCCTTCACTGCGGGGAAAGGGCTGCTGCCATAGCTGACGCCTTCATTGATGAGACAAAATCGGACAACTGCGGACTTCCTCGATATGCTAGGAGATATTTGTTCTCTAAGGTAGGTTTGGAGAAGTCTAATCCATACAAGTACAAGGTGAAGAAATATTTATATGCTGCAACGACATTATCACCCGGGAAATCGATCTGGTTAGGTTACGTTGCAGTGACAACAGATGAGGGAAAGAAAGTGTTGGGGAGGAGGGACATTTTGGTTTCATGGAGAGGAACGGAGCTGGTGGCAGAGTGGGGTATTGACATAGTGTTCGATTTGGTTAGTGCTTCTGATATTCTTGGAGGGAAGCATGACCCTAAGGTTCACCATGGTTTCCATTCCTATTACACTCATGTTGACCCTCAGTCTCCACGCAACAAAACTAGTTGTAGGGCTCAGGTAACTTTGTTTTATTAATGTTTTAGTTTTTGTTAGATGAGCTAGCTAGTGATGTGCAGTGGACTAACCCGTTTGTAACCGCTTCTGTAAAAGACACTTTTGCTCATAAGCGGTTTTTTAAGAAGCGCTTCTATCTCTATTAGAAGTACTTCAGGTTTAGTTTATTAAAAATTCAAGCGTTTCCTGAAAAAAAAACACTTTGAAGTGATTCTTGAAGAAGTTCCTAGAGCATCTTTGTGATCCAAAAGCACTTTTAGTGGTTAGAAAGTTGTTTTAGCATTTTCAGAAGCAGCCCCAATTTGAACATCGCACCAAATATCGGATGAATATATATTTATGGTTTAGTTTTTGATATAGTCTAAATTTTTGTTGCTCCTATATATAAACAAGACAACAACATTTCTTTGGAGAAAAAATTGAAATATTCTGATCTGCAAAAGAAATAAAGTTTATGTATTCTTATATTTTCAGGCTTTAGCTGCAATTAAAGAAGTAGTGAACCAATACAAGAATGAGACAATCAGCATAACTGTCACTGGCCACAGCATGGGCGCTGCAATGGGAATTTTAAATGCTACAGACATTGTTTACAATGGATACAATAAGCCCCCAGGCCATCCAGTCTGTCCTGTCACAGCCGTTGTGTTTGCTGCCCCTCGTCTTGGAGACCGAGGCTTCAGCAATGTGTTCTATGGTCTGAAAAATCTTCACGCGTTGCGCGTCACGAATGACTACGATTTAATCCCTTCTTTACCGCCGTTTGCAAACTATCTCCATGTCGGAAAAGAGCTGAGATTCGACACTTTCAAATCACCGTATTTGAAGGATCCGAAACAGAGCCTGCACAGTTTGGAGGTTTACTTACATGGAGTTGCAGGAACACAAGGAGAAAATGATTTTAAATTGGCAGTTAAACGTGATCTTGCATTAGTAAACAAATATTTGGACGGGCTAAAAGATGAGTATCTTGTAGTTGCTAAGTGGTGGACAGAGAAGAACAAGTCTATGCTTCAAATGGGCGACGGCTCCTGGGTGTTGATGGATCATCAAAGTGATGATGATTGATGTGCCTAATATTTGTGGAGTTACACGTTTCTATTTATTTGCTTATCATTACATGTCATACTTGATTATAAATCATTTAAGCTAATAATCACATGTCATATCTATTTTATGGATAAGATAAACAAAACAAGTACAAAGCAACTAAAGCGCCGAATATGAATACAACTTCTACTATAAAGCAAATTTCACCGAATGGATAGATCATATCAATATTATATTGCAAATTGTTGTTAATATTTTACGTCATTTGCCGCCTTAATCCCAAAACAAAGGCTTAAGTAGCTGTATTTATTAATCATTAAATGATTACATATATCAGACGTTAATTATAACGTGAAGAGCGTAACCAAAATGCATTAAACAAAGAATAATCAAAGGTTGAAGAAGGATCAAGTGATATTAAACAATCATATGACTTTTCAACCGAAAAAAAACAATCATCTATGACTAGCAGTAATGATCCAAAATATGTGCGTGCAAGACATCGGTTTCAATATTAATATATTAAATCCTTATCATATTTTAGTCCTTTCAAGTCTGGCCGGTAAACTAAGCAAGCAAGCAATCAAACATGGGGCACATTAAATATTTAATTGGAGGCCTTGTTCATACGGCTGGGAATTTGACCAATTGCTAATTTTGAAGAGCAAAGAAACAAGATAAGTAGTACATCCTTCACTATAAATACAGGAGCTTCGACATCGATAGATAATGCATCAAGGTTAATTTGTTCCAATTAATCCTCTCTATAGTTGTTTATTGGTAATTAGCAAAAGAAATTTTTTTACTTCATGGTTAGCTTTGCAGCTAGGTGGAGGGTTCTGAGCGGCGAGGACGAGTGGGAGGGTTTGCTAGACCCTCTTGACATCGATCTTCGCCGCTACATCATTCACTACGGTGACAGGACTGGAGCCATTGGTTACGGATTCATTGACAAGCCAACATCAATTTCGAAGAACATCGGACTTCCCCGGTATGCCAAGAGAAATTTATTCTCTAAGGTGGGTTTGGAGAAAGGCAATCCATACAAGTACGAGGTGAAGAAGTATTTGTATGCAGCAACAAGATTTGCACCTGGGAAATCAAACTTGTTGGGATTTGTTTCGGTGTCGACGGATGAAGGAAGCAAAGTGTTAGGAAGGAGGGACATTCTGATTTCATGGAGAGGAACCAAGTTGGACCAAGAGGTAGAGGTTGACGCTACGATACTTTTTTTCTCAGCTTCTGATATTCTGGGCAAGGAACATAATCCTCAGGTGCACCTTGGTTGGCATGGCTATTATACTGATCTTGACTCTGAGTCAGCACACAATAAAACTGCTAGTTGCAGAGATCAGGTATATATAAGTTTCTTTTTTATTCTATTTTTGTTTTAAGTTGAATTGATAGTAATTCTACAAGTACCAACTATTAACTCAATTTGAAAGAAAGACGATAATTGTATTCATAAATCAGTAACAGAGACCATTAGCCACAAATGCCAGAACAAATACCACTAAAAGTAAGTTCTTGAGTTTTTATAAAATAAATGAGATAGTTTGAACACTTACATCCTTATTGCTCTAAATTAAGTACTATTGTAATATTACACTTGAAAATTATGGTAATAGACATAAAAAGGGTAAAATAGTAATGAAATATCACCCGAAACGAACCATCTTTTTTCTTTTATAAATCTTTTTTTGGTTACCAAACCAACTCCCATCCAAACACATCGCACTGTCTTTTTAATATTCTATCTAGTCACGAAATTCACACAGAACAAGAGAAACTACTCATATTAAACAAACCAAACATTCAACATGACTTATGATTTGATCAAGTTTTATAACACCAAATCAGATATTTCAACTGGGATGATTGATCAACTTTTATAACAGAAAATGAAAGTGAAAACATAAATTTCCACCTATATCTTCTGTATATTGTTTGCAGGTTCTAGCTGCAGTTAGAGAACTAGTAGACCAATACAAGGACGAGGAGATCAGCATTACTGTCACCGGCCACAGCATGGGTTCAGCTATTGCAGTTCTAAATGCAACTGATATTGTTTATAACGGATACAATAAGCCTACAAACTCAAACAATGTGAGTCTTGTCACAGCCTTTGTGTTTGCCTGCCCGAATATGGGAGACCAAGGGTTCAAGAAGGTATTCTCTAGTCTCGAAAATCTTCGGGTCTTGCGTATCACCAACGAATGGGATCCCGTCCCTAAGTTACCAATTCTACCTTATGTTCCTGTTGGAAAAGAGTTGGTAATCGACACTCTCAAATCGCCCTACTTGAAGAATGCAATAGACTCTGTGCATCAGTTGGAGGTTTACTTGCATGGAGTGGCAGGAACACAAGGGAGAAACAATGATTTTAAATTGGAAATTAATCGAGATCTTGCATTGGTAAACAAAATTTCGGATGGTCTAGATGATAAATATCATATAATTCCTAAGTGGTGGATAGAGAGGAACAACTCTATGGTTCAAATGGAGGACGGCTCCTGGGAGTTGATGGATCATGAGAAAGATGACGATGATGATGATGATGATGGAGCCTAGTATTTAAATTGACAATCATGTGGGACTGGGATAAGGAACAACTCCACGCACCAAATAAACTATAGCATCTAGTTTTAATGTTCCTATTGTTTCATTAGTTTCAGACTCAATTGAAAAATGAGCATAAGAAATATGTTATAATATAAGGAGTAGCTCAAATGGTTAAGAGCATGTACTCTTACACTTGAGGTTTGATTCGATTTCCCTCCTCTTCCAACTTGTATAAAAAATAAATAAAATAAAATCAGGAATTCCTTTTTGTTTGTCCAAGAATTTTTGCAACCTCATTGTTTGTGCAAATTGTTGACATGACTTCTTGACTAATTAAACTTTCCTTGCACACCAAGGATTTTCATATTTATTGTAATTGATTTCCGTTTTATTTTTTGCTTCCTACTTTAAATAGAATTAGGAGTTATTACTTTCCTTGGCCTTCAAGGTTTTATTGTACTATAAATATGACCTCCTACAAGGACTTATACACAGAAAATTCCAACAAACGCATATTCTCTCATAGTATCTCATACTTTAGCATGGTATGGGGGAGGATGAGTTTTTCATTCCTCATGAAGGTAGATTGCGTTTCTGAGCCCAAAATGATCTCAAATGGGTTCGTGGCCTTCCAGATTTGGAGGAGATTTGAGCCCAAAACGTGGCTGGGCAGATTGTGGGCAGATTCTCCTAGTCCAATTTTGACATTATGTCCTAGTATTAGGGCTCGTTTGGGAGTGCTTCTTCCCGAAGCGCTTATGCCAGGAGCGCTTATGTCAGTAGTACTTATGACATAAGCGCTTCTACAAAAAAGCAGTTTGTCGTTTGGATGTCACATTTGAAAGTGCTTTTACACTACATAAAAGCGTTTTTGATATTTTGTTGAGTGTTTGGGCTCGCACAGGTAAAAACGCTTTTAAAAGTACTTTAAAAAATTTAAAGAATCCCAAAATATTATAATAAACATAGGAAATAAAAAAGCGCAAGTATCCCATGACAGGGAGTTATGTGGTAATCTCATCGCTTCCAGGTAAAGGAAGGTGTAACTTTTATGAGGAATTCCAAAAGGCGCAAGGATCCCATCATGTGGTATGTTGATTTACTATAAGGCTTTCATTCTAGGATTTTAAGTTAAGTTTTCCAGTTATGTTCAAATTTATCTCATTATGATTCCATCAATTTTTTTTTCGGGTTTTACTTTCTGCTTTATTGTTTATGACCCATATTAGATATTGCAGGTTGTAATTTATATTCTGCAGGAAATTTATAATTTTATTTTTATCTCAATGTTCTATGAATTGCAGGTTTGGAAGTATCAGGGAACAAATCGGTTAGGTGATGGTGCTTTGGAGCGGATTCGCATGGATGTACAGATAGGGGATGGAGGGACTAACTCATACGAACTTTGTATTAGCAGGTGGCGCTGATGGCTCTTTAAGGTAGAGAAAAAGAGAGGAAAAAAAAAGAGAGGGGGTATTTTGGCATTTAAAAAAATTAAATATGGGTATTTTCGGCATTTTAAAAGTTTCATTAAAAGGAGCCAAGTGCTTCCCGTGTTTTTGTCCTACAGCGCTTTTAAGAAGAAGCATCTCTCAAGTGCTTCTTCCAAAACCACTCCAAGTGCTTTTGGATCTCACCCAAAGCGCTTTTGCAATTTTTGCCAACACCATTTTTAAGAGACAGAAGCGCTTTCACCCATTTAGAAGCGTTTTTCGTTGCTCCAAAAGCACTCCCAAACGAGCTCTTATTTTATTTTAATTAGTTTCCTTGTGGTGATAGAAAAGCTGGACGGGGGTAGCTTGTTTGTAGGGGGTATTTAAGTTGGTTTTGACAGCAATATTGGGGACTTCTTTTTGGCTTTTGAACGTGACATTGTGGAGAGCAATTGCTAGGGTTTTGGAGTTTTTGCGACTTTAAGGTGTTTTCATTCTTTTTCTTTCTTAATAATATTTTCCATGATTTTAGTTATGAATATGCGTAACTAATTTTCTTTTGCTAGGGTGAAGCCTTGAACCTTAGCATGAATATGTAATTTTTATTTAATTGCTTATGATTGATTGCATGCATACTTTGAATTGTTAATCACTGTTTTAAACTATCTAATTATCTTAATGCCTGATCACCATTAGGATTTTTAGAAAAGTAATTTGATGCAATTTTGGTTGGAAGGTTCCCTTAGATTAACGCTGGCTTCTTGTGGTTAATAATTGTAATTTCACTTAAGATGAACATCACGTCTTAAGGGTTGCATGATTTTTCAAAGGGTTTTCACAAAACATAATGAGTCTTTCACGTTCAGATTTGATCCGAACGTCTGGACGGGTGGCATGTTGGATATACGTTCTATGTTGGAGGTTCCAAGTAGAATATAAACTAGGAAAACCTAACCTTCAAAGTGGTATATGCAAATCATAAATAATTGGAAAAATTCATAGGATTGCTAGGTGATGGTGATACCCTAATGCTTTTATAAATTGGTATTTAAAACTCTTTTCTTCAATCGTAATTGTTTTCGTTTAAAATAAGCTGCCCCTGTCCAGCTTTTCTATCCCCACAAGGAAACTAATTAAAATAAAATAATACTAGGACATAAGGTCCAAATTGGATTAGGAGAATCTGCCCAGCCACGTTTTGGGCTCAAATCTCCTCCAAATCTAGCCCAAGATAGCTTGTTTTAAAGACAAAAAACATTCTGAACACATCTCCAGAAGGTCACAAACCCATCTGAGGTCCTTTTGGGCTCCAAAACGCAATAAAATCCTAAAACGTCACTATTCCAGGCACCGCTGCTCTTTTATTTTATTGCCAGAAAATAACCGATTGGTAGAAAAATCTGAAGTTTCGATACGATCAAGCTAAGTGACTCACGAACGTCCTCCAACTGGAATTACTCCAAAATTCGTCAATTTGATTATGTTTTGCTTCAAAAGAAGTTGAAAGTCCTATATTGAAAATATAATTCAAAGTATCAAAATGCTTCCAAAATATTAATCAAAATATACTAAGAATGAAGTTAAATATATAATATAAAATATACCCATCACATCACATGCCAACTCATAGGTCTGGTAGCCACTCAGAATCCTAAGTTCAGCAACCATATATATAGTAATCGATATTAATAGACAAGTTGTAATTGAAGTTAATGGCCCCTCTCCAACATAAACAAGTACAAAAAATTGGACGATGCTTGGCTCCTATGATGATTCAGGAGCCATTCCTCCTCAACCATGACGTGGGCTCCTTCAAAAACCAACACGTGTGCCTTTTTTTTTTTTTTTTTTTCCCTCTTTCCTCTTCCCCAACGCTTTTACCCCAACTTTTTTGCTGGTTTTAACCTAAAAAAAAACCTCCAGCCTCCCCCAAACCACCGCCACCCCTGTTCCGAATCCAAGAGAATAAGCTGAAAATGGGGAAGATGGAAAATGAGCTGCTCTCTGTTGGACTTCCCAGGGAGAAACCGGCCGCCGAGGCGGCGACCGGCGGTTCAATTGAAATTTGGTTTTGGATTGGAATCCACCCTCATCACCAACCTCATCCCAAAAAAATTACAAAGCCAGAGAATTTGTAAGACCAGGCAAGCCGGCCCCTCGCCTTCGCTCACCTCAGACTCTGGAGGGTAGAAAGTCGCGATCTCCATTGTTTCCAGGCGTGAAGAGAGAGAGAAAGGGAGAGATAAGTGATGGAGAAATGAGAGAGAGAGAAGAAAAAAGAAACCAGCAAAAAAGTTGGGGTAAAAGCGTTTGGGAAAAGGAAAAGAGGAAAAAAAAAAAAAAAGACACACGTGTTGGTTTTTGAAGGAGCCCACGTCATGGTTGAGGAGGAATGGCTCCTGATATATCAGGAGCCAAGCATTGTCCCAAAAAATTTAGCTCTACTACCATGTAATTTCTGAATATTAATATATGTTCTATACTTTATTTAATATTCAGCTTCTCCCAACCTTACAATTCTAGGTTTGCCCGTCAGTATGAAAATTGGTGGTGAAACACATGGACCTGCATCACCTACTATTTTAAATTTAAAACTCTACCGTGCCGTGAGTTTCTTCTTCATCTCCTATTCTTTTTTATTTTCTTAGCAGATTGCAAGCAAAAAAATGTAGGCAATAACTATTTAAAGCAAGAAAACAAGATTATTACAAGGTCCAACGAATTATCAGGTAATTAGTTTAAATTGCAGTGTCGCAAAGAAAAAGATTTGAGTAACTAACCAACCCGTTGGAATTTGTCGTCGTGAAAAAAGGTCAGAGTAGCTAACTAAGCCGTCAGAATTCGTTGCATGATCAGTGACCAATTAGTCTAGCAAGACGGTCAAAGAGAAAGAGGGGGAGATTTCTTAGGTGTTTTAGAACAAAAATGAATTTCAAACAAGGATCGGTCAATTCCAAATTTGGTTGAAAGTAGAGCCACAAAAAGGTAAACAAGCAACCACTTTGTAGGAAACAATTCGTTAAATATCCGAATGATTTGGAAGTTATTCATAAACAGCACTTAGAAAGAGCTTTTGTGACCCATAAGTATTTATAAGCTTTTTCTGCCAAAAGTAATCATAAGCGAATTTGATGGTTAAAAAGCGCTTACAAGCTCTAAGTATAAAAACCGAATAAAAATATTATGTTAGAGAGTTCGTGAATAAGCAGCAAATCTAATCAGTATTAGTAATAAATAAATCAATAATAGGACTCAAGTTGTGCTCATTGGTCCAATAAGATACAGGAGTTACAAAACTGGATTGTTACACGTAACACTCAACCAACTCTTCCAGAAGCATTATAGCATCTCTAGTGTGGTTTAGGAACATAGCCATCAACAGCAAAGTTTCGGGTGGCAGCAGGAATAGCTAAACGAATTCCATCGAGTTCAGGTTTTGCAATCACTTGACAACCCAAGCGAGAACTACAATGTCACAAGCATAAATTTCAGTATGAACCAATTGCAAGAAAAATTCCACACGAAAATTTGTTAACATACCTTTCCGTAAGCCCAAAGGCCAAGTCCAACATATCATTTTCCTCATCAGTTGGGTCTTCTAATTTGTTGTAATAGTCCATATCCTGCAGGATTATTCTACAATCAGCTCCTCATACTTCAGTTCTATTAAAACCAAATTTAAGTTCAAAAAACACATTTCTTTGAAACGTAAACAACATACCATCACAATCACATGACATGTTGAACAGGCAAGTGAAGCTTCACATGCTCCTGATATGAGAGAAGCAACAGAGCATCAGATTCTGCAAATATGATTTAAAAAAAACCATTTGACATAGCAGTGACTATCGCTTGTGGTTCCAAACAACTAAGTCTGATCCATTTAAAGAAATAAGCATGCAACAATACAGTTGAGAGGGAGGGAAGGTCACCCAATGTACAGTCCAAAGCAACTAATATGTATTTGGCAATCTAATTGACATATGCCCTATGATAGCAATACTATCAGTAGAAAGATGCATGAAAATGATGAAAAACAAGTGATTCCAGTAAACAATTGTCCAAAGGGCAACAGCAATTGATGGAACATATTTGGGTTTAAGATGAAAAAGACTATTAAATAAGCACCAGAAACTTGCCTTCAAGATCTATATCATTTTCATGGGCAGCCTCTAGCATAGACATTCCAATAGGAACCTTAATATGTATCTCATCTCCATCCTTATCAACAAATGTCACAGATATCCTGCAAATAAATCATCTCTGTGAAGAAACAACATAATAATATGTCAACGCAAAGGAGAATTAGGGCCATGAGGTGCTCCTAATTGACATACGGAAAAACATTGCTAAAGATAAATCAATTTGCAATTAATTTTGCACAAATAAATACAGAAATATATGTTCAATCCGTGCATATGCATTTGACTGCTTTCTCTCATTGTTACTCTAAATCAATCTCCTAACATTATTAATGATTAGCGTTAAACCATTTAAAGCCAAAATAACTTACTTTTCTTTCTGCTCAATCCCTTCATTTGAAGAATCGCTGGCACTAATGGTAGAAAAAAGATGATGCTTGTGAAATATGACTCCCCGCAACAACTTAGTTTCAGACTGTTGATCAAACATTTCATAAGACAAAGAAACCATAAATATAAGAACAAAAACATGAATGCACCTACGCAAGCTCAATCTACTAAAATACATAAATGTAAAAACTACTTGACACTTCACATTAATCATCCTTCAACCCACGTATCACAATTCAAATATGATTTCAGTTCCCAACTTCTTCATAAAATACCTAAAATAATACAAAAAAAATTTAAAATGGCATATATATGCCTTCATTTAGATTTTAAAATGGTTTTTGCAATTCTCAAATTGCTTGCCAAAAGTATATCATTAAACCGACTTTGTTTTATTTCCATTGTTCTTAAATGCGGACCTAAGTTTAGCAACATAATGAAACATGACTAATTCACTCATAATGATAAAGACCACTCTTTTACAAATAAAACTTAACTTGGAATGAATACAGTCCATTGGCACTGTACAATGTCCTAGGTCTGCAAGAGTATCTCATTCTATACCATATACCATATAACAACAAATAATGCACAGTACGTGACATTAAGAGGAAAAGAATGACAAGAGACAGTAGTTAATATCCCTTGGGCTTCTCAAATGTCAAATGTAAAAGAACAAGTAATGGTTTCTAACATAGCAACACCAAGAAATGAAGAAAGCATATATGGTTCAGGCTCTCTTTTCCTACCCTATAATTCTCCAAGGAGTAAACTTTGCCGACAGCCACCCATTATTCGAAGACAGAAGTGGTCACTAAAAAACAACAAGAAGATCCATAATAATTCAATTTGTGGCATTCCATTAAATGGTTTTGCTTAATTGTTTTGTTTCTTCAACCCTTCATGATGTACTGATTGATAGACCTAAAACTTAAGCATCTAGGATGAATACAAGAAACAAAAGGTTACACCAAATAGCAAATTCTATGAGAGGAGGAAACTGACCAGAGGTTGCAAGTATTGGTTGTAACAACTACTCGTATTATATCCTGCTCTGGTTATGGATGTGAGTTTGCCTGCAGTTTGCGAAAGAAGGATACAATTGGAACCAACCATATAAGAATGACAAGTAGAAAAAAAAATACTTCAGAAAAAATGGGATTTCTTTTACCATGTTGAACTTCCAACAGACAGACATTAGCTAAATAAACAATTGTAAATTTCAGTGCATACCTCCGGAGAGCTGTTTGAGTATCAAAACTCCGACTCTTGAAACTTTAGAAGTAAACATAATCAATCGTCGAACCTCCCCTCTTACTAAACCCAAAACTTCAAACAGAACAACTGCAAGCACAAAAACAGCTCTCTGCTTATAATTCTTTTTTTGTTTTTCTCAAATGGAAAAGAAGAAAATGAAAAGAGAACTGGTGGGTTCTAGAAACAAACAAGCATAGCAATTGGGCAATTCTTCGAAGTTAAAAGTGACCGGGCCAAAGAATATTTTATGGGCCAAGAAATATGTTAGAAGAGAATGGGCCTCAAAAGTGAAAGTGAAGTTCCTACTTGCCAAGCTCACATCTCCTCTATCCTCTCCTCAGGCCCCATTTCTCATAAACCAAACACTTTAAAGTTATATAATGATCTAATTATCTAAAACAGAAAATAATATGCGGTCATTTTCTGATTCCCATGAACTCATAAGGGTCCTATATTTTTACTTTACTCCAATATTTTACGAATAAAAAAATATCAAAAGGCAAGATGAAAAAGTTGGGTTTCTGTGAATGGATTGTTAGGAATCAGACACAATGCCCTTTTTTATCTCACGTTAAAATGCAATTCATGTATTTTTATATAAGAAATGCAATTCATGTTAGTCTTTCATTGTTAGGAAAAGAATTGAAGTGACAAAATATTCATGTCCCATGGTGTAATTGTTATCTCGTAGAAAAATGTTTGAGAACATAAATTGTTTGTTTTGCTTAATTCATGATGAAAATTAGAATTATATGAGGACTTACAAATCTCCTTATGTATCCTATTTCTCCTGTGTGTATTATGGTTTTGCACACATAATTCTGTTTCATAATTTCATCATCCATTCCATATCAAACCAAGAGGAGCTACAATAAGTAGTGTGTAGCCACATAAATCCCATATTTCATAACCATAATAATAATACCCAATTCCCTTATGCATAATCATAATACAACCACCAATGTTGTATTTTGGCCGGAGTTTTCCAAGCTCAGGCCGGTGGTTACAGCCCCAATATTTTCGCTCAACCTAGGGGAAAGCAAGAGGGAGAGAGCTACCTTTTCCAAGTGGTGGCACGGAATGGAGTGGCCGGAAACATTGACGGCGACGTCGACAGTTTCTGCCGAAACTTCCAGTCGAAACAGCCGGTTAACCTTGGGTTTTCGAGCTAGGAAAAGGACTGGGATATGAAGAGGAGGAGGAGACGATCCTTTTGGGACCGGTGCCGTGGCCTGAGGTAGCCAGACGGCGACAAATCAATGGTGAGAAGTGCCGGCGTCGCTGGAAGGGAGAGAGAGAAGTGCGCGACGGTGCGCGAGGAAAAATAAACCATAGCGCTCGGGGGTAGTTTTTAGGGTTTTCTAACAATTTCAAAATTCCCTATGTGTCCTTTTCGTTTTCAGATCTTTTCGCAATCGTTACAACTCAGAATTGAATGTGCCGCTATTCAGATCTTTTCGCAATCGTTACAACTCAGAATTGAGTGTGCCGCTAATCTACAGACTCGTATTAACAAGCTCTACGCAATGGTGTTACTGAATTTCCCAAATTCCTTTGGAAACAAAAAATGACTAGAACACCCCTACTCTCAAGGACAAAAATGTAAAATTCACAAAAAGTAATTAAAGTAATTAAATAATTATTTTGGCTCCAAGGGTCATCTTGGCCCACATCCTCCATCCGTGGCCCACGTTCCTTTGTTACAAGCCCAAAGGAGTTGGAGCACGTGGTTGACAAAGTAAAACCTTCCTCATGTAACTGTTGTCGCCTCCTTGAATTCTCCTCATACGAAATGATGGCCCTTGATATAAGACGACAGTTTTAGAACATATAAGACGACAGTGTAAGAGTGGTTAATTCAGACGATATAGGAGTGTAAGAATGTGATTCCATTAAAGACGTCACGTTCTTTTTATAAATCAAACTCATAGTCACTTCCCTGCAACAAATTATAATAATTAAGAAATCCAATCCAAAATCAAGACTTCACTCTATTGTAATGTCACGTTGATTAAGTGGCAACATATATGCAATAAATAAGCAATAAAGTGGCAATAGACACGCAATCCGAAAGTAATAAAAATGCAATAAACAAGTACCTCATGGATGTCTTTGTACTATGTTTTCCCAATTATATAATGTTCTAATTGTTGAACTATTACAATATTTAGTTGCTACATATAATAAATAGTACATAAAAAATTAATACCCATGTCTGAAAATTTCATCTCATTATAATAATGACCTAAAAAATAAAATCAAGTATATTACACAAATGTCTTAGATGTCCTTCCTAATTCTTGGGATCTAATAATAACAAGCATAGTCATAATAGAAGCTTTGCTTTTGACTTTAGAAGGCAGCTCAAACAACTCCTTGGCTACACTCATTACATTATGCACAAAATGGTCTCCAACACCAGTGTATGACTTGCACATCAATGCTAAAACACATTGTGTAACTATTAACCTCAGATTTGTTCTTGATAAGTAAACGAGTTGGGTGCGGCTTTTCTTTTCCTTGTACAATCTGAAAAGAAAAAGAGAGAAATAGAAATTGTCAAGACAAAATTGCAGCAAATTAAAATTTAAAGTACTCACCATCCAGAAACAATCTGCTTTCAAATTTCAATGAATAAATTACATCTCAATTTCAACCAACAAAATTGCAGTAAATTAAAATTTAAAATACTCACTACTCACCATCCCATGAACCACTAGTCTCCAGTTATAGATCACTAAACTAACCTGAAGAAAATCATGCCTTCTTTTTTTTATCAGCAGAATTGAAAACTAAAGACAGAACAAAATTGAAAGACAAGTCAACTGAAACCAATAAAGGACGACTATATGGCTCATCTTGGAATTAAAGTTTTTTTCATTTTCTTTGCTCACTATATACTTCTTTTTCATAAGGCTCGTAGAAACTTAGGATAAAATATTTTTAGTCTCTCTTCCAAGTTCCAAAGCAATCCTATTAACATAGCTGAGACCAATAATGCCACTCATAACTCTCAAAAATCAATTTAACTTGACACATAGGAATACCTCTGAAAACATTTCAACTTAATTCTTCATGTATGCCCAGGGCATCCCTAACGTGGTTCCGTCAGTCGATGTTTTGCCATTTTTTATCTTTTTCATACTTCTATTTTCTATTTTATTAGTTTTAACTTTGTAGTGGTAAAAGTGGAAAAACTCTAACAAAAAAGCATTGTGGCTGGGTGTCCAGAGAATGGCCTTGGGTGTAAATAGAATTCTTCTGTATAAGAAAATTAACTTGTGTTTTTATCCCCAAACGATAGGATTTTTCCGGACCATTTTGCTATGCTTAATTTCCCGCGCCCTAATAGGAAATGGAGAAAGGCTTTTATGTTGTCTGTTGGGCCAAGTTAGGTAAATCGTTTTAGGGTAGGGTTTTACTTTGTCAAAACCATAAAAACGTATTCTATACAAAGAAGGTTGGACTGGGTATGAGCTTGATATATATATATATATATATATATGTGGTGAATTGGCTGTGAAACCTGAGATTCTTAACCCCCGAATTGCATCCACAAAGTCTCCGGTGAGTTTCGAAAGCCTTTCCAAATTTTGTTCTAACTACTGGACTGATCTTTCTCCACTCCAAGGAGACTTCTTTTGCAAGGTAGGGAAAACCATTCCTGTTTCTTTTGACAATAGTTGTACCATGTGATTCAATTTTCTGTAGCATATGATTAACTGCACTTATTTAAATGCGGATGTTTTGCAAATATGAGATCGATATTGGCACTGTCGATGATTCGATTTTGTAGTCGTCCATATGTTATTGATACGTCGTCGATACACTTTATTGAAGTTTACATTTAACAGCAAATTCAAGTCCTTTAGTGATAAGTATTTGTGTTAAAACCCTAGAGGTATGACTATGTATATATGTATATGTGTAATTGTTATGTGCCTCCTCATTTCGAGCAGTTATTGGAGTCACCTTATTAGGAAAATTAGAGACCCGTTCGATAACCATTTCAATTTTCAGTTTTACTTATTTATTTTGTTTTCAATTTTTAGTTTTTATTTGTAAAAAACTGAAAACAGGAAACTTGCTTGGTAATTTATTTTCACTTTTAAGTTATATGTGGAACTTGCAAATGAAATTTTTCTCGGGGTCAAATTGCTAATTTGATGTCATAGAATGAAAATGTATGTTACAAAGAGTCCGTAGCATTTGTCGGTGAAGTTTTTGGAAGTAGGATGAAGTTTTAGTGAATTTTGGTTGAACTGAGTCCACGGTCGAGTATAAGTTGGGAGGTCCTAGATACTGAGTTTTGGGACTAGGTTTTGTTGTTGCATTTTTTTCAAGACATTTGTTATTATCAAGTTTATTCAGTCCCTAACAATAGATAATCGAAAGAAAAAAAACAGAACATTTATACTTCTTATGTGTCGATATTTGCCACTCTGTTTGATATAACTTGATGCGTACTTCTTATGTGTTTTCAATAGGAGAATAATCTTTCCATTCATGAGAATGAAACGTTCACTTATTGAGTGGGATGAAGGATGGAACTCTATCCAGGAGAGGATGAACAAGCTGAACAGGGTTATAGAGGGATTATCTGAGAATCCATTCGACGCAGAAGATTTTATGATGCTTTACACAACTATCTACGACATGTGCACTCAAACACCTCCTCATGATTATTGTCAACAGCTATATGACAAATATAAGGAGACAATCGAGCAACATATTACTTCGAAAGGGTTGCCCTCTCTCGCAGAGAAGCATGAAGAGTTTATGCTGCAGGAGTTTGTCAAAAGTTGGGAAAGACATAAAGTTCGGGTTAGGCGGATGTCGCACTGCTTTTTTTTTCTTGCTCGCCACTTCATCCCCAGTAGATCACTTACTAACCTAGAAGAAGTTGGACTTAACTGCTTCCGTGAGTTAAATCTTAGAGCGAGAGTTGCTGCATTCGGTCTTATTGATAGAGAACGTGAGGGAGAGCGAATTGACAGAGGGCTGTTGAAGAATGTGATGGATATAATTGTTGAAATTGGAACAGAGAAAATGGATGCTTACAAGGAGGACATTGAAGCACTCTTGCTAAAAAGTACCGGTGAGTACTATTCGCGTAAAGCATCGAGTTGGATTGCGGAGGAAAGTTACATGGATTACATGGTGAAGGCTGAGTTATGCTTGAGAAGGGAGAGGAACATAGTTTCTCATTACTTGCATTCAAGCAGTGAGAAGAAGCTGGTGGAGAAAGTGGAACATGAGTTGTTTGAACCTCTTGCTAATGCATTTAAACAGAAAGTTAGTCTTGAAGTTAAAGCTTTGGTCCAACAGGCTAAAGATGATGCATCAAGTAACCAGGATTTCAATGGAGGTTATGGCATGCAGGAACATGTCCTTGTCCGAAATATACTCGAGCTTCACACTAAGTACCTGGCTTTTTTCAATGATTGCTTGATAAAAAACTATATCTTTCACAAGGCTCTGAGAGACGCTTTTGATCTATTTTGGAATGGACCTGTTGCTGGTAGTTTAGGTGCTGAATTACTAGCTGAATTCTGTGATAATCTCCTTAAAAACGATGGGAATGAGAAGTTGAGTGATGAGGCCACCGAAGACACACTTGAGAAGGTTGCTAATCTGGTTTCTTATATGAGGTCCATGGACATTTTCATAGAATTCTACAAGAAAAGACTTGTTCCTCGACTTCTGTTTGATCGGAGTTCCAACTTGGAACGTGAAAAAAGTTTTGTAACAAATTTGAAACGGAAATTGGGTGGAACGTTCTTGACCTCTAGGATTGATAAAATGGTCGAAGATATGACATGGACTGGGGACAATAAGACCAGCTTCGCGGAATATCTTCACAGTAATCCAAATGTAAATCCTGGAATGGATTTTACCGTCACTGTTCTCACAACTGGTTTGTGGCCTAGTTATAAACCATTTAATCTTAACCTTCCTGCAGAGATGAAGAACTGCGTTGAAGCTTTTGAGGGATTCTACGAAACAAAAAAGAAATGTAGAAAACTTAATTGGATCAACTCATTGGGAAGTTGCTACATCAATAGCAACTTTGAGTCAAAAACCATCGAACTAGTTGTGTCAAGCTGTCAGGCTGCTCTCCTGCTGCTTTTCAGTGATGCAGATAGATTGAGCTATTCCGAAATATTCACTCAGTTAAATCTTGACCATGATGACTTGGTTCGGACTCTTTATTCATTGTCACGTGGCAAGTACAAGATCCTCCTGAAGGAGCCTAATACAAAGAATATATCACCAAATGACAGCTTTGAGTTCAACTCTAAGTTCACAGGCAGAATGAAAAGAATCAAGATTCCTCTCCTACCCTTGTATGAAACGAAGAAGGTGATCAAAGAAGTCGAGAAGGACAGGCAATATGCTATCGATGCTGCAATTACCCGGATTATGAAGAAGCAGAAAGTTTTGGATCTTCAACAATTGTTTGTTGAGTGTGTTGAAAAGTTGGGGCATATATTCAAGCCTGACATAAAAACACTCAAGAAGAGTATTGAAAATCTTATTGACAGAGACTACTTGGAGAGGGACAAGGAAAACCACAACATTTTTAAGTATCTTGTATGATTCAAGGGCTGGAGTCTTCATATTATCCAGGATGTGCTGGAGTTAACACGGCAAGACAAAGGAGTTGTAGTTTCTTTGGATTTCAGATTTGCGGTAATTTTTTTTTTTTAGCTCTTTTAGTAATTCTAGGATTTCAAAAAGAGAGTGGGCATTTTTGTTCAGTTTTCTATTAGAGGCAGTTTAGTAAATTTTCAACTGAAAGAAATTATATGGAATTATGAAAATGATACCTTTCCATTAGCTACCTAACTGTTATGAAGCCTGCATATATTTGAAGCCTTCTTTATATATCTTCTTCTCTGCCTTTTGATTGGTTAGTCCCAACTCCCAACTAACTCTCATCATTGGTTGGCCACGTGGTCCCCTAACTGAAAAATCAACCCCAATAAGCCATTCAATTGCTTCTGAGTGGGACAGAAGAAGCTTCATATCCTTTTGACTCATTCCCACTTGGAGACTTGGTCTTCTTGTTTGTCCTAGTTTTTCTTTTCTTTCTAATTTTTCTATATTACCTCTCTTTCTTTCCCTCCCCATTGTTGCTAGTTGACCAGCTATGTCTGCCTCCATCTTCTTCATCCTTTTCTTCACTTCAGTCTTTCTTGACATAGAGGCCTCAAATGGAAACTGCACACATGGGACGCCCGATATTCGATTTCCTTTCCATTTAAGAGGGCATCAGCGTCAACACTGCAGTCACACTGGTTATGAGCTTGACTGCAAGAACGGAACAACCATAATTCACTTCCCATCCTATGGTGATTTGGTAGTGAAATCCATCTCTTATGATATCAAAAAACTCGATCTTATTGACCCGAAGAATTGTGTCCATGAAGTCTATCTTAACCTCAATCTCTCCCTTACTCCATTTCAGTATTACCATGCTGTGAAAGAGTACTCATATCTCAATTGTTCAGTTAGGATTTCACCTCCTTTGACAGAAGTCCCCTGCTTAAGTGGCTCCGACTATCATGTTTACACTGTGGATCCTTCTTTGGCTGTCCCAGATTCTTGCAGTGTAGTAAAAACCATTCGTATTCCTTTTATGTTTAGCCCTTATCTCAGTGACAATAGTTTCGGTCTCGGATTAACTTGGAGCTTACTTGGCCATGAGGATTGTGAGGCAAAACAAGGGCAGAGTTCATTGCATCCTAAAAGAGAACAACAAACCGAATGTTTCACTATGGCACATGCTAAAGGTAAATTACTCAATTCCAT
Source organism: Prunus fruticosa (assembly GCA_018703695.1). Classification (NCBI taxonomy): domain Eukaryota; kingdom Viridiplantae; phylum Streptophyta; class Magnoliopsida; order Rosales; family Rosaceae; genus Prunus; species Prunus fruticosa. The sequence goes on from CM031921.1 coordinate 17,432,607, forward strand.
CTTGGTTTTTCTTTTCTTTTCATTTTTATCTATTTTTTTCCTGATGTGTTTTCCTTGTAGTTGAAGGATATCAAACTTTATCATCCACAACCACGAAACGCCAAGTTATCGAGTGGGATCAAGGATGGGACTATATCCAGAAGGGGATCGCGAAGCTAAAGAGGATTGTAGAAGGATTACCAGAACCACAGTTCAGCTCAGAAGAATATATGATGCTTTACACAACTATCTATACCATGTGTATTCAAAACCCCCCTTATGAGTATTCTCAGCAGCTTTACAAAAAATATCAAGAGACGTTTGAGGAATACATTACTTCAACTGTGTTGCCCTCTCTAAAAGAGAAGCGAGATGAATTTTTGTTGCAGGAGTTTGCCAAAAGTTGGGCAAAACAAAAAGTTATGGTTAGATGGCTGTTGCGCTTCTTTCATTATCTTGATCGCTACTACATCGCTGAGAGATCTCTTCCCGGGCTAAATGAGGTTGGACTTAACTGCTTCCGGGATCTGGTTTATCGGGAGGTAAATGCCAATGTGAGAGTTGCTATAATTGGTCTTATTAATAAGGAACGTGAGGGGGAGCAAATTGACAGAGCACTATTGAAGAATGTGATAGACATATTTGTTGAAATTGGAATGGGACAAATGGAAGCTTATGAAGAGGACTTTGAAGCACATATGCTAATAGATACCGGCGGATACTATTCGCGCAAAGCATCAAGTTGGATTCTTGAAAATCCTTATACAGATTACATATCGAAGGTCGAGGAATGCCTGAGAAGGGAGAGGGATAGAGCTTCACATTACCTGCATTCAAGCAGTGAGAAGAAGCTGGTGGAGAAAGTGCAGCATGAGTTGCTGGTGGTTTATGCAACTCAACTCCTTGAAAAGGAGCGTTCTGATTCTGGATGTAGTGGTTTTCCTAGGGACGTTAATGTGGAGGATCTTTCTATATAAGAAACCTGTTGCTAATGTATTTAAACAAGATTTTCCTGCTGAAAAGGATCACAAAAAATAAATTGTGAACAGAAGGCATGAGAAAGTGTTTTGTGCTTATTGCCAGTTTTATAAATCAATGTCAAAATTCAATAGCCACAATGCAGCATCCCAAAGGCTTACCACGTTCATAAGGAGCATGAGCAACATAGAAATTAAGAACTGTGTTCAACTGACTTGATTTTAGAGTTTTCTGTTAAATTGTGTGCAGCTCTTTTAGAAATTCTAGAGGATATTTAAATGAGTGGAGAATTTTTTGTTTATTTGACTGTTGAAAGCCAGTTTGTCTGGGAGGCTGGCTGCGGAGTTGTGGAGACTGAATGTGATGCTTCCTCGGTGGTGGCCCTCCTGAATAACCCTCTCATTCCTTCTCATCCCCTGTTTAGTCTTCTCAATTGCTGTAATTTACAGCTGCTTGGTGATTGGTCATGCTCCTTATCCCATGTCTAGCGTGAACAAAATAAGGCTGCTGAAGCTTTAGCTGCCAAGAGCTATGAATTCCCTTTAGGCCTTCATGTTTTGGAGTTGGAAAGATTATTGCTGATGATGTTAGCAGTATCCCTAGTCCCAGGTTAATCCCTATCCCTATGTAATTGTTTGGTTTTGGGCTCTTGGCCCCGCTTTGTACCTCAAAAAAAAAAAGCTAGTTTGAGTCGTATATTTGTAAGTATTTTCTTTTTAATATATAACTAGCCTCTCCGCACGCGCCTTCGCGTTTACGAGGCTTTTTTTAAAAAAAAAAATTATTTTAGAATTAAAAAAGATAATGGGTAGTTGTGTTCCATAAAAAGAGTATTCATTATCTGATTTTTCTTTTCATTTAAAATTTTTTTAATATGAAAAAGTGTGAATTTACTATATTATCCTTATTTAATTAATAATTTCAATTCTTAATGTTTGCATTAATAAAGGGCATTCTTTGGTATTTTGAATGTTTCACTATTCTCTTCCTTTTGCTTTATATATATAGATAAGGAGCATATCCCATTATATTATATTTTTTTTTCCAAAAAAACGAATTTGTTATAATGATATTGAGTACGGAGATAAATGCTTTAGCCCATTAGTTTGACGTTGTGCTTTATTGTGTGAGCTAACGCATGAGGATAGATTTTAATATTATATACTGTCTGTAGTGGCGGATTCAATATTCTGGGGGTAAGGAGTCTCAATGTAAAAGTGTAAAAATTGTTTATGGAGTTAACAATATCCGTACCAAAAGTCTAGAAAGGTGAAGAACAAACCCAGATATCGCAAATCAAACCAAGCCAACAAAATAAATAAAAAATGTCTTTAAAAAATCTAGAAAAAAACATCATAAAACGTGGACTAAAGTGTGAGAAATTTTGCATACGACTTGTAACTCAAGTCTTTAAGAGCATTTATCTCTGCATTTAAGGCTTGTGTAAAAAATAAGTCTATACATTTTTTATTCCTTTATTTTTAACAATGAGAGAGAAATAATTCAAACTTGAATCTCTTGGGGCCTTTTTTTTTTTTTGGGTCTAAATCTCTTGGGACGTTAGGTCATCTCCAGTTATAAGGCTAAATGTAGTCCAGGGCTAATTATTTAGCCCTCAAAAATATTAATTTTGTAAATAATAGTGTAGGGCTAAATTTTTTCATCTCCAGCCATGCAGGGATATATTTTAGAGTACTTTATATTTTATTATTTTGAGAAAAACTATGGTACAACACTCATACATTCCACAACTATGTATTGTTTAATTTAATTAAACTACTATTTAGAGACAATATTCCATGACCAAGAATTTTTTATTATTTTTTTAAACAACACTTGAAAATATTTAAAAAGGCGACCACATTTATAAATAAATAATAATAAAAAAAAGATGAGTTTCAATGGTCTGATCTCCAAAGGTCATGACCAGTAATTTTTTATAATTTTTTTTATGAGCTTTCATGGGAACATCGCTTCAGGATCGCCTGTAAAGTTGCCAGAGTAGTATCATATATGCACTCTGCAGCTTCAATCCCCCATCTTCAAGTCTTCTAACATTCTTCCAGACCATAACTATAGTGCTAAAGTATCCGACTTTGGGACTTCAAAATCAGTTCCCCTTGACAAAACTCAGTTAACCACAGAAGTACAAGGAACTTTTGGGTACATGGATTTACAGTACTTCCGATTTAGTAAATTTACAAATAAAAGTGATACCTACAACTTTGGAGTGACACTTGTAGAAATATTAGGAAACCCCCATTTTCTTCTGCTAAAGATGACGGGGAATATCTGGTTGCTTCTTTCATTTCACTGACAAGGGAAAACCAACTTGTTCAGATTTTGGATCCTCAAGTGGTTCGAGATGCAGAGTTGGAGCAATTGCTGAGCTTGCCACAAGGTGTTGGAGGTTGAATGGGAAAAAGAGGCCTAGTATGAAAGAGGTATCAACATAGTTGGAAGGATTGAGGAACACTCAAAGATGCCTAGAAAATTTCCAAGAGCCTCAGTCATTCAAAGATGAAACAACATTCATGCACTCTACCAGTGAAACCATGAAAGATCATACATAGGAAAGCATTCTCTGAGCCAGTGGGGCAAGTTTCCCTTTGCTCCAACGCAAGTTGTGGGGCCATTAGTTGATAGTAAATTGCCCTTTGCCATACTCCTTCTTCTACTTAAAATATTAAATTCATCCTCGTCATACTTCTCCCTTCGGAAACCAAAATGAGATGTCCTCTTTGTGTAACTAATAGGCATCTGGAGGTGTTCATTGCCATTATTGCAAACATAATCCGGCTGGAATAATGGCCTCCTCCAGGCATTACCTCCTCTACACGCATCAACATTGCCAAATGAAAGTCTGGGTTCATCTGCTGTATTTTCTTTCCAGATTCCTGTTTTTGGACCCAAGAAGTAGTGGTAGTCCAAAGAACTGCCTTGTGCTATCGAGTACTTGAATTGAGGAACACATATGCCACTCAAAAGTTTTGACTCTTCCTCTTCCCACCGCTCAGCTAAGTCCCTTCCACCCTCCATGGTGAGAACTGCAATCTTAGATCCCTTAACATAGCATCCCAATTGTCCCTTCCATGTCCTCTCACACCTATCCAAAGAAAATCCAACTACTCTTCAGACCACATGGTACTACATGGCTTATATTTTGTCATGAAAACTACTCCTTTCATTGAAAGCTCTTGCTCGGCTTGCAATACTATCATGCATAAGCTTGTGTCAATACTGATGATAAATGGCTCGAGGAAGATTGGAGTGCTGCATCTTAGATAAATTCTCTGGTTTCAATGACAGAGTTCAAGATAGGAAATGCACTGAAGCAGGTATTGGTTGCACATCCTGCAGTTAAAGGGTTTTCTGATAAGGATAGACCTAGTAACAAAGGAGATTCTTGTTCTGGTTGATTATTTTTGCCTCCCAACTCAAGAATTTCTTCTTTGTTCTGAAGCTATAGAAGCCCCCACCATAGGCTGTGTTGTCATTGGGCGAAAAATGTCACTGGTTTTTTCTTCTGAAAATAGCTGGAATCAATTCCAAACATGAAAAGTAAAATAAGATTAGTTGACAGCCAAATCATCCCCAAAACTTCAAACAACAAGACTTACAAATCTCACCTGCAGACACTGGTTTTTTGGTGTAATTTCCTTGGAAAATAGAGGACTAACTTTATCATCGTCTTTGCAGCTGTCACCAACTTCTAAAAATTCAAATGCATCTTTGTGTAAGCGTGAGGCTTGAGTTTCTACTCTTTCAATTCTCGCAGCTGACATTTCTGGAGGAGACAGTTCATGCAATACAGTGGCATTATTTCTGCTAGTAGAATCCAAGGAGTCCCACATAGTTTTTGGCGCAGCCAGGTCAGGTTGCTTCTGAGAACTCAAGTTTAAGTCAACATTGCATTCCATAGTGCCACATGAATCTGCTAGTAAGAATTCTTTTAGATAAAGTATTGTAAGTTAAACACAATGTGAATTGAGAATGTTACTGGTTCAAATGCATTCTTAGAAATTAATGAAGTCCTACCAGTGGGGATAACGGACAAGTCCAAATTAGGAAGTGATCTGCCTAAATGAGGGGTTTCTGTTGCTTTAAGATCAGCACTTGATAAAACTTGAACTTCATCTCTTATCAATGCATGGGTTTTTCCTGGTTTACATAGAGTTGCAGCTTCAGAAGAGGAGTCTCTAGTATCACTATTTTTTCTTAAATGATCCATGCAAAGAACTTCAACAACCATTGCACTTTGAGCACTCTGGCCAAATACTTCTTCAGCCTATTATAAGGCGTCACTGCCTGTCTATTCGTCATCATGAAGTTATTCTTCTTCATGCATCAAACTGTCTCGATGAATGAAGTAAGCAATTAAAATATAAGAAACCAATAAGTTCTGAAGTTAATGTGAACCTACATTTTAGTTCTAGCGGCAGCAGATCCAGCACGAGCATATGTAAAATCAATGATCCGTAGCAAAGAAATTAGATCGGTGATTACAAATTACATATACAGAAATGAAGTATCAGGTTAAGAATGCACATAATGGTGGAGTCAGTCAGCCACTCGAGGGCAACTAAGCACTAACAATGATGCACCTTTTATTCTGACCTTGTTTTTATACATTTGTATTATTATAGAATACATGTAAATGAGAATGTATTTTCCATGTCGCATCTTATTTTCTATTTCTCATTTCACATGATTGTGTTTGTGCTCATAGGCAGATACATTATTTCCAAATTGACAGAAGATAGGCTTCATATTACATACCTCTCTGGAGTGCTTCAAATCTGCTTCATGATCTACTGAGTAGTTTTCAGGGGAAGTTTCTTCATAAGAACTGGTATTAGTACAAACAGAATTATTCAATTTGGTTATCAATGAGCAGCTATTTTCCACGGGCAGTGATTTCCTTTGTATATTAGACTCATCCATATCCTTTTTTCTTTTATTCCTTCGACAGAAAGTAATCAATGGGATGATCAACTTGTTTCATGCAAGCTGAATCACCACCTAATTTATCTAACTTATTTCTAGAGAATGAATCAGTGTCTTCTAAGTTTGATGTATTCAATCTTGGCGAGCTACCATCACATTCAAAGCTCCTTTTTCTTTCAAATGTGCCGCTACTGATGATGATTTTTGTCTTACAAAATCAGCAGTAATTACAGCGGAATTCATCACCAATTGAGAAACTAACCTCCCTCCAACATTATTATCATCAATCAATGCTCCAGCATTAGCATTTGAAGATGAGCCTACTTTCTTGCCACTAGACTTATTCCCATATGCATCCCTTTGGGAAGGAACCTCGTCAAGACTTGTCGGAACGGTTTTAATTGGTATTTGTCTTGTGCTAGATACTTCAATGTGTTTCTTTTCCTTATGGGGCTTATCTAGGCACTGGAGATGATACGACTGAAGGCATTTTCCACATTGTTTCAGGTTACCCCCAACACAGCACACAAAACATACATGGCATACCTGCAAGAAAAAGAGGCAGGTGAGACAGAATATAGCAATGACCTTAAAAATAAATTATAGGTCTAAGACAACTAAAAGAAGATCTTCATAGAAACCTAAATTAAAGAACCAAATCTAAATGTTCATCTCAACTAGATACGCTTTCAAGGGTCGGTTGAATAGGGCACAGTCTGGTGGTAGCTGGTAATCCCTTAAAACCTTTTTTCTTTTCAGTATTTTTTTCAAGAACAAAATTATTAGAGGAAAAATAGGGAAGGATGGATTATTAAATTATCTACATAAAGATGATTGACATACAACATATATCCCTATGAAACAAACTAAAAAAATTGAACAGGTTCCAACTTTCTAAAATCTCACCGCAGAATTTCTGTTGTAATGTTCTGATGAACGCTTATCAATCAAATGAACTCGCAAGTCTGGTGGTTTGCTTAAAGAAGTATCATCGGGAGCAACAAAAAGTGAATTACGGCACTCATGTGCCTGTATAGGATCTGCTCTTGATTGCCGCTTTCTCTTATACATTAGCAACACTTTGCTTCTTGACATTTAAGCTTTCAGAAAGAAATCTTGCTGCAATTCCAAACACTTGGACCGCATTTTTCACATGAAATTTGTATTTATTCCACTATGTTCAGTCTCATTTCAACACAGAAAAACCTGCATATGTTAAGGAAGAATATCCAATTAACTGAACAGCAAGTCACGACTCATATAGTTAATACAGTTATGAGTAGCAACACAATGATAGCTGAAGGGCAAAAGACGGATTTCGACTACTCTGAAATAGTGAATCACTATTACGAGGCATGAGGCAAACAAAAATTGTACTAACATTCTCCACCTAAAACACAGGCAGTGAGGTACAAGCATAAATGCCATTTGCATATTAAAGAATAAGCATAGCAAGAGAAGCTAAACGCATGCCATTCACAAAAATGTTTAAACTTCAGAATCAATTTGAATTCAAGTAGCCTAACGCATGCCATTCACAGAACCTTGTTATTGGCAAGACCATAGAAACTCCATGATAGGACAACGTCATCATTTCCTTCTACAGAAGACAGACACCAAGTCAGCAAATTCTGTATTTTTTTTCTTCAGTGCGAAGAGAGAAGAATATAAGGCGAGAAACAGGGAGATCAATGGAATTAGATGAATTAAGAGTCTCATGATCTGTTCTTTTATGGACCTGACTTGTGCTTCACTGCTTCGGCTTCCCAATCTCAAGCTCAAATTTTCAGCTAAATTTTTTCAATTTCGGGTTTCAGACTTTCAGTCAATCGCAGTGTTTGAAAGGTCGGCCTAGGCGGGTGCTAGGCGGCTAGGCGGCTGAGGCGGGCGCTAGGCTAGGTAATAGCTAGGCGGCTAGGCGGGCGCTAGGCTAGGTAATAGCTAGGCGAGCGCCTAGGCGGGTTGAGTCTTTTTTCAATGCCAAACCCGGAGGACGAAGCAGTCACCGAGAGAAAGTTCCGTCCTCTGCGAGTGCAAGCCTCGTGTTCGTTTGAATATTTTTAAAGAGTATAGCCGAGCGGCTATACGTTTAAAATATTCTAATATGATTAGAAAGTATAGCCGTACGGCTGTACGTTTAAAATATTCTAATATGATTAGAAAGTATAGCCGTGCGGCTGTACGTTTATGATCCATTTTCCTAGCACCTTAAGGAACTTCAAAAACTATCCCAAAAGTTCACGCATTTCCCAATTGCCACTCACACTGCTAGTATAATTTCGGATGATCGTATTCTTAACTACTCTGCTTAATAGTAACCTATTTCCATTGTTTCTTTTATTATTATTATTTGTTTGTACCATATCTGATCCTCCACTCATCCATTGACACGTGGATCACTTAAACTCCCCAAATGCCTAAGGCTCCGAACAATCAGCATCGGCTCCGATGATATTGTCTAAAGCAGCAAAAGATTGCTCCAGGCCCAACACAGCCTACAATCGGTATACCTACCGATTCTCAGAGAATCAACCTCGAAGCACCCGCCTGAAATATTTAAGGACTCGTGTCAACCTCATAGGGCCCTCCCACGAGTCCCACATCGAAAGTGAGTACTAAGAGCATACAAAATGCCCCTTATAAATAGGCCCCTTCACCACAGGTCCAGGGGTAAGACTTTTCAGCTTGACTTTTATACTTTTATACTGTCAACAGCAAAAGCTCTTAGAAAAACAAACTTACTTTGGCATCAGAGGGTCTTAGGCTGGTTCCACACCGGTTCCATAGACCTTACAAGCCTCGACTTCCTTCCGTTAGGGTCAGCGCCTGAGGACAGGAAGAATCTGCATCCAAACACTCAATCGATCTCTCGATCGTCCATCTCACTTGTAAGTTGCACTCATCTCTATATGTTAAGTTTTAGTGCCAACAGATTGGCGCCGTCTGTGGGAAGCGACACAAAACGCTATGTCGTTCTCCTTCACGAGTGCTCTCGGCACCCTTTTTGAGCCATGCATTCGGCATCTGCCATCGGCATTCGGCACCCCTGCATCATTCGGCGCGTGCGATGTCTTCACATCCCCCCAATGATTCGGTATCTGTCTTCGGCCTTCGGCGCCCTGCATCATTCGGCGCGTGCGATGTCTTCACATCCCCCCAATGATCTGGCATCTGCCATCAGCCTTCGGCGCCCTTGCATCATTCGGCGCGTGCGATGTCTTTACATCCCCCCAATGATCCGGCACCTGCCATGGGCCTTCGGCACCCTTGCATCATTCGGCGCGTGCGATGTCTTCACATCCCCCCAATGATTCGGCATCTGCCATCGGCCTTCAGCTGCCCTTGCATCATTCGACGCGTGTGATGTCTTCACATCCCCCCAATGATTCGGCATCTGCCATCGGCCTTCGGCACCCTTGCACATTCGGCATCTGCCTTCGGCCTTCGGCACCCCTTGCATCATTCGGCGCGTGCGATGTCTTCACATCCCCTCAATGATTCAGCATTCGGCCATTGGCATCAACCTTCGGCCATCATCCTTCGGCCTCCGAGACTTCGGCCATCAGCCTTCGGCCATCGGGATCAGCCTCGGCACCATCAACCTTCGGCATCAGCCATCATCCTTCAGCCATGCCGAACGGCACCTTCTAGGAGACACTTCTCCAGTGCCTTTTTTCAAAGCCATGCCGAACGGCACCTTCCAAGAGACACTTTCGGCCATCAGCCTTCGGCCTCCAGACTTCGGCCATCAGCCTTCGGCCATCGGGATCAGCCTCGGCACCATCAACATTCGGCATCAGCCATCAGCCTTCAGCCATGCCGAACGGCACCTTCTAGGAGACACTTCTCCAGTGCCTTTTTCAAAGCCATGCCGAACGACACCTTCCAAGAGACACTTCTCCATTACGGCGCCATGAGCCTCGGCCATCGGCCTCGGCCACCAGCCTTACCATGCTGGAGCAACCATGAATGCTAAAGCGACATGTAGAAGATAAATCCTTGCAATATAATATTCAGAAGAAGAAGAAACACATGGGCCACCCTATCTTTTCTTGACATGCCTTACCGTTCGGCATATTCCTTGGAAAGCATTATTGGAGGGAGCCCACATTGCATACTTTCCTGAAGAGGGCTGCCAACATACATGGCGAATATCAAAATGATAACCACCAAAAGGCACTCAGCCATGTAATTACATAAAAAGCTGAGAAGTCCTACCGTATGGCAGCGTGCAAAACAAATCATCAGCCATGTCGCTGAAGGTCCTGAATGGATTGGATCTCTATCCGTCACTATGAGACTTCTCAAGGCACCCAAGGACGCTGAACTCTCAAAATTACCGAACGGCAACCCTGTGTGACCTCTCCTGACCCTCTACTCAAATTTTGCCTCAAAATTACTAATGACACTACTCTTACCAAAGCCTCCATCAGATAAGTGGTGTATTCATTAGTTTTACAAATTATTTAATATTGGAGAAACTTATTATTCTTGGGGTCAAGAAAAGCCACGTGCATTATTTCCAAGAGATAAAAGCACATTTTCTTATCTTATACTTTAATATATTTATAAGCATGGGATTCAATAATTCCATATATTATTCAAGTGGCTGACATAAACCATGGGCTGAATCGATGACCCAGTCACCTTCAATTCTTCTTATTTTAATATTATTTTGTCCTATTGGCTATATAGGAAAAGCCAATCAGAAAGTGACTCAATTTGCATGGCTTGTGTTGACGCTCGGCATATACCGAGATCATCCGCCCAATAGAATGTCGACACGTGGCCCTCTGACGGCCGACCCGCCTAAACCTCGTAAAGCACGACCTGCCCCCTCAGAAGCCAGGTGTTGGCCATGCAGACCTCCTCCTCCCGGATGGGACATGCGCCATTCTTGGCAGGAAAGGCTACTTCTGTCCACCCGCCCCTAGTAGAAGTGAAAGGAGTCACCCTCAGGAGAACGGCAGGGACCTTCCCTTGTAAAAGCGGGTTCAAACATTTGGCGCTCTGTGGGAAACCACACTCAAAGGTCACGTATCGAAGCTAGTCCACTGCCTAGTATGTTGAGCCGAAAGATGAAGGGGATTCCTACCCTTGGCACCCCTGACCAAAAGAACACGAAGCGTCGGAGAGGCGGAAACAGCGGTCAGCGCACTGAAACTAAAGTCAAACTACTTTTGGATAACGCTAGTACCATGCAGGACCTAAACAATACCCTCCAACACCAAAACGAGCGATTCCAGGAACAACAGATCGGCCTCCGAGCCAACTTACGGAAGACCCAGAAGAAAGCTCTCCGGGACTCAAGCCGTACCAGACGAGTGAACGATGCCTTTCGGCGAAGATTCGGCGTCAGCACACCCCCCGGTCAGGAGCGAGGGCCTCAGCCAAAACCCTGTGGACGCCACTCCTGAGCCGAGCGCACCCGTCGAAGATCTACATGAACAAAGGGTAAGCCCGGCGAGGGCTGACGTCCCTCCCCAGCGAGGAGGAAAAAGACCTCAGAGGAGCAATGAGGGCCATGATCAAAGGAGAGATGGGCAGCGTGTGGCACCGGCTCGGTAAAGTCGAAAGAAACCGCAATCCGCTCGTCCGTCTTTTTCGAGGATGAACTTCCGCTCCCGTACTCCAAGGAACTCCTCGACTCCGCCGTAATCGGCGACACTAAGGCCCCCAAGATCGCCCTCTATGAGGGACTCACCGATCCGTATGACCACCTGGACAGCTTTCGCTACGCCATGGAAGGCCGGGGAACAAACGAGGCCACCAAGTGCAGACTCTTCCGACCACCTTGAAGGGAGCCGCGCTGAATTGGTTCAAAAGACTGAACCCCACGTCCATCAACTCTTTCGCCGAACTGCGCCGAGCATTCCTGGACAGATATATGATCATATCCAACCGGCTGACACCGCCAACAACCTCTCGGCCGTCCGACAGGAAACCAACAGTCCCTCCGGGATTACGTCACCCGCTTCAATAACGAATATGCCCGTTGTGAGGGTTGTGACGAGGCGACCGCTCACAACGCCATGATGGGAGGTCTCCAAGGTGGGGATTTTTTCTTCCACCTCACCCGGAATCTGCCTGAGACATACAAGGACCTGCTCGAGAGGCTACTTGCTACAGCCGAGCCGAGCAGCTAAACACCGCCCGAACGGGTGCCCAGACGAGGTAAATCGCCAAGCCTGACCCGCCTCGTCCTAACCAGGACGTGCGGCGAGGGAACCTTCAGAAAGAGACAAGCAGGCCCAGAAGCATGTTGACGGACGAAATGACGCCCCCTGAGCGTTACTCGAGCTACACCCCCTGAATACGAGTCAAGGGGCCATCCTGGCGATTATAGGGAAAGAGCTACCTCCCCGCGCCAAGGCCGGAACGAGTATTTAGGGAAGAGAGACGAGGCCTGGCACTGTAAATACGGGCACTCGACGGAGGATTGCTACCAGCTGAAGGAGGAAATCGAGGCCCTAGTAAGGAGGGGCAAACTCCGAGAGTACGTGGAGCGCCCGGGACGACCACCGAGACCTCTAGCGGATCGACACAGGCATCAATATCCCGGAAGCTAATATCCACGATCGGAGGAGGACCCTCGGGGGGCGACAGGCAGCAGATCCCGGAAACGATATACCCGTTCACTCGGGGCAGGCAAGCCACACCCTTTCCATAGACACGACGCACTCGTCCAAACGGACCCGTAGCGATGGTGAGCCTATCGTCTTCAACGCGGACGACGACCATATTTCTCAGCCCCACAGCGACCCGCTCGTCATCACGGTGGGTATCGCCAATTGCCACGTGCAAACCGAGTCCTTATCGATGGGGGAAGTTCTTCTAACATCATCTTCGCGCCAGTGATTCGATCAGCTCGGTATCGATCGTGCATTACTAGACAAGAGAACGCCGTCGCTCTACGCCTTCGGAGGAGCACAGGTACAGCCCCTCGGGAACATACACCTCGCCCTGGCCATAGGGGATCACCCGCGGCAGGCTACCACAGTCGCCAACTTTGTGGTGGTCAACTGTCCGACCGCGTCAGACGTAATCTGGGCCGACCTCCGCTCACCGAGCTTGACCTCACCGTCATTGATCGTACCCTCACACTGAAATTTTGAACTCCTTCGTGGTAGTCGCCCACCCCAGCCCCTACCTTGCTATCTTCGGCCGACCGCTCCTCAGGAGTCTCCGTGTGACGCTCATAGACAGTCGCTGACGATACGTCTCCGACGTCACGGTGCGTAGCCACCATCTTTGCCGACAGATCAGAACACTACGCCAACACAATCTACGCGGTCTCGGCCACTATGTCGTCTGAGCCTATGGACGACCCCGAGAAGACCACCCGCGACCGCAGCCACTGGAAGATCTAGAGTCGGCCGTCATCTTCGGAGCTCACCCAGACCAACCAATCCGAATAGGAAGACACATGGAAGCGGCAGAGCGAGAGAGCCTCATCGCCTTCTTACAAAGCAACACGGACTGTTTTGCATGATCCCACGCCGATGTACCGGCATCGATCCTTGTGTAATCACGCACGGTTTAGGGATCGCCCCGAATGCTCGGCCCGTAGGCAGAAGCGGCGCCCCTATGACGGCACCAGGTACTCAGCCATGAAGGAGGAGGTACAGAAATTAAAGGAGGTCGGGTTTATCAGGGAAGTAGACTACCCAAAATGGGTTTCGAATGTAGTCATGGTAAGGAAAACTCAGGACAAGTGGAGGATGTGTGTGGACTTCACTGACTTGAACAAAGCCTGTCCTAAAGACAGCTTTCCCCTCCCCAGAATCGACCAGCTTGTCGACGCCACGGCCGGCTTCGCCCTCCTTAGCTTCCTAGACGCATATTCTGGCTATAGTCAGGTCAGCATGGATCGGGCAGACGAAGAGAGCACCTCGTTCATTCCTGACCGAGGGCTCTATTGTTACCGAGTCATGCCATTCGGCCTTAAAATGCTGGCACCACGTACCAACGACTGGTAAACCGAATGTTCGCGCAGGACTTAGGACAGTCTATCGAGGTATACGTCGACGACATGTTAGTCAAAAGCTACACTACCGACCAGCATGTCGACCGCCTTGCCGAGGTATTCACCATCCTTAGGCAATACAAAATGCGGCTAAACCCGGCAAAGTGCCTGTTCGGTGTCGAGTCAGGGAAATTCCTCGGGTTCATGGTCAGCCAGCGTGGAATCGAAGCCAACCGTGAAAAAATCCGAGCACTGGTTGACATGGTACCACCCCGAAACAAGAAGGAGGTCAGAGAGCCTCGCAGGACGGGTGGCCGCCCTGAATCGGTTCATTTCGCAATCTCCGACCGGTGCCTGCCTTTCTTCAGAGCCATCCGAGGAGCACGCCGCCACATCGATTGGACGGATGAATGCGACGAAGCATTCCGAAGCTTGAAAACTCACATGGGTGTCGCGCCCATCCTGTCCAAACCAGAACCCGATGAAGCCCTAGGCCTATACCTATCTGTCTCACCGGTCGTCTCAGCTCGGTCCTCGTTAGGGAGACCGAGGGAATACAGCGTGCGTGCGGTATGTACGTAAGCAGGGCACTCACTGAAGCATAGACACGGTATCCGCTCATCGAAAAGCTGGCTTTAGCGTTGGTGGTATCGGCTCGTCGCTTACGGCCGTACTTTCAAGCCCACCTATCTCCGTCCTCACCGACCAGCCACTACGACAAGTCCTCCATCGACCCGAAGTCTCTGGGCGCTTGATTAAGTGGTCCATCGAACTCAGTGAATTCCACATAGATTCCAGAACCCGCCCAGCCGTCAAGGGACAGGCCGTGGCGGACTTCATCTCGGAATTTACACCGACCGCCATCACCCCAACCGATGGCCTGGCAACACTCATTCCCCCTGAAGAAAGGAGTGAGACACTCCCATCCTCCGAGCGCTCAGGGTGGGTCCTGAACGTCGACGGCGCGTCCAACCTCCACGGGAGCGGCGCGGGGATTGTGCTAATATCACCGGACGGTGCCGAGGTAGAATACGCACTCCGTTTCCAGTTCGAAGCAACGATGACGAGGCTGAGTACGAGGCGTTACTCGCCGGACTGCGTCTCGCCCGCACTCTCGGAGTTGAGCAGATCTCCGCCACAGCGACTCAATGCTCATCGTTAACCAGGTCAACAATACCTATCACGTTAGGGCGAGACCATGGGGTCTACGGACAGGAAGCACGGCGACTGGCATCCCTCTTTTCAAACTTTACCATATCTCGGATCCGCGCAGCCAGAACAGCCGAGCGGATGCTCTGGCCAAGCTGGCCTCGTCCCTCGACAGCGGAATGAACGGATCATCCCGATCGAGTACTTGGCAATACCCACCACCGGTAAGGGATCTCCGAGACCCTGACCATGGATACCTACCCAAACTGGATGACCCCCATCTACGACTACCTAGTCGATGGCACTTCCCCCCTGACGCCGATACCTCCCGTCGCCTACGACTCCAAGCCGGGCGGTACACAATTATCAATGGACACCTTTACAAATGAGGGTTTTCGCTCCCATACCTACGGTGCGTCACTCGGGGGAGGGGCACGAGATACTCCGCGAAATACACGAGGGTGTTTGTGGAGACCACTCGGCCTCTCGGACAATGGCAGCCAAAACCATCAGAAGACCGACGCCCAGCTCCTGGCCCTCTATGAAGACCGACGCCCAGCTCCTGGCCCGTAAATGCCGACCATGCCAACTCTTCTCCAATCTAATCCACCAGCCGCCAGAACCACTCACGTCCATGGCCAGTCCTTGGCCTTTCGCTCAATGGGGACTGGACCTAATCGGCCCCATGCCCGAAGGAAAAGGGCAGACAAAGTTTGCCATCGTAGCGGTCGACTACTTCACCAAATGGGCAGAGGCTGAGCCACTCGCCACGATCACTAAAACACGTGTCCGCGGATTTGTGTGGAAAAACATCATTTGCAGGTTCGGCCTTCCCCGAGCCCTGATGGGCAGAGGCTGAGCCACTCGACAACACACGCTTCCGTGAGTTTTGCTCAAACTTCAACATCGCCCTCCGCTTTGCGTCACCAGCGCACCCACAAGCCAATGGCCAAGTAGAAGCCATTAATAAAATCATCAAGCGTACCTTGAAGAAGAAAATGGCCGCCAAGAAAGGGGACTGGGCCGAGCTCCTACCCTGAAGTCCTATGGGCCTATCGCACTACTCAGCGCACGTCGACGGGAGAAACGCCCTTCTTCCTGGCTTTCGGATCTGAGGCCGTCATCCCAGGAGAGATCGGCCTCCAACCCATCGGGTCGAAAGCTACGACCCACAGGAGAGCGATGAGCAGCGCGCTCTTGACCTCGATTTTATCGAAGAGAAAAGGTCCCGCGCCTGCCTTGCTCTGGCAACGTACCAACAGCGCACCGCCCGCTACTACAATGCAAAAGTCCGGGCTCGGACTTTCCGAACCAGGTGACCTAGTGCTACGCACCGACCGCTCGCCACGAAAGATCGCTCGGCGGGAACTCTGGGTGCCAACTGGGAAGGCCCATATCGAGTGGTCGCCATCGTCCGACACGGAACGTACACTCTAACAACGCTCGACGGGAAGCCGTTCCCCCATCCATGGAACGCCGAACATCTTCGCCTGTACTATCCATAGGAGTGTAACCCCGAGACTAAGCGCTCGACGCCTATCAAAGTTTTAATTATATTTCCTTTATTTTTTGCTTAAAACTATGATCTCCGATCGGCTCCGCTCACACGCCCATTCACACACAAACCCTTAACTCAAATTCAAACGCATAAAAACAGAATATATTTAAACACGTTAAAAGAACACAAGTTACTTAAAAAACACTTCAAAATACGAAATCTGTCAAAATATCCACGAACGCATCCAGAGTCGAATCGGAGTCAAAAGTTTAAACAAAAGTTACAAATATGGTTCAAGCCTCGGCATCAGGACCCTGGGCCACAACTTCAGGCCCCTGGACCACACCATCGGCCGCCACCACGGTCTCGGCTCCAGGATTGGGCTCTGCCTCATTACGACGCTGTTGTTGCTCGGACCAAGTCGTATCGTCCTCCTCAATCAGGTCCTCCAAACCAGCTGAAAGTCCGGAAAGCGCTTTTGGATCTTCTCTAGAAGATCCAAACCACCCGAGAGCCTTATCTCGCCTGCCAGCTCCTCTCCCTCAGCCGAGTCCAAGAAACGCTTCACCTCCTACATTTGGGGTTGACAGGCATTCTCCACCGCTTTCTGCAGCCGAGGTTCTCGTCCTTCAACAGGCGTTCCCCGCCTTAAAGCCTCTACCTCCTTGGCTAGCGCCGTCTTCTCGCGCCTGGGACGACCCCAGCGCTCGCACGGCCTCGACCCTCTTCTTTCGCTTCGTCGACCGCCTCCTGATGTCGGCCTCCCTCTTCCCCGCCTCCTCACGGAGACGCCTCAACTCGGACACCCTTGCCAAGTCCTTCTCCTGATGGATCATAACACGACGGACCGCTCCGAAGTGCAAAAATAGAGCCTACACCGACGGCAGCCTCGTTAGACGTAAACAAAAAAAAACATAAGTAGAGCTAGCACGACTTACCCTTACGCTCTGCTCAAAAGCCATCGCCGTCGACGTGGCGTAGGTACTTTCAGTCCCGGCCAAGCCTTCCCAAGACATCTCCCCCGACAGGCACTAGTTTGCTGGTATCAAGGAAGTCCTTCAGCCGATACAGGGTGAATTGGCGGCGGTGCCACCACACCCTCTTTATCCGCTTCCACTCGCGCCTTCTTGGCCTTTGGTGGACTCTCCCCTTCACCAATCGGCCTCTTCCCCCTATCCCTGCCCTCGGGGGCGGGGCGGCGACTGGGCTTCAGCCCGGGCAGCTGGCATGATGGGATCGACGCCCTCATTCCGCGCTCGGACGGGCGCCATCGGTCAATCCCCATAGCTGCACCACACGCCAAGTCAAAAAAAAAAAAAAAAAAGGAAAAACTCGATGAGCTTCACCTTCTGTGATTGGATCCAGAAGACCGGACTGTCTCAATGAGTCAACAGACAAAAGCTCGGCCGCGTCACGATCCGTCGGCGAAGCGCTCGGATAACCTCCAACTGCCCCTCCTCGTCCGCCGACAACTCACCGCCTTCCCAGTCCACTAAAACCATGAGCAAATTTTCGTCAGGACAGACCAAGGCGCAAAAAAAAAAAAAAAGGCGAACCCCACATTTCTCCCTAAACCGCCTCACCACCAAAGCCCTCGGCCTCTCCACCCCGCAGCCACCTCCCAGCACCCGTTGCGAAGAACCAATGATCCTTCCACGACTTCTGAGAGGTTGGATTGTTCTCCAGCAACTTCCCTGCAGCGACTGCAAGTAGAAGAAGCCGGCTTGCTTCGGACTCTTCCTCAACCCCTAAACAACACCTCAGAATATTTGTGCTCGGTTCAATATTATGGTGCCGTTTCCACAACACGAACATCGAGAAAATTGTCCTCAGCAAATTCGGGATCATCTGATGCGGGGTGACGCCCAGGAAGACCATCCACCTCTGCACGAAAGGGTAGAGAGGCAACCGAAGCCCGTTCTTGAACATCACCCAGTATAGCGTCACCCAGCCCCTTAGCGGTCGGCTCGGACGGCCGTCTTCCTGCGGCAGAGCAAACACTACGTCTTTCGAAACGTCGTATTCTCGCCGAATCCTCTCTAAAAGGTCATGAGTCATTCGGCTCGGCACACCATCCGCCGAGCACTCCCCCTCTTCGTAGAAATATGGGTGCACGGGCACCCCTAATTTGTACGAACACGCAGGCGCCCTCGAACCCCGAACGCTGCTGACATCCAAAGGCACTCCATCCAAATCCACCCGAGGCCGATTGGGATCCTCGGCCACCTCTTCCGCCCCCCCGCCCCCGGCCTCTGAACGTTCGGCATCGGGATCTTCCTCCAACCCCCCTCCCAGCACCCGGTCTCTTCGGAGGAACTCGATAGCTCCACCACCGGGGCCACCCCACCAGAGCCCGCCACCGTCCCTCGCCCTGGTCTATCTCCCAGGCGATGCCAGGTCTCGTCCAAAGACTCAAAATTTACACTACTACTAAACCCACCCTTTTTCTACCCAACCTCCCCACCACCAAACAGAAAGAAAAACAGGGAAAAGAGACCTCTCACCTGGCTCAGATGATCCCCTGGCACGGCTCCTGTTCTCCTAACTTCTTCCACTCGTACGCACCAATTTAGCTCCTCCACTAAACCCAAAAAGCGCCACGGAAGCTCGAAGGTTCGAAACAAGCAAAAATGGTGACTCTCCCCCGAGCATCACATTTATAGGCCAGCCTCGTCACTTCTAAAACTATTCGATCCCCAACGCACCCACCCTCAGATCATGACACGTGCCGAAATCCAGTCGTCTTCTATCAACTGACGCGACCCCAAACGTCCCACGTTCCGCTTTCCCAGGAAACCCATCATCACTCCAGCAATTAATGTCACGCCCCGAGCACCTGACACCTATCCACACCGGTTAGCATTCCCAAGCCACGATACCCCTTTCCTAGGGAGTTGGGGGACTAACCCATAGCAATCGGCCAAACCGACCACCATCTCTCGGCCCCGAACAAAACCAACACGGGCCGAGCATATCCACCAGCACATTCTGATTGGGCAGATACGAATCCAGGACAACTCCCCACCCAAGGAGACCTGCCTAGGGAGTTGGGGGACTTGTTGACGCTCGGCATATACCGAGATCATCCGCCCAATAGAATGTCGACACGTGGCCCTCTGACGGCCGACCCGCCTAAACCTCGTAAAGCACGACATGTCCCTCAGAAGCTAGGTGTTGGCCATGCAGACCTCCTCCTCCTCCCGGATGGGACAAGAGCCATTCTTAGCAGGAAAGGCTACTTCTGTCCACCTGCCCCTAGTAGAAGTGAAAAGAGTCACCCTCGGCGGAACGGCATAGTGAATCCGGCCACATCCCTCTCGCAGATCTGATGTGATGTGGGCGGTTTGGCTCCGAGCTGTGATGGTCGGCTTGTAATTTATGATTGCCCATTCTTTCCTATAAATAGAAGGGAAGGTCCTTGTAAAAGAGGAGGAGAAAAAAATGTACTATTCAGTTTAAGTTAATAAAGACTCACTACTTCAGCCTGATCCCATAACTGTAAAAGCGGGTTCAAACACGCTTGCATGGCTTGCGTGACCAAGAGTGAAACCACCATCTACATGCCGTTCAACTAGCTACCGAACGGTAGCCATGCCAATAGCTTTCTCAAGACATCCACTTGGTCAAAGATTCTGAACGGCAAATAATAGCTCCTGGAGCGCATGTCAATATTCAACCCCTCGAAGTGCACTGTGTGTCTTCAAATCGCAAGCCCTTACCGTTCGGCATCCCGCTTCGCATGGCTTCCACGCTGTGGGAGCAGCCACCTTCTAAACCAAATATGGCTGTCATGATGCACATGGCGCAAGGAGCAGAAAATTTTGTCGAACGGTAATGCTGGGCATGTCACCAGGAAGCCACCTTCCCAACGGGACAAATCATCCTACCGTTCGGTAGGAAAGAATTGAACCAACTGATATTCCTAGACCTCTAGCTGATCGGCAATTCAATGCTCGGCAGCTTCCGAATCGGTGCCCCACAGGATGAAAGCCCCCGTTCACGGCTCGCACATCAAACTACCGTTCGGCACTGGTTCTCTTCTCTACCAAAATTTGTCAAGCCATTAAATGAACTCCAGACACATTCAAATCATGAGCCCTTACCGTTTGGCACCTCGCTTCGCATGGCTTCCATGACTGTGGGAGCAGCTTCCGTTCAAACCAAATATGGATGTCACGTTGCATGGCAAACGGAGCAGAAATCTATTCCAATCTAACGGATGCCCATGTGCATCCCCACCACACCATGAGCTGTCAATTGCCATTCGGCAATTCAATGGAATACCCATGCAGTGGACAATGAGTCAAGGGATCGGCATCATGTTGTTCAGCACCAACTCAACTTGACTGAATTTCTTATGGCAAGTCATCCCACCGGAGCAATAAAATCTCCCATGGCTATCGAAGTCCATGCACTTGTACAGAATCAATGTCTCTGAACTGTGTACACCATGCCGATGAATTGCTCTAGACACCCAACCGTTCGGCAACCCCACATGCCTCACACTAAGGCTGAATGGAAAAGCACAGAATGGAAAACTCCAAGGTAGCCATCGGCACCGCATCCTCCAAACAAATTGACTAGCCAAACCATGAGATTGCTCAAGGCACCCAAGAGCCTTAAAGAGACCACCTTCATACCGTTCGGTAGCCTTTCCCTATCGACCCACTGGGGGACTTGGCCCTTTATCTGTCGTTTGGAAGCTTTTGATTGCAACCGTGTCTTTTTGCATTCTACACTCATTGCTTGGAAAATCTTTCAAAGGGAACCAAACGGCACCCAAGCCCAACATGCATATTGAAGATGACAATTCCTGATCGGCATCCATGTCAGTGATTCCTTCAAGGCACCCAAAGACCTAAGTCAAGGATGAAATCATCATTAGCAAATCCAGCTGCCGTTCGGCACCACCCATGCTCAAACAACCACAAAGCTCCGTTAATCCACCATGTTGGGCACCAATGTGCTGAAGCCAATTGCCAAACGGCAATTAACCAAAAAGAGACGATGAGAACTAGCTAGTCACGTCTGGCAAGTCAATATTGCAAAAGGGCACACGGCAGCTTCTGTGTGACCTCCTCTCCATCTTGCCCTTACCGTTCGCAGGTCCAAAAAAATGGGCCAAGATGCATGGGCAAACTGCTATTAAGCGATAACAATTCTTCCAGAAGCATCACCCTGTTGGAATTACAAGGAGCCTATTGCATAGATGGCTCTATAAGATCTGCAAGTCCCTCTATGCCGAACGGTACCCCTACAATCTCAAAAATTGGAGGGCCCCATCTGGTCGAATTATGGGTCTCATTGCTCAGAGCCTCATTGAGTTAATAGTGGCCCCAGCCACCTCTCAAAATCCAAAAAGGCACGTGCATGGCTTCATCCAAAATAAACACTACATGCCCTATTAAAGTCTTTGGCAGTAACCTCTAATCTAGTGGAGGCCCACTTGTGGCACTTGGCACTCATGGCAACACAGCAAAAACCCAAGATTATTAGCAATCGGCAATAATCATTGGTAATGATCATCGGCATAGACGCCAAAAGCAAAAAGCCAAAGACTATTAGCCATCGGCAATAGCCATTAGGCGCGAGCAATGCCTTCGGCACCTCGCCATCATACGACGCGAGCGTTGCCTACGGCACCCCATCAGCATTTGACACGAGTGATGCCTTCAGCACCCTGTCATCATTAGGCAGGAGCGGAGCCTTCGGCACCCTGTCATCATTCGGTAGAAGCGATGCCTTCGGCACCTTATCATCATTCGTGCCGTTTTCTTTTCCAAGCTCACTCGCTCGGGCACTTGGGGGACTACATGTCACCATCGGCAACAATGAGACCATCGAGTCCGAATCAGAATGCCGAAGACGGGATTCAAGTCCCCAACCGAGAAGCTTCTCAATCGGTAACTTGGGGGACTCCTGTTTGTACCATATCTGATCCTCCACTCATCCATTGAAACGTGGATCACTTAAACTCCCCAAATGCCTAAGGCTCAGGAACAATCAGCATCGGCTACCGATGATATTGTCTGAAAGCAGCAAAATATCGCTACAGGCCCACCACAGCCTACAATCGGTATATCCTACCGATTCTCCAGAATCAACCTCGAAGCACCCGCCTGAAATATCTAAGGACTCGTGTCAACCTCATAGGGCCCTCCCACGAGTCCCACATCGAAAGTGAGTACTAAGAGCATACAAAATGCCCCTTATAAATAGGCCCCTTCACCACAGGTCCAGGGGTAAGACTTTTCAGCTTGACTTTTATACTTTTATACGATCAACAACAAAAGCTCTTAGAAAAACAAACTTACTTTAGCATCGGAGGGTCTTAGGCTGGTTCCACACCGGTTCCATAGACCTTACGAGCCTCGACTTCCTTCCGTTCAAGATCAGCGTCTCGAGGACAGGAAGAATCTGCATCCAAACACTCAATCGATCTCTCGATCGTCCATCTCACTTGTAAGTTGCACTCATCTCTATCTGTTAAGTTTTAGTGCCAACATTATTATTATTATTATTATTATTATTATTATTATTATTATTATTATTATTATTATTATTTCCCTTTTAGAAAGCCATTGTTTCTATGTTAGATGTGTAAAATTAAACTTCTAATGATTCCTGCATCAATACATATCCTAGTTTTTTAGTAGCAGTAGTATATTTATTTTTCACTTAAGTCATGTTCTACTGATAAATTTTATCTTTTTGAACCAGAGCAATATCATTAACTCCAAAACTAAAAACAATATAAGAGAAAAGAAATGGCACATATACTCCAAAGCGTATCATATACAAAAGAAGATGGAATATAAACATATACCAATTTCTAAGTTGTTGTTGCTGTGTCCTTTCGAGAATGAACGAATACCATTGCATGTTAACCTTGCCTGAGTGAGTCAACAACCTGGCAGAAAAAATATCAATCAGTTAAATAATCATTCAAATACATACATTACAGAAAGGAGAGCCTAAGGAAAAAGAAACCTTCTTGTAGCATATATATACCATTCCTAGGTTCAATACGGAGGTTGTAAAATTCTGCTCACTAATACATCGGCGATAATTAGAATCAAACAAGAAGCGTCCTGCTTTTGGATTCACTCTCAGAAACTATAATTTAAATAGTATAGCCTTCTAAATATTAATGTTTAAAATTCTTAAGTGTATTTTTAGGAATTTTTGCGTAGGATTCTTTTTTGAAAACGAGTTTGATAGAATAAATGAATGGGGTGTAACTGGTAGGAAAATAGAGTAAAAATACAGATACAATAGTTCACAAAAACAATAACCTCAGTCTCATTCAATTGGCGTCCCAACATTTCATTGTAGGTTTCAAACTTTCAACACTTGAGCATTGAGTGGCTTGCAATTCGATCAATTTTTGTACAATAGAAGTTGCTACTTTTCTCATCAAAGCGCATCATTTTTGCTTTGTCCAGGGCACGTGCAGGCATCTGCTATGAGAGCTCTTTGCTTTAAACTCAAGGAAGGATGCAAAATGCAGAAAGGACGCTCTCAGTTCAAGAATGAACTCGCAGAGCTTGTTACTATTTTTTTCCTTGTGGATTTCCTTACTACTCTTCACCTTGTTTCTTACTTGTTTTGCACTTTAAAGTATGTTGATAATCGCGTTGGCTAAAAATGTATGTGAATAATTTCACAATCTACTGTCTACTAGATCCCTCCAGTAGTTTATGAATCTTCGAGGTAATTTATTTCATTAAAAGTAAACAAAAGTCATAATTTCATTTAATATGGAGAAAGAGTGCCAGAAGATGCCTTCTGCCATTACTCAGACTATTTTCTTTTAATTTCTTGCTGAAGATATGATAGAGATACATGGTCATTTCAGAATCCTCATGGTGGTTTTGGATTATTAAGCACATCTTATTACATGGGCTTCTTCTTGACCAAATGAGAATATAGTATGCTGATTATTTGCTGATATGCTCTACGTTTTACTTGTTTGGCATATTGGGGACCGAAGGTTGATGTTGTTGTTTTTTGTTTTCTTGACCTTGCTTCAAATTATGAACCCCCAGATTCACTTGCGGAGTGGCTTGAAGCTGGTGAAGAGCCTGTCTATATTGGATTTGCAGCTTTCTCTATTCATGTTTAATATTCTTTTCCAGTTCTATCCAGAGTAGCTCTTTTTGTCCATACCCTAAAAAAATTACTTTTTCCTTCTCAATTAAAACAATCAACCAAAGCCATGTTGGAAATTGGCTCAAATGTAGAAGAATTTTGGAGTTGCCCATGTGAGTCAAAGTTAGTTGCCCATGTGAGTAAATGTTGGCTTACTATGAGGTCAAAAAGGGTGGATTGTTTGGTAGCCATCCATTGGTAAGTTTGGTAGCCAACAAATGAATAGTTGAAGCTTGCATTCACACTCTTGCATCTTTGGCTATAAATTGGAAGCAAATGGTTCCATTTGTAGCATCCCACCAAGTGTTGAGTAGAAGAGAAAAATAGCAAGAAAGGCATCTTGCCAAAGAGAGAAACATTTCTCTCTAATTGTTCTTTGCTTTGTATCATTGTTTTATCTTCAATTGTTGTGAGAGTGAGACTTGGGTGTATTTGGGGCTTTGGGTTTTCTTGAGTGATAAACACTTTGTATACTCTCTTTGATTATAGTGAATTACTTCGTCGTCTCCAAACTGGATGTAGGCATTGCCGAACCAGTATAAATCTTGGTGTTCTTGTTGGTGTTGTTTTGTGTTCCATTTATCTCCTGCCACTTGTTGTTTATTTTTCACTCATATTTGGTTGACGCTTCCGCACAACAAGTGGTATCAAGCTCCAGTTTTTCGTCCGGGTTTCGTAGGAGTGAAAAATTCGTCGGAGCTACAGTCCGTGAATAGTGCCGGCGTTACAGTTCCCCGTGAACAGTGAACTGCTACAGTTGTGAACAGTGCCGGAGTAGATGGCTGGAGATAAAGATGAACTCGTGAAGGAGAAGGAGTCGGCATCGTCATCGTCTACATCTACATCCATTAGACATCCAATCACCACTACGAGGTTAGAGGTTGATAAATTCAATGGCTCTAATAATTTTGGTATGTGGCAATGTGAAGTTATGGATGTGTTGTATCAACAAGAGTTGGATATTGTTTTGGAGAATAAACCCGAAGAAATTGATGATAAGCAGTGGAAGAGACTTAATCTTCATGCTTGTGGCTCTATTCGATCATTCCTTGATAAGGAGTTGAAATACCCGTATATGAAGGAAACTTCTGCTAAGGAGTTATGGACAAAATTGGAGGAGAAGTATATGACCAAGAGCGCAGAAAATCGGCTCTTCTTGAAGAAGCGACTCTTCCAATTTCAATATCGTTCAGGTATTTCTATGCACGAACACCTCAATGATTATAATAAAATACTTGCTGATTTAGCAAACCTTGATGTGAAAATTCCTGACGAGGATAAGGCACTATGTTTGTTAAATTCATTGCCCGATGATTATGATCATTTGACAACTACTTTGTTGTATGGAAAATCCGAGGTGAAACTTGAGGAGGTGTCTGTGTTAAGCTCACAATTTCATACATATACATGCCCTATTTACTTACTTCTTTTGCTTAGTTTCCTATAATTCTGAATTATTTGCCTCTCTTTGTGTGTTTTGTAGGTAAATAGAGCAAGAGAGCATAATTCATGCAATTCAAGCATGTTAAGGCCTAATTTGGATGAATGGAAGAAGAGCTTAAAGACAATCTCATTTTGGCTACAGCCCCCTGCCAGTCCAGTTCCGTAGGTCACATTGTAAGCTTTGTTTCAGCAATCTACATAGCTCGAATAAGGCCACATTAGTCATGAAAGTTGTTCCAATGGGTGTGTACTATAACATATCCAAAATTTAGCCCCATTGGATAAATCTGGAGTCCGTTACCTAGCAAACACAGAGCCATGCTCATGATGGATTTTATCAGCGCGGAAAATGAGTTAGCAATTTGTTTCGGCCTTAACTTCTTTCTCCGACCTTGTATTGGCCCAAATAACATATGGCTGGAAAGAAGACATTCTGAAATTCAATTTCGAGTGCTTAAAGTCCTAATTTGATTAAGAGAAGCCCAAGTTGTAAGCCCTTGAAGTTGCTGGTCATGCTGACCTCAGCATGTGCTGGTTGGATGCTTGGTCATGATGAGCTAGGCATGAGCTATCATTTCTGGTTGGAAGCTTGGTCATGGTGACATGAAGATGAGCTAAGGCTGCTGGTGGGATTTATTGGGGAAGTGCATCAACCAATTCAAGATTTTCTAATACAAGTGCATCAACCATTTCATATTTTCTAATACAAGTGCATCAACCATTTCAGATTTTATAATTCAAGTGTTGTATGCATTAGCCTGATTGAATTCAGATTTTCACTTCCCCTAGGCCTATAAATAGGGAAGTTCTCTAGGCTTGTAAACACACCCCAAGGGGGGGAGCTCTCAAGCACTTCTCTAGAGCTCCCTTCCCTTCTCTCCCTCAAATTCTCTTAGTTTCCCTTTGTAGTTCTCAATTGTTGTAATAAGATCTTTCTACCAAATTTTCTTTGTACTAAATCTCAAACACCTTCCCTTTCTCTTCTTCTAAATTCTCCAAACATTTCTCTATTCTCTTCAAAAGTCTCCATGTTCTTGAAACACTTCTTAGACACATTCTCTTCCAAACATTCTCCAATTCCTCAAACACATTTCCTTTCTCTGGATTTCCTCAAACACATGTCTCTTCTCTTCCAAAATCCTCAAAGCTCTCAAACACTTCCTTGCTTCCAAAAATCTCCAAATCTCTCAAACACTTTCTTCTCCCTCCTCAAAGTTCTCAAACACTTCCTTTCTTCCTCAAAGTTCTCTTAGTTTCCTTAATGTTTTTTTAGTTGTAATTTATTTTTCTTGTAATGTACATTCTTTCTTCTTGTTTTGTTTCTTCTTATTTTCATTTTTGTTTTGTGTAGGAAAATTGAATTGGATCATTCAATCACCAATCCATGTGGAATCGACCTCGCACTTACATATGCTATACTCCTGAACGGCTCGTGCACTTGCGAGTATCACAAGTTGAGGATGCAGCTGAATCCATTTTGGTGCAGCTGAATCTACACAACAAGTTTTGGCGCCGTTGCCGGGGATCGGTAACATTATTTGATTCTATTTGGTTTTCCTACTTTTTATTTATTTTTATCTTTCTTATAACTAGACAGTTTCATGTTTTAAAGTTAATGAGGTTAATTGATAAGTTGTGTTTGTAGTCCAACTGACAAGGACAATTGCCTGAAAAGCAAGAGAACTGGGTTTGAGTCCCAGCTTACACAACACCCAAAAACAAAAAGGTTCAAGTAGCATGTTGATTATTTCTAGTTTATGGTTTCATTCACTTGTTCTTAATTAATTATCTTGTTCAATTTTACATAAACACCATATGACTCTTGGACTGATTAGTGAATGAATGGGTAGATATTGAAGACAAACACCATGTTTAAATTCTACTTGGTTCTTTATTGTTCTTCTTGTTCTTAATGGGTTCGGAATTTGTGTTTAGACTAAACACCATAGCTAAATGCTTTTTCTGAATACTTGATTAAAACCACACACCATATGGATAATCATATTTGAGAAAGAACGAACTTCATAAGCTAGTTTGATTACTTTGTTGCTTGTTACTTTGAAGCATGAAATTGGACGTGTGTTGATTTTCCTTTCCATTTTAATTTTTATTTCCTAATCCTTTAATTCTATTTCAAGTTTTCTGTGTTTGTTTTAGCAAGTAATGTCAGCTTAATAAAAATGGAGAGAGATGGTAACCTCAATCATAAGAATGGGGAGTGTGGAGTAGTGGGAGAAGTCGCGACCTCCAAATGCATCACGCTCGACCTAATCGCTTCAAGGGGGAGTATTCCAATCCTTTCTCTTTAGTTGTTTTGTTATTATTTCAGTAATTTCAATTTTCTTTTTTTCTTTTTTTAATTAAAAAAAAATTAAAAAGATTTTTTATATTAGCTGACTCGTGGTAACTCCAGTGAGCGTCTCCGTCAATATCAGTGTCTAGGAGTTATTTAGGCGACACCTTCGGTGTCTAAGAAGTTTGGGTTTTAAGTGGGACCATTGTGACCCCTCCATCGTTCCCGGATCCCCTGGCTGTGTTTTCTGAGGCCCTTAACTGGTCATCCATGAGTTTCTTGTATATTTGTGTGTTTAAAAAAAACAAAACAAAAAAAATTTAAAAAAAATTGAAATTTGATGTTTGTGGTGAAGTTGAATCCCTAATCTTGATGTTTTAGTTTACTTTATCATTTTCATTTATGTTATGGTTTCCTAATCCAATAAATCTGAAATTCTGTTTCAAGTTTCCTTGTCTTTCTTTAAGCATTTTTGAAGTAGCTCAATAAGAAAGAGGGAGAGGAGACAACCCAATCCATAGAAACATGGAGTATGGAGCAGCGGAGAAGTCGACCTCCAGCTGCTATGGCTAACCACGCTCCAGCTAATCACTTCAAAGGGAGCATTCCAATCATATCTCTTTCATTTGTATAATAACTGCTACTCTTAGTTGTGTCTCATTTTCTATTTTGTTTTTGTTAAGGTTTTCTTTTCCTTGATTTGGGAGAAACATGATGAGCAGCTGACCCAAATACTCAAAGAAGAACATGTGCTGCCATACTATGTGCATTTCCCTCTCATTGTCTTCAAGGGGAAGTTCTAAACTCTCTTTCTTTTATTTTTTTTCATTTCATTCCTTTACCCTAGATTTCATGTCCATTGCATGCTTTACATGGATTCAAACATTAAGGACAATGCTTCATTTAAGTTTGGGGGTGCTGGAAAGTTTTTAGTTTTTGTGTTTGTGTTTGAAAACGTAGGCTTCTTCATTGCTACAATTTTTTTTTATGCTACTGTTTTGAAAGTTTGGTCCGCGCTGTGTTCTTCATTTTTTCATGCTGAATCCAACGACATTAAGAACGTTAAATTTGACCAAGTGGTTTGAAAGTTACATGTCAAAACAGATTATATGTTGAAATTGAGCAAAACAGCAATTTGAAACCTCACGTTTTTCTTTTTCTGTTTCTTTTCTTTGAGTCATTTTCAGTTTTCCTTCCCACACCAATGATAAATCATGAGTCTAACTTATAATATGGCTCTTAGGAATTTGATAAGCATTGTGTTAAGTCTGAATCTTATTCTTTTGCTAGTTAAGTCTCACATAATTATTCTTGAGCTTTCTATGCACTTTAGCCATGATTATACAACTCTTGCATGTCTTACCCAATTGTATGCATTTTTGCTTGTGTGATTCACTGGAATGTTAAGTTTATAACTAAGATATGATTTAGGCCATCTTTGTTAAGCCTCTTTCTTTTTCCTCCATCAACCCATACAATACATATTCCATTGTAAACTCTTTTGTGCCCAAACACTTAGCCATTTCTTTCTATCACCTTATCATCCATTAAACATCCTACCATCTAGGGGACATGTAGAGTATGATTGTATTTGAGATTGTAATGTACTCAAGGTAATAAATGAGCTATATAAAAAAAGAAATCAAAAGAAAAAGAGAAAAGAAGTGTGGCCAATGTAGTCACGACCCTAGGGTGATATAAGGAAAAATCAAGGTGATCTAGGGTAAATGTCAAAATCAAATTGTGAAGTGATTCAATTGCAAAATCTGGTGTTGTGAGCTCTTCAATTTATGTGCCTTACATTTCAAATGACCATGATCTTGTTTACATGATATGCTCTACTTTGTTCCTTAGACTTTGTGTTTCAATATCCATTACTTTTCTAACCATTACATTACATCCATGAGTAAAGTCCTATTGATTTTGGTTTAGCTTGGCAAACTTGTGTTCATTCTTGCAGGAATTCATATCGTTGTTTGAGAAGCATGAGTTGTATCTTCATGGCTACTTCACACACACACACCTTGAGCATGATTTTTGTGAGATTGTGGTAGCACTTGAATAATGTTTAGAACTTCCTTAGTGCTTGTTTTGTTCCTTGTTGAGCCATGTCTATGAAGTTTAAAATTTCTGTTCGGTTGGAAGGTTAACGTTTTTGTTTTTGTTTTGTTTTTGTTTTTTTGTTTTGCTTAAGGACTAACAAATCTTTTAAGTTTTCTAACCATTTTGTTTTGTAGAGTCAGTAAAACGTTTGTGGGTATTCGAATCTGTTAAACCCTCAGGAGACACAACTCCTCCTACTAGGGATGCCTAGAGGTTTAAAGGCTTGTTGCATACGCTCAATGCAATCGAGTTACCTACGAAAGTGGTCTAGTTAACTTCTTGTTTTGTTTTTATCTTTGTTTTTCTTTTGTTTTGCTCGAGGACTAGCAAAATCTAAGTTTGGGGGTGTCTGTGGCTTTGGTGAATCATGAGTGTCGTAAGAAGGACCAGAAGACTCACAATTCACAAATCGAGGCACTAGTTGCAAGGGGTCGAACAGAGGAAAGAAAAATCTGGGAAGCGGGGAAAGTTTCCTGCCATAGACGAATGTGCCTTTTGTCGCCAAAAGGGTCATTGGAAGAAAGACTGCCCCAAATTGAAGAACAAAGAGAAGGAGAAAGCGGATTCTGAAGCAAATGTTGCAAAATCTGGAGATGATGATTTCGAGTTTGCTTTGGCTAGTTCATCTGCTGATGGTCACTCCGAGGAGTGGATTTTGGATTCAGGTTGCACCTATCATATGTGTCCCATTCGGGAATGGTTTTCTAGCTTCGAGGAGCTGGATGGTTGAGTTGTTTTGATGGGCAATAATAATGCTTGCAAAACACAAGGGATAGGCAAAATCTGTTTGAAGATGCATGATGGAACAGTTAAAGAGAATTGAGTGATGTTCGGTATGTACCGGATATGAAGAAGAATCTCATCTCATTGGGCGCTTTGGAATCCAAGGGTCCCAAGATCACCATGAATGGTGGAGTTCTTAACGCTGTGTACGGGGCATTGGTGGTGATGATAGGTACAAGACGAAATAACTTGTATTTCTTGCAGGGGAGTACAGTTTTTGGTGGAGCAGCTGTCACCGAAGCCCTGACGCAGATAGCACAGACACCACAAGGTTATGGCATATGCGTCTTGCACATGCTGGTGAAAAACGTTGCAAGGATTGGTGAAGCAAGGCTTATTGAAGGGTGCAAAGGCATGCAAATTGGAATTTTGTGAACACTATGTGCTTGGTAAGCAAACTAGAGTGAAATTTGATACCGTTATTCACCACACTAATGGCACTCTAGATTATGTTCACACTGATGTTTGGGGACCTTCCAAGAATGCACCTTGGGGAGGTTGTCATTATTTGGTCTCCGTTGTTGATGACTTCTCTAGAATAGTATGGGTGTACACCATGAAGCGTGAAGATGAAGTCTTGAAGATATTCCTGAAGTGTAAAAAGATGATTGAAACGCAAAGCGATCGAAAGATCAAGACTCTAGATAGACAATGGTGGTGAATATAGGTCTGATCCCTTCTTGAAAGGTTGTAAAGATGAGGGTATTGTGAGGCACTTCACGGTTAGGGAGACACTTGCAACAAAATGGGGTGGCAGAGCGCATGAACCGTACTTTTCTTGTGAAAGTTCGGTGTATGTTGTCTAATGCTGGATTAGGCAAGGCGTTTTGGGCTGAGGCAATTAGTTATGCAAGTCATCTCATTAATCGGTTGCCGGCTGCTGCGAACAAGGGCAAAACGCCCATGGAGGTATGGTCTGGTAAACCTTGTACTGATTACAAGTATTTACACATATTTGGTTGTTCTGCTTACTACCATGTCAGGGAAAGCAAGTTGGATCCAAGAGCAAAGAAAGCTCTGTTTATGGGCTTTAGCACTGGCGTGAAGGGATACCGACTCTGGTGTCCAGATGAGAAGAAATTTGTTGTAAGCAGAGATGTGACTTTTGATGAGACTGCTATGGGTAATCAGAACAAGCATGAAGGTGAAATTGAAGCTACCAAGACCATGAGTAGTTCAAAGCAGGTGGAGTTACTAAAGACTCCAGTTGTTCCAGGTAAGGTCTAATGTTACAGACACTAGTCCTACAGTTGATTCTGATGATGAGGACAAAGATGATGAAGAGGAGGCACCTACCCAAGAGCCTTCACAGCAACAAAATTGGGTGTATGCCAAGAAGATGAAATCCTTAGGAAAAGACAATGTAAGATTCGAAGCCAGATTGGTAGCTAAAGGCTATGCTCAGAAGGAAGGCATTGACTACAATGAGGTATTTTCTCCGATAGTAAAACATTCTTCTATTCGTATTTTGTTGGTTTTGGTTGCACAGTTTGACCTGGAGTTGGCTCAACTTGATGTCAAGACTGCTTTCTTACATGGTGATTTGGAGATCTATATGTCTCGGCCAGAAGATTTTAGTGTTGCTGGAAAGGAAAATTGGGTTTGTAAATTGCAGAAATCATTGTATGGCTTGAAGCAGTCTCCAAGACAATGGTACAAGCAATTTGATAGGTTGGAGAAGCCAGTTTCGTTGTTCAAGTTTAAGCATTGCTTGGACTTGATTGAAATTCGTAAAATTTGTTGATTGCCCCTTGGGGGACTGGGAGACGACCATTGGGAGTGTTACTATGAGAGTTTGTTACATGTTGAGCCAAGGTGGAGATTGTTGGAAATTGGCTCAAATGTATAAGAATTTTGGAGTTGCCCATGTAAGTAAATGTTGGCTTACTATGAGGTCAAAAAGGGTGGATTGTTTGGTAGCCATCCATTGGTAAGTTTAGTAGCCAACAAATGAATAGTTGAAGCTTGCATTCACACTCTTGCATCTTTGGCTATAAATTGGAAGCAAATGGTTCCATTTGTAGCATCCCACCAAGTGTTGAGTAGAAGAGAAAAATAGCAAGAAAGGCATCTTGCCAAAGAGAGAAACATTTCTCTCTAATTGTTCTTTGCTTTGTATCATTGTTTTCTCTTCAATTGTTGTGAGAGTGAGACTTGGGTGTATTTGGGGCTTTGGGTTTTCTTGAGTGATAAACACTTTGTATACTCTCTTTGATTATAGTGAATTACTCCGTCGTCTCCAAACTGGATGTAGGCATTGCCGAACCAATATAAATGTTGGTGTTTTTGTTGGTGTTGTTTTGTGTTCCATTTATCTCCTGCCACTTGTTGTTTATTTTTCACTCATATTTGGTTGACGCTTCCGCACAACAAGTGGTATCAGAGCTCCAGTTTTCGTCCGGGTTTCATAGGAGTGAAAAATTCGTCGGAGCTACAGTTTCGTGAATTGTGCCGGCGTTACAGTTCCCGTGAACAGTGAACCTGCTACAGTCGTGAACAGTGCTGTATTTGTGAAAAGTGCCGGAGTATAAGGC
Source organism: Prunus fruticosa (assembly GCA_018703695.1). Classification (NCBI taxonomy): domain Eukaryota; kingdom Viridiplantae; phylum Streptophyta; class Magnoliopsida; order Rosales; family Rosaceae; genus Prunus; species Prunus fruticosa. The sequence continues at coordinate 17,466,431 of CM031921.1, forward strand.
ACTATAATAAAATACTATGCACGAACAGTTCCGATTTCAATATCGTTCAGGTATTTCTATGCACGAACACCTCAATGATTATAATAAAATACTTGCTGATTTAGCAAACCTTGATGTGAAAATTCCTGACGAGGATAAGGCACTATGTTTGTTAAATTCATTGCCCGATGATTATGATCATTTGACAACTACTTTGTTGTATGGAAAATCCGAGGTGAAACTTTTGGTGGAGCGCTGTCAAGCGGAAGTCCTGACGCAGATAGCACAGACACCACAAGGTTATGGCATATGCGTCTTGCACATGCTGGTGAAAAACGTTGCAAGGATTGGTGAAGCAAGGCTTATTGAAGGGTGCAAAGGCATGCAAATTGGAATTTTGTGAACACTATGTGCTTGGTAAGCAAACTAGAGTGAAATTTGATACCGTTATTCACCACACTAATGGCACTCTAGATTATGTTCACACTGATGTTTGGGGACCTTCCAAGAATGCACCTTGGGGAGGTTGTCATTATTTGGTCTCCGTTGTTGATGACTTCTCTAGAATAGTATGGGTGTACACCATGAAGCGTGAAGATGAAGTCTTGAAGATATTCCTGAAGTGTAAAAAGATGATTGAAACGCAAAGCGATCGAAAGATCAAGACTCTAGATCAGACAATGGTGGTGAATATAGGTCTGATCCCTTCTTGAAAGGTTGTAAAGATGAGGGTATTGTGAGGCACTTCACGGTTAGGGAGACACTGCAACAAAATGGGGTGGCAGAGCGCATGAACCGTACTTTTCTTGTGAAAGTTCGGTGTATGTTGTCTAATGCTGGATTAGGCAAGGCGTTTTGGGCTGAGGCAATTAGTTATGCAAGTCATCTCATTAATCGGTTGCCGGCTGCTGCGAACAAGGGCAAAACGCCCATGGAGGTATGGTCTGGTAAACCTTGTACTGATTACAAGTATTTACACATATTTGGTTGTTCTTCTTACTACCATGTCAGGGAAAGCAAGTTGGATCCAAGAGCAAAGAAAGCTCTGTTTATGGGCTTTAGCACTGGCGTGAAGGGATACCGACTCCAAACTGGATGTAGGCATTGCCGAACCAGGTATAAATCTTGGTGTTCTTGTTGGTGTTGTTTTGTGTTCCATTTATCTCCTGCTAGTTGTTGTTTATTTTTCACTCACAATTGGTTGACGCTTCCGCACAACAAGCCACAATCTCCAAAGAGTGACCACCTTCTCGTTGGTCTCCAACGAACAGGTTGTGGAGGTCTATTCATGACAGATGACAAATCGACCCTTTGGTTGTTCAGTTGTTCAATATTTAATTTGACTGAGGCATGTCTAATTCAATTTCGGGTTTCAGACTTTCAGTCAATCACAGTGGTTGAAAAGTCGGCCTAGGCTGGCGCTAGGCGGTGGCTAGGCGGCTAGGTAGTAGCTAGGCGGGCGCCTAGGCGGGTTGGGTTTGTTTTCGGTGCCGAACCCGGAGGACGAAGCAGTGACTGCGAGAGAAAGTTCCGTCCTCTGCGAGTGCAAGCTTACGGCGGTCGCAGGAATGTATTTAAACGGTATAGCAGCTCGGCTATACTTTTAAAATATTCGAATGTAATTAGAAAGTATAGTCGTGCGGCTGTACGTTTATAATTTCTATTTATGGAGTTCGAGCCTTGCAGCTATAATGCTAAAATATTGTATTTAAAGCTGATCGGCTATACTGTTAAATAAAGACTAGCATGTAGAATAGCAACTGGAGGAGGAGACACAAAGTTTTGCTTTTCTATGGTGCGGCACCTTTCTGAATAAATAAAGACCCACCTCCGGTCCTTGTGTTGAGGTCAGCTGAAAAACCTACATGAAACACAAGCACATGCAACAATTATGCAACAATTAAGCAACAATTTATGATATATCCGAAATAATAATAGAGGAATATGTTCACCAAATTCCATTGAAATCAACTGAGGAGAGATTAACAGCTTGATGAGTATCAGTTGTGCTTTCTGTGGACATACCCCCAGTACTACCACTATTTCCCGTGTCAACAGAGGTTTTCATTTCCATGCTTGGACTTGTTGCTCTGACTCCTAACAGTTGCACATACTGAAGATGCCATCTCTTTAATGGAGCTCAAAAATCCACCAGACATGAAGAGGGGATAGAGTCAACCTTCTGAGTAGACCTAAATCACAAATATCACCTGTTTCATTGGACATGCTACTATGGCAATCCACATGCAGGCTATAGTCAAAATTCCAATTAGAGCAGCGATAAGGCAAGAGACAATAAAAAGGCAATCAGTTGGATTCTTGTTGTTCCAATTGGAGAAAAAAATATCAATGTCACCATCATCATCCATCCTCAATGACTACTTGTTTGATCTACATTTGCATGAGCATCAAACTGCCCAATCCCAATTTAATTAGGCTCCAACTCATATATCCTCCGACATGGTTTCATCATTCAATAACATTATCAAAAGCCTTAAACTCATTTGACAACCCAACTCATCGTCCTACTTAATTCATCATGTGCAACAGAGAGTCGAACAATGCTTTTTATAGGTGCTACTTACTGTAACCACTTCAACCTTAAAAAAAAACTGAAAACATTTTACAAGTAAAACAAATATCATTCCAAATACAAAGCACTTGCTGCCATGATTAGTTTCATATCAAAATTCAGAAGTAAAAGCCACATACAAAATACATGTAAACATGAAGGAAATACAAAGTCCACTACAGTTCTATCATAATTTAGTGATATTTTAAATTAAATGACAGTCCTGTGGAAAAACAAAACACCCCCATCTTTAGAGACCAAAGCAACACACAACCTTCACGCCACACAAAACCCGCTTCATACTTCACTTTCTATTCTATTTTCTCAGAAACCAAACGGAATAGTCTAAAAGCAAAGCATAACATATATATGTACATACATTCTAATATGTAACCATGAATCGAATACGTATCTATGAGTGCGTCTCGATTTTGAAATAATAATCAATAAATACATTGAACCGTGAAGATTTCAGAAAATGAAAAGTGAAAGTGTTTGATAAATAAATAAATAATGGAACTTACAGTGACATTCTGAGGAGATGGAGATGGATCACGCCGTTAAGAGAAAACCCTAGCCTTAGCTTGATCCATGAAGAGAGGGAAAATTCATAGTGTAGGAATCGAAGCAAAACCGAAATCCTAAGATTGATTTTTGGGTTTCTTGAGCGCTAATTTGTATTCGAATATCTGTACTTTTTAAATATTAAAATAAATTTTAAAGAGTATTTAAATATATACTGGGATCCTTTTTTAAAAAAACCAAAATCTTTTCCTAATTTTCTTTTATCGATAAGAGTAGTTTAGAGCATTATCCATTACTATTTGGCCATTATCCAAGTCTCTATTGTCTCCTTTTGATTTTAAACTAGCATTTTCCCGTTTAACACTTGTATTATACATATACGTACATATTTTTTTTAATAATACTTTCATTTTCGTAAAGACTTAGTAAATACACGTATGTACATATTTTTCATGTTTAATACACGTGTTTTTTAACAAAATTTTCAATAATACATACAAAATTCAAGTATTATACACATAAAATTATATGGTGGCCAAACTTTTCAGTTCCAAAAGGTTAAGTGAGAAAATTTCGATTTTAGGGTGTAAAGTGAGAAATTAAGACCCTTCGTATAGCCGCATGGCTATATTCTTTTAAAAAATTTAAAATAAAAAATAAAAATCTTCCGAATAGGTGCTATTAGGCGGTTCCTATTTTTTAATTTAATTTTTAAAAATAAATAGTACAGCCATGCGGCTATACCAAGTGTCCTTTAATAAATAAATAAAAACATAGTATTGCAGCACTGCTATACCCCTTAATTTCTATTTATGGAGTATAGCCGAGCGGCTAGACTTGTAATGTGAGAAACTGTAATATATTAATTATATATATAATTCATACTACATATTAATTATTTATTAATATGATTTTTTCTTAGTTAAATATTTTTTGTGAAGCCTTATATATTATTAAATTTTAAGCCTAGGATGAGATTATCCCTTTCGTTGAAAGATGACACCATTCTTGTTTTCCACGTTTAGAGACTTATAATTGGTTTGAATCAAATCATCATTGTCATGCCACCTTGCATGCTAGTAACAAGTGGTGTTGTATATCATTGGCCAAAGGTGGATGACTCACATTATTTCCTTATCTTTCTATCTTATCTTTTGGTGGTGGTATTGTGATATCATTGGCCATATTTTTAAATAAAAAAAATGGTTAAGTTTCAATGGTCTGACCTCCAACGGTCATGACCAATAATTTTTTATAAATTTTTCTTAAACAACACGAATTGAAAACATTTTAAAAGGCTTTTAAAAAATATATCGATGATGTCCTCACTTTATCGTTGGTCGTTGGATATGCATTTGCACGAGATGATTTGTGCTCTTGCCCACAGTTCATAATTTATCTTCTTCAAAAGCACATGCATGGGGCCCACAAAAAATTTGGCCATTATCCGAGTCTCTATTGTCTCATTTTGATTTTTAACTAGCATTTTCCTGTTTAACACTTGTATTATATATATATATATATATATATATGTACGTGTATTTTTTATGCATTTCGGTTGAACTGCTAGGAATTGTCTATGCTAAGTGGAGCATGTTTGCTAATTGGGAAGAAGAAAGAAATAAGACATGTTGAATATGATGGAAAATTTTAGATAGGGTGGGTATGGGTGGTGGTGGGTTTGGGTGATTATGGATGACAGTGCAGAGGTTGGTTGCAGAGAGAGAGGAGAAAGGAGGAAGGATGAGGAGAAAGGGATTGATCTTTGGGGAGAGTTGGATATGGGTAGAGTTTTATTTATTTATTTATATTTAATTTAATTTAATTTAAATTTTAAAGCATAGTGAAAAAAGATTTTTATTTATTTATTTTTCTATTATACATATATTTTTTAATTAAATAAATAATTACATTATTTTATTATTTATTTAATTCAATTTAAACAAAAAAAGTGGGTCATTCACATGACACATCATCACTTGTAGTGAAAAAAGACTAAAATAGCCCTGTCACGTCATTAAAACTGACAAAGTTATTAATGGAGATACGGAAGGGGTAAAGTGAAACGCGAAATCACGATCAAGGGAGTTAAGTGGGCTATTTTAACTTTTTAAAGAGGGAAGGGGGCGAAGTGAAATTTAACCGAAGTTTCAAGGACACTACAGTAAATAAGCCTAAGATTTTATTGTCAAATTTTAACCATAGTAAAATATGCTACACCACAAGAAGGTTAAAGTCCCCCCAGTAATGAACTTGTGACTCACATTTTTACAGCAAAACCCTAGGCGTATGGCGATCTTCTTCTCACATCTTTCTCACAATTCCCCTGCTTAAGTGGCTTTGCCTTCACCTGCTTCCGGCTTCTTCTGCAATGTGGTGAAAACCATTCCTACCCTTTTCAGTATATACTCTCAAGGTTTCAGCCGGGCACAAGTTAACTTAAAGGTAAAATCCATCTTCCTTGTTCTTGTACGCCTTGTTTCTTTTCAGTTGTTTTTCCCTTCCGATTTTTTGATGAATTGAGGTGAATATACACGAGTGGGTTTTAATATAGAAACAAATAGTAGAAATTTGCCAACCTGAATTGAACTGAATCAAGTTGCTTCGAGGTACAAGTGTTCATTCATTTTTCAAAACGTAGAAAGTTGGAAAGAAGAGGAATATTAGCTCAAGTTGTTGAAGTCTGAGACATAAATATTATTTTTCTTAAAAGCATCAATACTGATTCGAAAGAACAAAAAAACTCAGAAATTTCTTATTGGGTTTGGATGTGAGAATGAGTTTGAGTAAAATTTCATACTGGGTTTGGCTGAGAGAATGAGTTTGAGTAAAATTGCAGCTGGGTTTGATTAAAGTTGCAGCTTGGGTTCATTACTTGGTTGATTGCTACAATGAAGAAGTTGGGTGGAATTAATTAATTTTTTTTTTCATCAGAAGGAAAAAAGAGGAGTTATTGGGTTGGGTTTAACTTTTTGGGGATGGGTGGAATTTAATCCTTTTTCAGGTTGGTTGATTGGAAAGGTTGCTGGGTTTTGTTTAATTCTTTTGGCTGGGAGTTTGCTTGAATATATATGTTTTATCGTTTGGCTGAATTTCGTTTTCCTGGTTGTTTTGCCTGGTTTGAATGTTTAATTTTCTGAAAACATTTTGGTTGAATACGAAGAAGAGAATAGAGGTTTTTCTTAGAAGACCAAAGACTTTTGTTAGTTTTTTTTCTGCACGGCATGAATGTCATTCTTTTCCATATGTACAAGTTCTCTTTAGAGCTTACAGTAGGTGTTCTTTCTTTATGTATTTTAATAAATCTCCCTCGCATCATTGAGAAAATTACAGAAAAAGCGGGATTGGAATGCTATTGAATCGAAGGTTGACTAGTTTAACATGTTAGCTAGTGTTGTGACTGTTATGGTCTAATGTGCATATACTTCAGTTGAATCCTTTAATGATCAGGATTTATGTTAAACCCCTAGATGTATTTATTATCGATATGTAGTTATTGGGAGGTGCCTTCTCACGCTGAGCAGTTATTGTAGCCTCCTCAGTAGGCTTACTAGAGTTAAAATGCTCTAATCTATAGGGATGAAGTATGGTATGCCCTATGAAAATACTATTTATTGTTCTTATATGTCTATTTGATGGCCATAAATGTCATACTTGTATATTTACCTTAAACCTATTTTCTCTTTGGTTTATTTTCTTTTCACAAACAATAAAAAACATTGTATCAAGGAGAAGAATCTGATAGAAATTCCAAATTGTAGAATTTTGTCACTGGGTTTAGTAGAATTATATTGTAAAGGTATCTCACTTGATATTATCTGTATGTGTTTTCTTTATAGTTAGAGGCTGTTAAAATTTTGCATCCACGACAATGGGTTACCAATTTATCGAGTGGGATCAAGGATGGGACTATATACAGAAGGGGATCACGAAGCTAAAGAGGATTGTAGAAGGATTATCAGAACCGCAGTTCAACTCAGAAGAATATATGAGGCTTTACACAACTATCTATAACATGTGTATTCAAAAGCATCCACATAATTATTCTCGGCAGCTTTATGACAAATATCGGGAGACATTTGAGGAATACATTACTTCTACGGTGTTGCCGTCTGTAATAGAGAAGCATGGTGAGTGTATGCTGCAGGAGTTTGTCAAATGTTGGGAAAATCATAAGATTATGATTAGGTGGCTGTCACGATTCTTTAGTTTTCTTGATGACTACTACATCGCTCAAAATCACACATCATATCCTGGGCTGAATGAAGTTGGACTTAACTGCTTCCGTAATATGGTTTATCAGAAGGTAAATGCTAATGTGAGATTTGCTGTACTTGTTCTTATTGGTAAAGAACGTGAAGGAGAACAAATTGATAGAGCACTGTTGAAGAATGTGATAGATATATTTGTTGAAATTGGAATGGGAGAAATGGATGCTTATGAAAAGGACTTTGAAGGATACATGCTAATTGACACTCGTGATTACTATTCTCATAAAGCATCAAGATGGATTTGGGAGGACACCTATACGAATTACATGTTGAAGGCAGAGGAATGCTTGAGAAGGGAGAGGGATAGAGTTTCTCATTACCTGCATCCGAGCAGCGAGAAGAAGCTGGTGGAGAATGTGAAACATTGGTTGGTGGTGGTAAATGTAACTCAACTGATTGAAAAGAAGCATTCTGATTCTGGATGTAGTGCTTGGCTTACAGTTGATAACGTGGAGGAGCTTTCTAGGAAATTTATTGCTAATGTTATATTGGAACAAGTTCCTGCTCAAGGTTCAACCTTTGTTCAACAGGCTGAAGATGCCGCAATGCAGGAATGAAATCAATCACACTACTAACAATTGTGAACTACAGATTACAAGTTGTGATCAGTACAAAGAGACTAGAGAGAAGTATAACTCTACCACGATAAGAGGAAGAGATTTACAATGAATAAACATGCGATAATTGCATCAGATAATCTAAGTGTTTGGCTTGGATTGGGTTTGTCCTTCATATTGGTTTCTCTTTCTTTGATATTTTAAGCCTGCTCTGCAAATATGTGGCCAGTAGACATTTCCCATATTGGTTTCACACACATTTCCCATTTATGGCTAATTTCTCAACTTCTTTAACAGAATTAATAATAAAAATTAATTCAGATACGATGAATCAATTAATTTGTGTTTTTTTTTTTTACTTTTGTGTATAATTCTTGAGTATAAACATCACAAGAACAGTAAATACGTATACAAGTATTTAAAAATGGAGGAAGTATTTTATAAAATGTACAACATCATGTCATATACAAGTATCCAAAACCTGTCACAGCACATTTTTTCACATCATTAAAAAAACAGCAAATCAAAGACAAATGTTTGTTTTCTTACAGTTTACACAGCAGCCAAACAGAGCACACAAAAAAACCCAACATTATTAGTGAGGGACGTTCTGTTTTCTGCTTTTTAGGCTTTTATTTCTAATTTTGTTTTACGGATAAAATTGGAATTTATAATTGGGAAAAAATATTATTTGAAGAGATGACTGGTTTAGCTAAAAGAAAAATCCTAATCCTCTGAACAAAAAAAATAAAAATAAAAAAATAAAAAGAATCCTAACCCTAATCCTATACACTGAGGGTGAGCCAAGTAAAGTAAAATCCTATATGGAGTTTCCCAAAACCCTACACCCACTCTATATATACATGGTCTCATATATTGTTCTGAATATCAATAAACGTGATCTTCATAAACCCAAAATTCTACCAAGTTAAGTCTTTACTATATTGTGAAAACTGCTAATCTTTTTCTTCCATATAGTGATATTCTTCACAGATCTTTCACACGCCCGATCCGAGTTGGAGGATATCGAAGATCTCTGTTCGCAACAATGGAACGCAGAATTATTGAGTGGGATCAAGGATGGAACTCTATCCGGGAGGGGATTATGAATATAAAGTGGAGAATTGCAGAAGGGTTACCAGAGAATCAAGTCAATGCCCCAGTGTATGTTGATATTTACACCACTATCTATAACATGTGCATTCAAAAACCTCCCCATGATTATGCTCAGCAGTTTTATGACAAATATCAGAAGACATTTGAGGAACACCTTACTTCAACGGTGTTGCCCTCTTTGAAAGCGAAGCATGACGAGTTTCTGTTGCAGGAGTTTGTTAAAAGTTGGGCAGATCATAAGGTTATGCTTCGGTGGATGTCCCGCGCCTTTTCATATCTTGATCGCTACTTCGTCGCTCAGAGAAGGCTTCCTGGCCTAAAGGAAGCTGCAATTATCTGCTACCGCAATTTGGTTTACCCGGAGGTAAATGCTAATGTGAGAGAAGCTGCAATTCGTCTTATTGATGAGGAACGCGAGGGAGGAGAAATTGACAGAGCACTATTGAAGAATGTGACAGATATATTTGTTGAAATTGGAGTGGGACAAATGGATGCGTACGAAAAGGACTTCGAAGGATACATGCTAAACGATACTCGTGATTACTATTCTCGTAGAGCATCAAGATGGATGTTGGAGGACAGTTACACGAGTTACATGTTGAAGGCAGAGGCATGCTTGAGAAGAGAGAGGGATATAGTTTCTCATTACCTGCATCCAACAAGTGAGCAGAAACTGGTGGCAATAGTGGAACATGAGTTGTTGGTGTTTTATAAAACTCAACTGACCGAAAAGAAGCATTCTGATTCTGGATCTAGTACTTTCCCTGGAGATGATAATGTGGAGTATCTTTCTAGGAAGCTTGCAGCTAATGGAATTTTGTAACATAATTTTTCTGCTGCAGAAGATGCTGCAAGGAGCCAGGCTTAAATGAATCGCATCAACAATCATGAACAATAGACATGTTATTATTTCTTGCTTTTTCCAGTTTTACCATTTTGTTTGCTTGTAAAGGATTCAAAGTGGATTAATTCAGTTTTAATTTGCTTAGTTTAATGTATGCAACCATATATGGAGCATGAAATTTTCTTACTTATAGTTCCTCTGCCTTCTCTGTTTATACCCGGATTGCTTAATGTATTTTCAAGATCTCTTCATTAAATTTCTTAATGGTGTTGCCCTCTCTAAACGAGAAGCATGATGAGTTTATGTAGTGCGGGAGAGCTTGTCGAAAAATGGGAAAAACATAAAATTATGATTAATTGGCCGTCACTCTTCTTCTTCAATGATCCGATCCTTACTTAGAAATCGCTACCCGGGCCGAATGAAGTGAGACTATTACCTGCTTCCATGATTTGGTTCAGCAGGAGGTAAATGCTAATGTGAGAATTGCATTACTTGTAAGTGGGGACGGCAAATTGACAGAGAACTATTGAAGGATGTGATGGATATATTTGTTGAAATTGGAATGGGACGAATGGATGCTTATAAAGAGGATTTGAAGAACTACATGTTGAAGGCAGAGGAATATTTGAGCAAGGAGAGGGATAGAGTTTCTCACTACTACATGAAACCAAAGTAGCGAGCAGAAGCGGGTGAAGAAAGTGGAATGTTGGTGGTTTATGCAACTCAACTATCTGAAAAGAAACATTCTGATTCTGAATGTCATGCTTTTCTTCGAGACGATAAGGTGGAGGATGTCTTATTTCTAGGAAATCTGTTGCTGCTGAAAGTTCAACTTTGGTCAAACAGGTTGAGGATGTTGCAACATGGTAAAGTTTTGTGCTCAATGGCAGTTTTACCAGCCAAATTAACTACCCAATTCCCAACTAAGTTATGCACAGCTTTGTTTCTGCTTGCCATAAATAATCCATGGAGCTTTTGAGATATCTTGATAGTGGCAGCATCTTCAACGACTTCAAGTCTCCAACCCCATCAACTTTCAGACTATATTTATGTACTAAGATAATTATACAATGGAAGGCATAGTCAAGTCAACAATACTTGATTAAGAAGAAGAAAATGACTTGTGCGTATTTGGAAGGTAAGGAGCAAGCAAAACGCCAATAGACTATGAAAAATTAAAAGATACTTGGTAGGAAGAGTGACAGCAATTCAGATCAAAGTACCCCTTTTTTTCATTTTTTCCAATCAAACTACCCAATTCCCAAGTAAGCTATTCTCGTTTATGGGTCCCTAAACTTGAAAAATCAACCCCCAATAGACACTCCATGATGACACAAAGTTTGGTTAAACTTACAAGACACCCATTTCTTTATATCAAAACCGAGTCTCTCTAGTCTTGGTCTTTACATCTCTTGAAAAAGACAGGTACAATTAAGCATCCCAACAACTTTAGGTCTAAGCGGCAGAAGCTTCAATCTCTTTTGGTTCTTTCCATCTTGGAGTCATCTTCTAGGGTGTCCAAAGACTTTTCCCCCATAGACTTGCTTTTCCAAATTTTTATATAACCTGTCTTTATATATGTATTTGTAACAGGCTAAGGAAACCCCTCAGAGTGTCTTTCTCATTGCCAAGCTATGCATGCCTTCACCTTCTTCATCCTCTTCTTCACTTCCATCTTTCTTGAAACACAAGCAAGCAATGAAAACTGCGCAACAATGTGCACTCATGGGACTCCCCATATTCAGTTTCCTTTCCATGTAAGAGGGCAGCAGCCTGAACATGGCGGTGACCCTATTTATGAGCTTGACTGCAACAACACCACCAAAACTACCACAATCCACTTCCCGTCTTATGGCGACTTGGTCGTCAAATCCATCTCGTATGACATGAAAAGGCTTGATCTTCTCGACCCCCAGAGTTGTGTCCATGAAGTCTTTCTTAACCTCAATCTCTCCCTCACCCCATTTCAATATTACTATGTTGTGAGGGAGTACTCATATCTCAACTGTTCAGTTAGGCTTTCGTCTTCTTTTTTCTCCGAAATCCCCTGCTTAAGTGGCTCCGACTATCATGTTTACACCGTTCCCCCTTTTTTGGCTGTCCCAAATTCTTGCAAGGTTGTGAAAACAGTTCCTATTCCTTTCGAGTATAGTCCTTATCTATCTGACAATAGTTTTGGTCTTGGATTAACTTGGGGCTCAGTTGGGGATGGACAAGAAGAAACAGAATCCTTCACCATGGCACCTGTGAAAGGTAAATTCCATTTCCCTTTTATTGTCCTCTCTCTTTTCTTTTGCCTGTACTTTTTTCAATTATTTTCTTCCCTTATAATTCTTTATTTAATTAATGGACGAAATTAAAGTAGAAACAAGAGGGATATTATTGTTCATCTTGTAAAACCAGAAACAACCCATATAAATTCTATTAATTTGATCTAGTCATAAGTCATAACAAACAAAGAAAAGTGTTTGCACTTGGGAGAATAATCTAATCTAAAAGAAGATTCCAAACCGGACAACTTTTATTAAATTTACAGAAACACATGCTCCATTTCCCACTTGTCACGCATTCCATTGGCTTTTATGTGTTTACTTTGTCTTTGATTCATTAAAAAAAAACACTACTTGGGAATTTAAATATATGATGACCTAGGAGGCGGTAGTCAACCAAAGAACACAAGGAAGCTTCCCTTCTAGTCAGTTTTGACCAAATCAATGTCGTATATTATCAACCATCAAGGTGTAAGAAAAAGCCCTGCTTAGGTGACTAGTTTTTAATGAACTTGTATTTTACAAAGAAATGATTTCTAATACGTACTTCTGGTTTGATGTGTGCAGGGATAGGTATAATCTTGATTTTCGCGGTTGTGTTACTGAGAAATTTAAAAAGGCTACAACATTTCATTGAAGGGGAGGATCAAGTTCAGGTTGAGAAATTATCGGGAGACTATGTAATCCTTAAAGTTGAAACATGCTGCAATTCCGATCTCAAGCAAAGAAACAGTCAGGGTGAAACAGTTTTGGACATTTAAATCATGAAGCAACACAAAATGCAAGCTATGTAATGAATTATTATTATTTTATTTTATTTTTAGATTTATGTCAGACTAAGAATTCAAGAGAAACGTAGCATCCACCTTGTGTACTGGGTTAAGTACTAAGTTGGATGACCTTTTTTGTCTTTTTACACAATAATAAAACTTAAGAGCTTAGTGGTTTAAGTATTTGGGTGAACAAAGAAAAGTGTGGGGTTTAAATAGAAATACTCTTAGTTTATACACATTCTTAGCACTAGTGTTATATATAAACACTACACTATTTAATTTCTATATAAAAAACAAAAATCGAAAGTTGACCTTGTTGGATTTAATTTTAATTATTTTATACACAGCAGCATAACAGAGCACACAGAAATTTTGACTGAAAAAACAAAAACCCCAACATTAGTGAGGGACGTTCTGTTTTCTGCTTTTCATGGTTTTTCTTTCTAATTTTGGTTTATTAAATTCGAATTTAGAATTGGGAAAACAAAATTTATTAGAAGAGATGGCTGGTTTAGCCCGTTAGTTTATGGGCTTGGTACGTACTTTTTCCCTTTCTTAATTTTTCTAGGAAAGGAACACCTGTACTGTATACTTTCCTAATCCTAATCCTAATCCTAATCCTAATCCTTTGACCCAAAAAAATATTTTATAGTGTGAGCCAAGTAAAATCCTATATGGAGTGGGAGTTCCCAAAACCCTACACAAACTCTATAAATATACATGGTCACCCTGGTTATGAATTTGTCTCACATATTGTTCTGCAATCCATCTGTTTGAAAATCAATAACCCTGATCTTCATAAACCCTAAATTCTATCAACTTAACTGTTTACTATATAGTGATATTCTTCACAGATCTTTCCCAGGCCGGTTCACGCGAGACTTGTTCTGCAAGGTAGTGAAAAGCATTCCGATCACAGCCGGAGGATATCGAAGATTTCGGTTCGCAACAATGCAATTCAGAATTATTGAGTGGGATCAAGGATGGAACTTTATCCAGGAGGGGATTATGAATCTAAAGAAGAGAATCGCAAAAGGTTCACCAGAGAATCAAGCCAGTTCCACAGAGATTGTTGATATGTACACCACTGTCCATAACATGTGCACTCAAAAACCTCCTTATGAATATACTGTGCCCCTTTATGACAGATATAAGAGGACATTTGAGGAGCACATTACTTCAACGGTGCTGCCCTCTTTGAAAGCGAAGCACGACGAGTTTCTGTTGCAGGAGTTTGTCAAAAGCTGGGGAGATTATAAGGTTATGCTTAGGTGGATGTCTCGCTCCTTTGCATATCTTGATCGTTACTTCCTCGATCGACGATCACTTCCGGGGCTAAAGGAAGCTGCAGTTAATTACTACCGTGATTTGGTTTACCGGGAGGTAAATGCTAACGTGAGAGAAGCTGCAATTCGTCTTATTGATAAAGAACGTGAAGGAGGAGAAATTGACAGCGCACTATTGAAGAATGTGATAGATATATTTGTTGAAATTGGAGCGGGACGAAGGGATGCTAACGAAAATGACTTCGAAGGATACATGCTAACCGATACTCGCGATTACTATTCTCGTAAAGCATCGAGATGGATTTTGGAGGACAATTATACGAATTACATGTTGAAGGCAGAGGAATGCTTGAGAAGGGAGAGGGATATAGTTTCTCATTACCTGCATCCAAGCAGTGAGAAGATGCTGGTGGAGACAGTGAAACATTGGTTGTTGGTGGTATATGCAAATCAACTGATTGGAAAGAAGCGTTCTGAATCTGGATGTGGAGGTGATTGCCTTACAGTTGATAGCATCGAGGAGCTTTCTAAGAAGTTTATTGCTGCTGTAGTATTGGAACAGCAAGTTCCTGCGCAGTGTTCAACCTTGTTCCAACAGGCTGAAGATGCTGCAATGCAGGAATGAAATTAAGCAAACACTACTAACAAATTGTAAACAATAGACATGGTAAATTTGTGTGGTTTTTATCATTTAATTAATCTTGAAAAACGTTTTTTTTTCCATGTTCTTTCACTTTGTTGGAAAGTTTTTAATTCGATCCTTATCTGGAAAAACTCTGCCAAGGTGATCAAATTGACAAGTACCTTGAATTGCTAATCGGAGTTGTTGCCATTGTGAATTTGTGACAATAACTTGCGTTTTGGGTACAAAACCCATAAAAAAAAACACCATACCCAATACCAAAAAAGATGGAGGATCTTTGTATATATGGCCACTCTGAAAAATATCCCATTGAAGCATTCCGTCGAACAGCATGCAGGCAAAATCCAAACTAACCCAGACATAACATACTCTAACCAGGTAAAATCCGACTGAAAAACAGGTACATGATCGCATTTTCAGTTTCCTCACTTAAAAAATAATAATCTTGACAATAAATGGGTACAAATATTCACCATCGGAAATGAATCAATTACTACTTGTAGTTGAATATTTCCCTAAAATTGAAAAAACACTCCATGATGACACAAAGTTTGTTTAACATCTAAACCTTTAATCTGATTCTCCGGTAGGAATATGAATAAGTTGGAGTGGCTGAAGATTCTTGCAGTCTGGATGAAACACCCATCAGAAAACGTGGCAAGAGGTTTAAATGGTGGGGGTTTGACACCTTCTCTGCCTACATCTCCTCCTTTGAATTTAACTTCATAAATTGCATTTTTGCATTTTCCCTATAAAAATAAAGAGCTGATCTATCTTCCCCCTTACATATAGAACAAGAACAAGTCATTGATGCATGCTCCCCCTCCATGGGCATGCTGGACAGAGAAGAGAGACATATAGGGCAAATCATTGATGCATGCCCCCACTCCATGGGCATGCAGTAAAGAGAAGAGAGACATATAAGACAATTCATTGATGCATTTTCCCCCTCCGTGGGCATGCTGGACCAAGGGCGGAACCACACTAAGGGCTATAGTGGGTTGTAGCCCAGTGTGGTTTTCTAAGAAAAAAAATATAATATTTATATATTTAACTTATTTTCAATATTAGCCCAGATTGTTGTCCCGGTACAAATTACTTTATTTCCATTTTCAACATTTAAATAAATGTCTTTGTCATTTCACTTTTATTTATTTGTATATTACTCCATTTACCATTTACTTAAGTTTACAATGTAAATAAGGAAGTACCCTCATTTGGATTCAAATAAAAAATACTAAAAAATCAAATTCTCACCAATCAAAATATGAAAAATCGGTTTTAGTGCAAAATACGATTTATGCTAAAAATTATGGCTCATTAAGTCAATATATATTTCATACTAAAATCTCATAAAATCAAGTTTTCTTATTTGATGTGTAAGGAATAAAAGTTGCCAAAAATTATCTTGAGAAAATGATTATTCTGAAAACCCATTTTTCATACTTAGTCAATATTTTTACATAAAACCATTTTTAATGTATGATATGAATGTATGAAGGAACTAAGGTCAATCTAGGTAAAAAGCCTTAGATGTTCAATCCACTATGGTGTTAAATCCTATTTGGTTTATGTTAAAACTTATTGAAAATTAGTTTATGCAGCTATGAACTAGCTTGGTTTATATGATTTAATGTTTACTTTTATTTCTAGAAAGATTATAGAAATTGTAAGTACCAAAAAAAAAATAATCATTAAATTTTAAGCTAATAACTTTAGCTAGCCCACTCGTTGAAAAATTCATAGTTCCGCCCTTGCCTGAGAGAAGAGAGACATATAGGACAATTCAGTGATGAATTCTCCCCCTCCATGGGTACCGTATGCTGGACAGAGAAGAGAGACATATAGAAAACTTGAGCAAAATTCACCGAGAAACTAAACAAACAGAAAATTGATCAAAAATTTTAGAAGGAAAAAAGAAAAGAAACAACAATGCGAATCAAGAACTTCAATAACTTTATTTACAAAGAAAAAGAAATTTACGAAGATGATATCCACTAAGACATGCATGCGCTGACCTCGGGTAAGGATTAATGGCCTCATGCACCGTGGAATTTGGAATCTTCGTCATTTCGGGTTGACTAGGGTTGGCACTAGAGGTGTCAAACGGACGGGCCGGCCCAGGCATGGCACGAGCCCATGCCCGTTTAAATGAGGCACGGCACGGCATGAGCACGAATATTAATGGGCCGTGCTCAGCACGGCACGAAACTTGGTCCGGGCTGGGATCAAGAAATAGGTCCAATGGATCGGGCCGGCCCATGGCCCGACATGGGCCGGGCTTGGCCCGAGCCCGCTTCAAGCACTGCACGAGCCCAAGCACGGCCCATTTAGCATTTATTTTTCTTCTCAAAAAGTCAAAATGCAATAATTTGACATCTAATGTCATTGTTTATATGTTTAAAAAAAAAATCATAAACATATATTTGATGTCTTTCATTTTAGGGAAATTACTTGAGTCCTTAGTTAATTAAACATATCAACTACAAATTAATTAAACAATATTGGACTTGATATCTAATCAATACATATGACATATACGCTTCTCCTATAATCAAAGCAAAACATTTCTTCTCATATAAAATAATAAGTTGTTTAAAGATGAAAAGTTCAAGTGGACTTTGTGGAGTTGGACATTTTTTGCCCTCCGCCCCTTCATATTGTTTGGATGTTTGATTGATTAATGTTTTCAAATAATTCATAATTTCTTGCCTATAATTATATTTTTAATGTTTATAATTTGAATTATCTAGTGGAAAAAAAAATCAAGTGAAAAAAATTCAAATTAAATGGGTTGGTTTTTGGGCCCGAGTATGGCATGAGCACGAGCCCCGCCCGGCCGGCCCGTTGAATATGGACATGGGCTTTGGGCCGGGCCGAGATCAATGATTTTATTAAATGGGTCGGCACGGCACGGCCCGATAAATTAAATGGGTCGGCCCAGCACGGCACGAAAATGTTAAAAGCACGAGTTTAAATGGGACGGGCCGTTTGACACCTCTAGTTGGCACTCCTGGCGAGTAGTAAGCGAAGGTCCTCGACCAGTTGGGTTAGAGATTTCTCCATCTCCTCGAGCTTATCTTGACGATGGTCCTCCTTCATTAATTGATTTCGTCAAATCGACCAGTTGGGTTATAGATTTCTCCATATCGGCGTGAAAGTGAAACCATCATCAAGGCATGGTCGTCCTGAACATCATGACTTCAGGTGAGCTCAACGGCTGCGGAAGGTCCAGATATATTCCCATCCCCCATGATAGACATTTTAGCATGACATAATATACAAAAAAAAATTATAGAGCCTATTTGGAGAGAAAAAAGCAAAACATAGTCACTTTGTCATTTTTTCATTGGTTCTTCAAAAAATTCCACACACTAATAACCAATTAGAAAGTGACAAGTGTCTAGTTTTGGATTTTTCTCTTCAAATAAACTCCATAAGGGTTTTTTAATATTATGTCATGTTAGAATGGGCCTATTTATGGAAAGCACTATTTTGAATTCTAATACTAAGGTCATCTTCAGTCATGGGCCATATGCCCAATATAGCCCTAAAAAATGCAAAACTCATCTCCAACCATGTGCTAAAAAAAAATTTGGCCAAATTTGGAGGGCCACATTTGGCCCTTTAGCCCTCCAACTAGGCCAAATGTAGCCCAGCTTTGGCCTATACCAAATATTTTTGTGGGCCCAGCACATGTGCTTTTTAAGATGAGAAAGTATCACGCGTAGGCGAGAGCACGAAACATTTCATGCAACTGCAAATCAAACTATCAATATTAAAGGCGCATTGACATCATCGATGACGTCGGCTAGCCGTTAGGTTTTTATTTTTATTTTTAATAACCTCTTTAAATTTTTTTAATTTGTTTTGTTATATATATATATATATATATATATATAAAGCAAAAGACAGAGAATGGTGAAACATTCAAAATACCAGAAAATGCTTTTGGTTAATGCAAACATTAAGAATTGAAATTATTAATTGAATGAGGATAATATGGTAAATTCACACTTTTTCATATTTAAAAAAAATTAAAATTAAAATTAAAATCAGATAATAGCCTATTTTTATGGAACACAACTACCCATTATCCGTTTTAATTCTAAAATAAATTTTAATTTTTTTTAAAAAGCCTTTCGGAGGTCCCAAAAGTGCATGCGGAGAGGCTAGTATATATATATATATATAATTGGTTTATGATCGTTGGAGGTCAGAACCATTGATTGAAAAGTTATTTTTTTTTTTTTTATTTAAAAAAATTTAAAATGTTTTAAATATATTTTATTTTAAAAAATATATATTAAAAAATATTGTCTCTAAATCGTAGTTTAATTAAATTAAACAATACATAGTTGTGGAATATACGAGTGTTGTACCATAGTTTTTCTCAAAATAATAAAATATGAATGACCCTAAAATATAGTCATGCATGGTTGGAGAGGAAAAATTTAGCCATGCACTATTCTTTAAAAATTTAATATTTTGGAGGACTAAATTTTTAGCCATGAACTACATTTAGCCCTATGACTGGAGATGACCTAAGTATCTTATTGCACGTTGAAGTCGAAGATATACGATATCTTATTGGTCTAATGGAGAATTTTGAATTTTGGGCGCAGGCAGATGCTTTGGCAAACTTAGGACATGAACTTTAACAACCATTTGTTTAGGGGATATTCTTGGTTTTTTCTTTTCTTTTTGTGTCATAAAACCACAAGTATTATTTGAGACCATTTCTCTGTAAATTACAAATTCTTTAAGTATAGCAAACGAAACAAGAAGCTGTGCCTACATCTTGATGCCTATAGATGACAAGTTTAACATCACTCTCTAAAACAAATTATAATTCATGTACTTCTACTGGTTCCAGCACATAGCAAGAAGTTATATGAAGAGTCCAACACTTGAATCATGCAAGATACTTGAACATGTTATGATTTTCCTTGTCCCTCTCCAGGTAGTCACGGACGATGAGATCTTCAATCTGCTTCTTAATTGCTCTCATGTCAGGCTTGAATTTATGTCTTACCTGCTCAACACACTCCACAACTAATTGCTGATGACCCAAAACCTTCCGACTCTTCATAATCCGCACGATTGCAGCATCAATAGCATATCGCCTGAATCTGTCAACATCTTGGATCACCTCCTTCCTTTCATCCACTGGTGGGAGAGGAATCTTAATTCTTCTCATTCTGTCAGTGAATTTGGAATTGAACTCAAAGTTGTCATTTGGCGAGATAGTCTTTGCATTAGGCTCCTTAATAAGGATCTTGTACTTGGCACATGAAAGCGAATGAAGGATTCGAACAGCCGCGTCATGGGTAAGGTTTAACTTACCTAGTATTTCTGAATAGCTCAATTTATCAGCGCTATTGAAAAGTAGCAGGATAGCAGCCTGATAGGTTGACACAACCAATTCGATTTCTTTTGGCTCAAACTTGCCAATAATGTTGCAAGTGCCCAATGAGTAAATCCATTTAATTTTTCTGCATTTCGTCTTCGTTTCATAGAATCCCTTGAAGACTTCAACACATTTCACCATCTCTGCAGGAAGGCTAAGATCACATGATTTATAACTTGGCCAGAAACCAGTTGTAAGAACGGTGATGGTCAAATCCATCCCAGGATTTACATTTGGGTTACTGTGAAGATACTCCTCAAAGCTGGTCTGATTGTCCCGAGCCAATGTCAAATCTGTGACCATTCCCTCCATTTTTGAGGTGAACTGTCCACCAAATTGCTGTTTCATCTTTGTTAGAATACTTTTTTCATGTTCCTTGTTGGCACTCTGATCAAAAAGTAGCCGGCGAGAAAGTTTTTTCCTGTAGAATTCTGCAAAAAGGTCTTTGTCACTGATATAAGCAAGCAAGTTAACAACCTTTTCAAGCATTCCTTCTATGGCCTCATCGCTCAACTTCTGGCTCCCACCCTTTTTGAGGATATCATCACAGAATGCGGCAAGTAATTGAGCACTTGAATTCCCGGAAACAGATTTATTGCAAAATCCATCAAACGCCTCCCTCAGAGCCTTGTGAAAGATATGGTTTTTTATTAAGAAATCTTCGAAATGTGCCATATACTTATCATGAAGCTCGATCATTTTTGTGACAAGGACCTGTTCAAGCATGCCAGAAGCTCTATCAGAAGCCTGGTTGTTTGCTGCATATTCAGCCTGTTGGACCAAGGTTTTAACTTCAGCGCTAACTTTCTGTTTAAATACATTAGCAAGAGGTTCAAACAACTCATGTTGCACTTTTTCCACCAGCTTTTGCTCACTGCTTGAATGCATGTAATGAGAAACTCTAGCCCTCTCCCTTCTCAAGCATTCCTCAGCCTTCACCAAGTGATCAAAACAAAAATCCTCCAAAAGCCAACTTGATGCTTTACAAGTATAGTATTCACCAGCATGTCTCAGCATGTGTTCCTCAAAGTCCTCCTGATAAGTATTTATTTGTCCCATTCCAATTCCAACAAATACATCTATCACATTCTTCACTAGTGCCCAGTCAATCTGCTCTCCAGCACGTTCTTTATCAACAAGACCAATTATGGTAACTCTGGCATTAACATTTATCTCTCGATAAACCAAATCGCGGAAGCATGTAAGTCCAACCTCATTTAGGCTAAGAAGTGATCTCCTAGGAATGAAGAAGCGATCAAGAAAATTAAAACAGTTTGACAACCACCTAATCATAACTCTATAATTTGCCCATCTTCTCACAAGCTCCCGAAGCATAAATTCGTCGTGTTTCTCTCTTACAGAGGGCAACACCGTTGTGGTTACATATTCCTCCAATGCCTCCTTATATTTATCATATAGCTGTTGAGAATAATTATGAGGAGGCTTTTGGGTACACATATTGTAGATAGTTGTGTAAACGTTCATATATTCTACCGAGCTGAACTGAGGCTCCGGTAATCCTTCTAAAATCCTCTTTATTTTTGTTAACATACTCTGGATATAGTCCCATCCTTGATCAAACTCGATAAGTTGGCGACAAATTCCAGCTATAATGAAAGGATATGCAACAACATGTCACGGAATCTACTATGGTTTCTTGACAATATATCAAAGTGAGTGAAAATCAAAAGACCAAATGTTTTTTAATGTCTCCCCATCTTGTATCTCTCTTGAAATTTTGACATGATACAAGTTCCAAATAAGAATTCCTTCTCCCCCAAACACTCATAGTTTGACAGGAAATAGAAATTAAAAGTTCTGCAACAGGAAATAGAAATTAAAAGTTCTGCAACTTGAAATTTTGCATCAGATTTCTTCCTAGTACAACATTTTGCATGCTTGTTCTGAACTGGATAAATTTGATCAAACAAAAATGAAAGAAAAATCTATCATAATTACAAATTAGTCAATTGGAAATTCATGGAAAGAAGTATACCTGAGACTGAGATCATTGCTATGAGGGAGGAGCTGACGGCTTAGGAAGAAAACCCAGGACGTGAAAAATCGAATGGCTGCGTGGAGAGGCCGAGAAGCTTCGTGAACCCTCTTCTTCAATGGGCTCTCCTCTGCCACTCCAATTGTCACCAACAGCTCTCTCTCTCTCTCTCTCTCTCTCTCTGTATCTACGCAGCTGGAACAAGTGCTCTAAATAAAAACCCAAAAGCAAAAGCTAAAAAGCAAGAACGAGGACTTGAGATGGAAATTTCTGTTATACTTCTGCACAAAATTGAAGTTTGCTCAGGCCATTTTCTACGAATTTGTCCCAACCTGACCTGACAAAGTCAACAACGATATAAACAGAGTCCAAAGCTCAAGCAAAGCAACCTGCACTAACAAGATTGGGCCTATACCGTCCTTACGGAGTTAGGCAATTGGTTACACAGACTTTCAAAGGGCTTCTTTGGACACCCAAGAGGTATCTTTGGATACACCTTTTGCTATATTTTAAAATTCCCATAATTTTTCTAGACACCCAATCTCATTTTCAGATATGCCAAAGGTAACACTAGAAAGAAAATTAATAATAATCATATTTTGGTTCTTAAACTTGGAAATAAAGAAAAAAATAATAAAGAGAGAAGGAGGGCAACCACCCTAATTTATCATCATCTTCCTTATATTTTTCTAATGTAACACAATTTGCATTTTGCACATTAGGATATCATCTCACGAATGCATTGTTTGTTCATGTGAATTCATTTTTTTTTTATTATATAAAATCAAAACTATCATATTTTAGTTACGTTATTCCAATGGAGCATAATTCAATTTTCATATTAATATTATGTCTTAGAAATATACTATCCTCATTCATTTTTCTACACCAGGTTATATTCACTATCTTGCTAGAAAAATATGGTCAAATATGTTCTAAAATGCAAAGTGAAAACCATTCTACTTATCACTAAAGGAAACTCTGATGAATAAACCTTACACTAATTAGGCAGGGTATCTAATTTAAAATGGAAGGATTCACCAGGTTATATCCAACTTATGAGGGTTCAACTTATCACGCCCCAATATGGGTATGTTCAGTGACGTAGTATGAAATTTTGTTACGGAGGGTCAACCTTAAACAATTATGATAATCATGTTGTAACATTGGATGAAAATTAGAGCCCCAATGCCCAAAAAAACAAACCCTTGTGCAAACTACCTAAAAGCAAAAAGTAAACGTAATAAATCATATTTTTAAATTATGGAATCATCCATAGATCTATTTTAATAACTTAAGAAATTGAGTTCTCATAAATACATGATATCTAAACTATAGAACTTATAATATGAAATAAAGAAGATGAAAACACCATTTTATGATATAGAGATGCTACAAGTAGAAAAGTGTTAACCATAGACAAGTAAAAGAGTCAAAATGTTCTTTCAAAGAAGAAACTTAGTATGGTAGAAGGGTCAGCTAGCCCTCCTAGGCCTTAGCTGGCTCCAATGGATACGTCACAACACCACATCTCATTGAAAATACAAGGTTACGATGTTTGAGAGATCATACACAATAACATGTTGCGCTCTCAATAGAAGTAATGCGTATTAGGTTTAAAGAACTAGTTGTTTAAGACACAGAGCTGAAACAGAATTCATTAATTTAAACAAAAGCATAATTATTCAGATGTCACAAAATCAGCAGTACATAAAACAAATTAAGAATCTCACAGAAAACAAAATAGATTTCATTGTTGTCGCCACTATTATATCCTTTTACCGTGTCAACTCCTCAAGATCACCTGCATCAAAACTGGATTCCAAATCAAGTTAAAATCGCAATAGGATAAGAGATATTTAGTCGTATATCCATTTTTAGCACTAAAACTAAACCCTCACAATAGGGTATTTTTAAAGTTCATTTCATATAGGGTATTTTTATAATTTGGGTATTTATATTGGGTATAATAATGAATCTCTTTTTTTTTTTTTTTTGGGTTGGGTTTTTGGCAAATCAATCACCCAATTGGCGACTTCAAGAAGCAAAGAGAAGATATTCTCAATAAATTCAGGCAAAGAAACAGCCAGTAGAAGATCCAATAGTAGCGGTGGCTCCTGTCACTCGTATGTCTACGTGTTATTTGCTTCTTCTCCACCAATCACACACCAACAATCAATCATTACTATTACTACAAACAGATATATTTATTTCTTTATATTTTGTTCTTCCCATCTTTGAAAAAGGAATTTTCACAGACAACAACCCACAAGGTCATGGACTTCACTTCCCCTTCCATTGGCTTCATCTTCATCTTGGCCTTCATCATATCCATCCCGAGTTCACTTTCCGTACCGTTCATTGTACTCCATGGTAATTTCCTCGTCTCTGTTTCATGGTTATCAGCTTTTCTTTTTTCTTTCTATTTAAAGGATGTGTATTTTGTTGATGAATCTGTTTTTGCATCTGGGCTATTGATAATTTTTCTGGGTTTTGGTTGTTATTATTTTCTGGATATGATGATTATCCAAGTGTTGACTAATTGGTTGTTGAAATATGCTTTATTTAGAAAAGATTTTAAGAACTAATGGGAACTTGATTATTATCATGTTATTAAAGATGTTCATGTAGACACTACTATCCAAAATGTCAGTATGTCCACGTATGGATTTAATCTTAGTGCGGAAGAAAATTCCTGAAGCGAGTGATCTCCAGTGAATTTTATTTTCTGCAACTCAAATTTTATGTGCTTTTATAGAAACAGAAATCTTGCATATCCATGATTGTCTTAACTAGTTAACCCGTTACGACGATTACAGATCAAAGAATTAAGACCCTGTATATCAACTTACCTTTTCCACTTAAGAGTATAATGACATAAGTTTGTCCTATGTTGTATCCTCTCTGCAGCAGAGTTAAAGGAACATACTTGAGAAAAGAGAGCAAACGTATGTTGCTTTCTGTGTCTTTACTGTTTTTGACTTAGCAGTAGAGTGAACCAAATAGGTCATCATTTTTCATCAGCAAGAAAAAAACTGAAATTAAGAAGGTTGATACTGTGGCAATATGATTTCAGTTCTGAAAGTGTTACCATTTGGATTATGAACTCCATCCCTTATAATTACTGCATGATATTGTAGTACTTCTTTTGGCCTCCTTTTATATGTTTGGCTAGTATTTCATCCTGTTCTCTTATCATTATTTCTCATTCTACTCGTATGCTCTTTCTCTACTCCAGTCCTAATGCTTCATCGTGTCAGGCATTGGAGATCAGTGCTCTAATCGAGGAGTTAAACAGTTTACAGAGGAACTGAGGAACTTTTCTGCTACTGAAGGATATTGCATGTATGGTGCAGTTTTTTTTTTCTCCCAAATATGTTTGTTTTTTGCCATTCATATATGTAATCCTGCTAGAAATAATTGCTAACTGTTCATTCATGACATTGCTTTTAACAACTCTTATATTGTTTCCTGATTCAAATTCTGATTATAAGTTTTATGTTGACATATGTTGTTGCCCACTTGAGTTTTATAGAACAAGATGATAAAATATGGCTTCATTGTTTTTAAAGATTCTTGGTAGTATGCCAACCGAGAAGTCCACCCTTATAGTTGTTCACACGTTTTTTTTAATGTTTTAGGAGCATCTTTGTGTTTTTCCATGTGTAACGAGATTGCTTGCCTTTGCCTTCCTGCAGAGAAGTTGGGGATGGAACATGGGATTCCTGGTTTCTGCCTCTTGAGGAACAGGTTAAAACTAAAACCCGGAAAAACAAGATTTGTCATCTTAGACGTAATTTTTATGTTCACTTGTAATTTGACGTTTTGTACGTGTTTGCAGACCAGAATTGTTTGTGACAAGGTGATAATGCTCTCTACATTAGTATACATTGCTGGTCTGGCTTTTGAAGTTTTTGTTACCTTTGACTGTGTTCCCTACTACAACTACAGGTAAAAGAAATGGAAGAACTGAAACAAGGTTACAACATTGTTGGTCTCTCCCAGGTATTATCATGATTGGATCTTTCCATTTGGCACCTATATCTGTAATACAGTATGCTCCAAGTTGTTTATTGATTTACATTGGGGCACATTCACAAACCTTTAAGTTCAATTCTTTTTCTTAAAATGTGTTTGCTTATGTGTCGGAATAACTGGCAAGACTTTCTGAGTAGAAGTAATTTCATAAGTAGAAGTAAGCTATTTTTTAGTTTCCATCTCAACTAATGATGTCGCTCATGTTTCTTTTAACAGATGAAGTGAGCATATCATGTTCAAATTTTACATCTAGTTGTTGTCTTCTTAGTGTGTGTGTGTGTGTTTGAAACAAGGCTGTATTTCCTTATTAAGTGTTCTTTAGCAGGGTACAAATGATGTATTTTCCTTAGTGCTTGCCCTAATACCTAATAAAAATGGCCTCGCAGATTTGTGAAGGCCTCTCTTGCCTTAAGTCATGCAGCCTTGCACGTTCTCAGAAAAAAAGTGATCATTTGATTTATGTCCCATGAAAGGGTTTTTCAAGTTTGTCATACTTATGTAGCATATAAGATAATGGAACTGATGCCTAATATTCATGGCCGCACACATACTCATGAATAAAATGGTGATTCCAGGAATCAAGTCCCCAGAACCAGAATAGCTTCTTGAATTTCTTCCTCATCGGTTACTCTTAGTAATATATGTCATTAAGTCTTTTCTTGCCTCATCCGCCTAATTTTCTTCCTTGTTCCAATGCTTATTTGTGATTGTTTATCAATGGTTCTCTTAGCACGTTGACTTTGAATCAAATAACTCCTTACAGGTGCTATTAATCACCATCCTCACCCAACTGATTCTTGGTTTGCAGAACTATATATATATATATTCTGTAGTATTTTTCATTCTTCTGGGCACTGGGCATATTGTCGCTTTATGAATTTTCATTTCTTTAGCTGAACGAACAGAAACAAATATCTTTCAAGCCTTTGACTTGTGGCTTTGGTTGTTTAGGCGGGATGATCTGTTGTTACTTTCTTTTCTTTTCTTTTTCTGGTTTTTTAATTTTCTCATGTTGTTGGTTTTCATGTTAGACTGT
Organism: Prunus fruticosa; assembly: GCA_018703695.1. Lineage (NCBI taxonomy): Eukaryota > Viridiplantae > Streptophyta > Magnoliopsida > Rosales > Rosaceae > Prunus > Prunus fruticosa. Next base: position 17,493,747 of record CM031921.1, read on the forward strand.
TTTCTCAATCCCCAATGCTTATGAGTGAATTAGTTTATTATAGCTTACAAACATAAATATATTGCGTGTATACATATGAGTTTTGAATGATGTTCAAATAATTGCAATCAATTGATTCTTTCTCATACCTTTTCTTTCTTTTCTAAATTTAACAGGGTAATTTGATTGGCCGAGGTGTTGTAGAATTTTGCATCGATGGACCTCCTGTAAGATTCAGTTTAGTAAACTCTGATATTTCCAAGTTTTTTCATCCGTCTTTCAACCAACTACATCAGTAGTTATTATATTATAATTAAACTTCAGTTATCATACACATATTGAGCTAAGCTGTCTATAACATGTTTGAAATGTATAACAAATGGCGTTTTAAGTTCGTTATGATTTTCTTATACCATTGTAGCTCAAAAAGCATTTAAAACTACTAGTTTAGTTGTGTGTGTTAGCCATGCCAAGTTCATTAGTCGATGCATTCAGCTATGGAATCGTGTACTACTCTGTACTCCTTATGTTATCCATATAAAATACAGTTCCTTTGGTAGTAAATAAGAGCAAGCACATTTTTGTATGGTCTTAGTCTATAGGCAAATGCTCCATTAGATTTACTGGTCTTTCTCCGTATCCTTGTTTGTTTTTTCTTAATGCACATTTTTTGCGTAAGTGGTTGTTTTATTTCCTCACATCTGTGGACTTTACCAATATCAAAATTTTTTGCCTTTTCAATTATTGAAACAGGTTAAGAATCTTATCTCTTTGGGAGGACCTCATGCGGGTACTGCTTCGGTGCCTCTTTGTGGTGTAAGTATCATACTATTATCTTGGAATTTTGATCAGTCCTTATCAAATGCTTTTGTCACTCTGAGATTGCTTCTGGTTAGGAGAGTACATATAAACCACCATTGGACTGACGTGCAGTGTAGAATCCATATTCTTACAAACTGCACCATAGTATGGTATATGAGCTTGATGTTGCCTCTTCCCAATAGCCTGGGCCTTTGGGAGAAGCTTGGGGTTGTTAAATGTTGTTTGTAAATTTTAGGTACAATTGACACATATTTGGGGAAATTTATGCTTTTATACAATAGTGAATTAGCACTTTCTAAGTACTTTGTCGCAAATGGCTGCAGCAAGTATCATTTCCTACATCGATCATTCAATCACAGAAGATAAGAATAGTTTGAAAACATGTTGTATCATAGTCCACTTAAGAGTGGAATTTTCAATGCAAAGATCCCATTGTTCTGGTTTTCCACCTAATTGTCAGAAGGTTACCCTTAAGTGATGTCTCAAATCGTAATGATCATAGAGTAGATAACTATCACGCATAAGAAACCTCTAATGCTAAGGTTTAGTTAAAAATACTTTGTGACCTCCTTTGAGATATGTTGATATTGCTCAACAGCTTTTGTGTTTGCTTTTGTCTCTGCAGTCTGGTATATTTTGCATTATTGCAAACAAGCTACTGAAATCAGAGATCTATTCTGACTATGTCCAAGTATGCATCTATTTCTGCCAATTCTTTCTTTTTGTCTCCATCCTGGTGTCAACTTTCAATATCCTAGGTATATTTCTGATGATGCCTGACCATTTGAACCGATTCTGGAATTGCAGGCTCACTTGGCTCCCAGCGGTTATCTTAAATTACCAAATGTGAGTGGCTAAAAGTAAAGCACTAGAGACATTTTAATGAGGCTTTTACTGCATATTGTTATGTTATACGTATATACAAATAACCTTGCAGTTATAAGTTCGCTGAAATTAATAGCCTGCTTTTGTTTTCCTTTTCAAGTTTTGGCTTATAGTTTAATTTCAAAATGTTGTTTGTGTTTTCTGGGATATACTTGGGATAAATTTCATTTCATGAAGTAGTTTTCATGCTCTCAAGTGTCCATTTATGCTACAACAAAAGCCATATATGCCACTCGTAATTTTTCACCTAAGATTAAATCTCTGTTTTCTTAACAATAGCTGTAAACCTAAGCATCCAGATCAACAATTTCTTCACAGGCAATGGCTGACTATTTAGAAAAATGTAAGTTTCTTCCAAAGCTCAACAATGAACGACCGGATGGGAAAAACTCCACTCTCAAGGAAAGGTTTAGTAGCTTAGAGAACCTGGTGCTTATCATGGTAAGTTGTAAAATACATATTTCTCAGCGTAACATTTCTTCAATCTCTTTCTAGATTCCTCAGAATTATATAATAGCCAAGTAAGCATACTCATTTCTGTCCATGTTAATTTTGTATTTCTGCAGTTTGAGCATGACACTGTTTTGATACCTAAGGAGACCTCATGGTTTGGTTATTACCAAGATGATACCTTCAAATCAATTTTAAGTCCACAACAGGTTATTCCATAATGCTAATACTATCATTGTTAAACTGAGTATTTATTTACATATTAATGTTTGCTAAAATCGAGTAGCCTTGCTGATGATTTAGTTACTTATTTATTTTTGCCACTTAACAGTAAAGTCAAGTGGGATGCATTACAAGATTTGCTTTTATGCCTTAAGCACGAACGTCATCTTAGCTTTCGCTTATTTTTATGCAGACCAATCTCTATAAGGAGGACTGGATCGGTTTGAGAGCCTTGGATGAAGCTGGAAGGGTCAAGTACATCAGTGTTCCAGGAGGTCATCTCGGAATCTCCACGAGCGACATGAAGGAGCATGTGGTACCTTACTTGAACAGTTCAGCATCAACAGAGATTGGAAAAAAGGAAGGTAATGATCCGAGAATGAGTGGAGTTCAACATGGAAGGCCTCTTTTGGATGAGAAAGCATCAACTGAACTTGTTCTAGAAGGATCATCATCATACAGATGGCCCTTACCAGTCAAGACTTTGTTCAGTGAACTTCTTGGGCTAACAGAAGACGAGTCACTGCCTTAGCCTTGACTAAAGATTAATTATTTGGTGAACTCAAACAATAAACTCAAAAATTAAGCTATATGTACAGTAATTGAAATTCATTCCTTGCCTGTCACTGAAATGGTTATACTATCTCTGTAAATAAAATTGCTTGCGATTGTTACCACAACACACATCATTTCACATTCTGCATGTTTGGTGTTTTTGAGAAAACAAGGGAGCCATGGTATCTCAAATTTATCTTTTGAACCAAGTCCACCAGAACTCTGAAAATCTGTTCATGATGTAATTACCAACAGTTGGTTCGTAATTCGGTTTTTCTTTCTTTTCTTTTTAGTTTTTGTGTTTTACCTTTTTTCTCCAGATTTTACTGACCGGATGATGTGACACTGGAAAGGTTAAATTTATTTAGGTTTGAGCTCACTCTTAAATTTATCTATTTCTAACGAATGTTGAGGATGTGTACTACTAATTATCATTTGGTGTACAAATTTGATGAGCACATTATTTTGCTTATTCGGAGATGGCATCTGTCGCTACATCCAAATGTTCAGACCATCTGTGGACACAGGAGAAAGAGCGGCTCATTGAATTTACTTTCTCACAATTTTTATATAGGCTCGCTCCCTCTTTTTCCAAGAATTCATGCACTTCCTTTTTGACGCCCCCATAATGTTAATTGTTTATGCTGATCAAGAAAGTAGCTGAAGTTTTATCCATTATGGCTAGTAGAAGTTGGTGATCCCCAAGACCCTGATAACGACTCATTTGTTTTCTGTTACACTCCATTTGAAAGAAGTAACTGAAAACCATGTACACATTTAGAATATACTGATTTGTAATAGAATAAATTGCAAACCAAATTGTGATACTGCAATGGTGACCATTTTCCATATGCACAGAAACTTTTCTTGATGAGCGTTTCGTGGCCACACCTGTTGTTTGGTTCATACAATCGGCCAACTCCAGCCTATGGGAAAGAAGTAATTCAATGTGTATGACAACTCTGTTTAGGCGGCTAAAATGAATTGGGGATCAAAATGTTTGCACCATCTTACTCTCACAAGAGAATAGAGTGATTCTTAGTCAGCATTTTGAACGACTTGACAACAAGCTATGCAGCTTCTGAATGACTTTTCCAAGGTTCTTTCCTACCATCTCACTCAATTATATATACTCCATATATAACCACTGCACTTTATGCATCATTACCATAATGCTCAACTTTCTTTCATTTCGACTCAAGATAAAGTAGCTGACTCAATTTACAGGAGGAAAAACACAGTTTAGTGCTGCCTAATGTAACATTATTTTCCATTTTCTGTACGAGAAAGAAAGTATAAAAGAACGCTTAGCAAACATCTTATATGCATTCTTCTTAGGTTTTCCTTAGTAGACTTGTATGTCCACACTAATGCTTCCCATATGATCAGCCCTCATTGAGCAGCTGCTTTCCCTGCCGAAGTTCTCTCCTGAAATCTTCTGGTGGGCACGGCAGCGGAGCCAGAGACATGAGATTCTTTCCAGAGCTGCCTGACCAGCTACTCGAACCCGATAGACAACACTCAAGTCTGCCCATATCTCACTTCCCACAGCACCTGATTGGTGATTTGCGTCATATCCTTCAAGATCTGATTCAGTTATCACTACTACAGAGCCTTCGTCGAATGGAACTAGATCCTGTGCGGAAACAGACTGCAGGGATCGAATCATTAGATTGGTCATGTGGCTGTAAACAACAGCTCTCTTCACCATTATATAGTAGTATTCCTGTACAGCCTGCAAAGCAACCATCAAAGAAAAGCTCAGGAAAAGAGTACAAGTCAAATTGAAGGGTGGAGTTAGATCAAGCCACAGACAAACAAAAATCTAGTTTAACAAATTTTAAGCAAACTGATCCACAACATACAATCTCCCAAGATGGATTACGAAGAAGCTACTAAGATATCTTTAAGCATCAGTTTATACACAATGATCTTAATGTGGAGAAAGTGATACTACAATGTTAAATGAAACAGAAATGAAGGTATATCTCCATTCACACCCAATGTTTAGCTCAATACACCAAAATGTTAAAAACCATTTCCACCCAAAATTTGCCCTTGTCAAAATTTGGGGAGCAAAGGGGCCAAAAAAGGGGGGAGAAGATGTACTTTTCTCAAAGAATAAAATTTTCAAATGGTTAAATAGGATTCATAATCTGTACAATAATTTTGCAAATTTGTTAAGCAACAATGTGGAGTTCAATTAGAATCACCTAAAAAACACCAAAATTCCCACAAAATAGGAAAATGAACAAAACTTCCAGAGTTTCAAACACGAAATAGCAGGACCAGCCAAACAGCAGGGAGAATGAACCCGCGGTGTCATTCCAAATCACATTGAGTTGTGTAAGTTACCTCCAACTGAGAAGGGGCTAAAAGCACCCTTGGACGAATTGACTTCAGATATTCATAGGCAGAATCAGGTGTCATCTGCTTGTGATGAACCTATATAAAGACAAAAGATCAGAAAAGGTGGCAATCTTCAAGTAATTTGTTATTTTCAGAGTTCAGTACTAACCAGGTAACAGATAACAATGGTCGTACTACGCCCTCGTCCAGCTTTACAGTGAACATATGTTGTCTGTCCACAAGATGCATTTTCTTCATGAAAAAAAAGGAAAAATCATATCAACAAATAATAGTCTTCCGGGGAGAAAAAACAACCATACTTTAGAAATTAGAATTGAACATTTAAAGGAAACTAACAAAGTTTACATCCCAGTAAATACAGGCAGAAATATAATGACTCAACATGACACCCCCTTACTGAAGAAGCAACTGCTTTCAAAAAGCATGACACAGATTTCAACAGAAATATCTCTTCAAGATTCTAAAATTTCGCCCAATTTTTTATATTTTTTTTATAAACATGAGCAGTAGATGGTCCAGAATATTCAACAATCCAAATTTAGTTACATTGGAAAAATACAGAAGGGCAGCGTCACAACACCCTTGCATATCAGTAAGTAACTGGATGAGTGTATCCAGTCACGGACCGAATATCCTAAGTACCTAGAGCCGTGTTATGCTAAATCATGCAATATCAGATGCTAATCAATATAATCAAATCAAGGATATAAAAATGATTACCATGAATGAAGTCTACAGCACGACATGTATCACTCAGTGATGGTGCAAAGCAGTAATCTCTTGTAGGAATCACCAGATGGTTAATTCCGTGATACTGCCAAAAGTTTAATGGTTAGATTAGAGCCCAAAAATACCTTAAAAACAAAAACAAAATCCAGAAGTTTTATCCAAGTACAGACATGAACAAAGTCAATTTTAATCCAAAGCATTCACAAAATCAATGTTAATCCAGAGCATTCACATATTAATACATACAAAAGTATGGCAAAGCACCAGCTAATCCTGTCAGATGCCTATGGCATTTTGGGAATACTTCTTCTACTGAGAAGCACTTTTGTTAGAAGCACAGCAAAACTTTTACTAAAAAACCAAGTCCTTCCTGAAAATGCACTTGCGAAGCAATTCATGAGGAAGCACATACAGCACTAAAAACTGCTTCTATAAACTAGAAGAACTTGTAACCTTTTCTGCCAAACGTTAAGTTTTACTTAAAAAAACCCAAGTGCTTCCTGAAAATGCACTTGCAAGAACTTCCTGAAGCACATAAAGTACTAAAAATTGGTTCTAAACCTAGAAGCACTTGTAACCTTTTCTGTCAAATGTTTCCAAAAACACTTTTGACTATCAGAAAGTGTTTTTAGCACTTATCAAGGCATTTCCACACAGGCCCTAAATATTAAATGAAAACAAAATACAAAAACACTCTGAGCAGCAATAACATTTCATTTAAAAGAAAAATGTATCAGTTTATCTCCTCCATAACCAAGCAAAATCTGATAATACAAATCTAGAAAACCACTAACATGATAAAGAGACGTTGGAACCAAAGTCTCATATGGCTCATTAAGTGTGATGACTCCACAAACTCCAACTTCCTTTAAGCGGGGCACATCAGTAGGGAATGGAACTGCACCTAACAATACAAACTGAAAATCGAAGTGTTAGAATTTATACAAGAAATTGATTCAGATCAAAAAGTCCAATAGTTCAAGCACATAAACTCTGATGTAAAGCTACACAAACTTTAACCTGACAAGTCTAAGGAATAGCACAACCCACAATAATCAACAGAGAACCGAATCAGGCACATAAACACACATAACAAGGCCACATGTAGAATAAACAAAAACAAATTTCTTTCATTTAAATATAATCAGCTGCATCTCATTTACATCTACAATTAACAAAGATAAAAACAAAACCAAAACAAAAATCGCATATTAAATCATAGCTGCAGAAAAAGGATAAACACCCACATTTATAAAATAAATAAAAAAAGCTTGATAAAATGATATTTGTACTACACAAACGAGCTTGATAAAATGATATTTGTACCTCATCGACCTTGTCCCACCACCGAAACTCGGCCTGAAGCTTATTCCTGATGACATTGTAAAGCAGAGTCGGGTAAAACAGCGCACGAGCCCCTGCGCCGATCAAAACCCGTTTAGCATCCGAACCAACGATGCTTCTGCTACCAAAACCGTTATTTCCAGGGCATGAATTCCCTTCTTCCACACCTCCAACTTCCCCTACTTTCAATTCCTCAATATACATAGCCTCGATTGAAACCCGAAACAAAATCAATCACAATTACAACACAAATTTAACAGAAAATCTTAAAATTTTCACAATATTTACATACAAAGAACCATTTACACCAAAAGCGCCATAATAATAAAAAAAAAACCTAACTTGTTTATTCCTCTATTTACCAAACAAAATTACAAGCGAGAAGACCTATAGTTTCTACGACAGTGAGATGAACAAAGGATCGGGAGAAAATTTGAATTGGAAATAGTGGAAATAAAAACCATGGGAGAAATCGCGACCATAATTTGCGAAAAAGGGCACGATCGGAAAATGAGAAAGACCAGGGTGCGATCGATCGAGGATGGATGAAATTTTTGGGATCAATTGGGAATCGGGAACTGGTGAGAATATAAGGAAACCCTAACCCTAGAATACAAGAATTTGGTTGAATCAGAGGATAGGCTGAGGTTATACTCCACCTTTTGCTCAACAAACTCTGAAAGCGGACGAGAGGGAGAGAGAGAGAGAGAGAGAGATTAAAGAAGAGCGTCGAAGACTCGACTCGAAGGGGTTGTGGATGGAGGGAAAGGATAGAGTCACGGGGATAATTAAGGAGAGAGTTTGAAAATCGATGAGTGGGGGACACGTGGAGCCATTTCAGGGATCGAGGGACGTTTAATTTATCCTTTTTAAAGGTAATGGTGGGGTTGGCCGACAAGATAATCACATAAAAAAATATGATACCTCGAATTATGACGTGATTTTTGTTTTCTTTGCTTTTTCTAATTTTTTGTGGGTGCAGCAAAAATACAAACTACCCGAGTCTTCCTACGCCACCCATTGTGAAGAGGTCAGCTTAAATTTATCAAATTAGCATGAATTGGAATTGGATTAGTAAAATGTCTTTATTATTGGATTAAATTAGAAGATAAATTTGAAATTTTAAAAATTATGTGAGAATATAATAGTAAAAAAGATAGATTCTTAATAGGTTAGTAATCCCATAATTAGGAGAAACTGGTGTACCCACCAATAGGAATAGAACACGTGTAATAATTTATTTTTAGCCTTTTAACTATTTCTTCCGTTAGCATTTTTCCGTTTGCCTTGCCTTCTCCCTAAACCCTTCAACATCAACACCATAAACTAGAAATTCGTCTGCATAGTTGGCAAGAAAGTCCAATATTTCCTCAAGATACACATCACTGAACTTCTGCCGTCCATCTGTAACAATTGCATATTTGCCTTCCTGCAGATTAAAGTAAATGCACATTAAGAAGCCATATAAAAATTGGTCAAGAATCAAGTAAATAAATAAGTCTGTTTAGCACTGAAAGACTGGTCAAGAACAGAAACAAGATCTTGCAACTTAGTAAACTTAAACAAGGTCTGCAGATATGCTGAAGTTTTCTTTAAAAAAAATCCACACTCATTTCCAGCCACTTAATTAGAATATCAATTCTCACTTAAGAGTTCAATTCCTCCCAAAAGTTGAATTCCACCTCATTTAAATTTTCATTCATCCATGTGAAGTAAACACAGGAGTAATTCATATTAGGAATTCAACTCCTTATTTTGATTCCATAAATCTTGAGCTATTTATGAAGCATACCCCCTTGAAATTGAAGAAAAAAAAATGTATTGTGTAAAGAAATAATTTTAACATGCCCTAAAATCGGGCTAACTAATTAGAAAAAATAAAAAATAAAAAAAAGACTGAGTTTTGACCGAGGATTTGAACACAGGACCTTAAATATAGAGAAAATTGTTCATAACCACTGGAGCTACAAGACCCATTTAGATCTTATTCTTTTTCTCAAGTTGAAATAAATTGTCGAAGCCTTGAGTTGAAATGTTATTTAATTGAAATTACAAACGAAATTGTAAGGTTAGGTTGACAATAATCTCATTATCAGCGTTGAAACTTGAAAGTGAATGAACAACTTTTTGTACATGGAAGCAAACTGAAAATTAATTTGAACGATAATTTAAGTTGCTTAACAAGGGTTTAAAAAAAACAAAAATGATTGACAAATTGACAGAAAAACAATACAAAATAGATCTGTCAGAGTAAAAACTAACATGACTCACATAACATGGACTTTTATCTTTTCATTGCATTTTTAAATTAGGGAAATAGCCTAAAATGCCACTGTTTTTTTAGTTTTAAGTGGAAATACCAAGCCTTCTCAAAATTTTTGCAAATACCACCTATAAATATATATTTAGTGTCCACTTATTGCCCAAATAACACTTTTTCTGAAATTGACTTCTCTCTCAGCTCTCTCTTTCTCTATCGCTCAGCTCTCTCTCTCTCTCTCTTCTTCGCTAGGTCTCTCTCTCTTCACTTTTTCTCTCTCGCGCGCTACTCTTAGTCTCTCTTGCGCAGCTCTCTCTCTCTCTCTCTCTCTCTCTCTCTCTCTAAAGCAGTGCACTTCCTCCCTCAGTGGTGTGTTCATCGAAGCTCAACTCCATCTTTCACCTCCAGAAGGTCCTGTTCATCGTCATTTTCTTCAATCTGAAGTTGGTTTAGGGTTTATGAGTTTCTATGAAATTGGTTTAGGTGTTTCTTCGAAATTGATTTAGGGTTTAGGGGATTCTCTGAAATTGGTTTACAGTTTAGGGTTTCTCTGAAATTGTCTAATTTTGATGATTCCTTATTTGAAACAGTGAATGAGTTTGTTGTTTGTGGATTGATTCTTGCATTTGATTTCAGATTCGCTTGACTGCTGTTGTTTTGTTGTTGTTATTGATGTTGTATTGTTGTTTTCTTTTGTTGCTGTATTGCTATTTTAGTGGTGTTTTATTGGCGTCGTAATGCTGTTGTATTGCTAGTTTATTATGATTTTATTCCAGTTCCATCGTGGTTTTAATGGTTTTGGCGATTTATGCATTTGGATTTTGTGTTTCTTTGTTGTTTTGTTTCATCCAAAGAAGGGAAATTGTAGGTGTTCATTTATAGTCTCTATATTAGCCACATGAATCTTTATAGTTTGTTTTACATTGCAGTAGCTTTTGTTGTAAATTTAATATTACTAATATTTATTTTCCTATTTGAATGGAAATTAATAGAGTTCATTAGACGATGGTGTCCTTTGTCAATTTTTAGGAAGAGCTATCAAAGCACATGTTTATTTAATGGATGCATTAGTTGGTTTTTTATATTGGGACATACCATTTTGGAAAGGGTTCTTTAGTATCTATAAATACAGGTAGTCTTCCTACAATTAAATAAGTGTAGTTCTAATTTAGTGGAGTTTATCGATAATTGTTAATTTAGTCTTTGCTCTCAAACCGTATATGAAGTTCATCCTTGAGGCATGAAATCACTTTGATAGATGGGTGGTGTTTGGTTTGTGGATGAAATATAATCCATATTTAGTAAAATGGAATGTAGATAATAGTGGAGTATGGAGAGAGTTTAAGAGTAGATAAAAAACTGAAATTGGGTAAAAAAAATGCAATTGGTATGACTCCTATATTGCTTTTACCTCAAATTCCATGCTGGTCAAATATCTTGAGCCTATTAGAAATACTTTGGCACGGGTGTTGTACGATATGCGTTTTTATGACGCTTTTGAGGTTGAAAATGTGAAGCAAAAGGAAATGAAGATGTCCAATTTTTCGCCATTGACAATTTGCAGCATTGTAGATGTGCCTCGACAAAGTGATGGGTAGGCTATGTTAATTTAGTGAAGTTTATCTATAATTGTAAATAAGTGCAGTTCTAATTTGTAAACTCATTGGCATGACAATCAAATTTATTGAGCATCTCAGTGTCGGCATTCCTTAGGATAAAGTTAACCCATCGAAGATCATGTATTACCAACTGAAGCTTGTGATAAAAGCTTTCAGGAGGGAGGTGTATATATGAGGTAAAGGTAATAATGTTTCTTAATTGAATTCAGCCTTCACTTATCACTTGGAAATTCAGTTTGAATTTAATTATTTCAGTTTATCCTTTATATGAATATGCAGAAATGGAAGCTCTGGTGGAGCTGCTTTATATTAGAGGTCCATCCACTTAGATAGAGTTATTTGCTTTCATTATTCTTTGTAGCAACATGAAAGTACATGGTGATATGTAATATTGTACAGTCCGTAGCAGTTGCTAATTGCCTTACATGGCACCTAATCTATATCCATTTTGTACACATGGCAGATAAACTATATCAATTTTGTAGACATGACAGATAAATTGTAATCATTTTGGAGTAGGAATATGCATCAATTTTCATTTTGTGAAACAAAATTGGGTAGTACGTCTAATCAATACCACTAGGGATGTACTTTTGATTCGGTTTTCAAATTATGTTGAATTGTTTTGGAGTTGCAGTCGTCGTTAGCATACTTATTCTTTAGATTGTTTAGTTGAGTTATTTCGTACAGCTCTAATATTTAAATAGGTCTATTTAAATAGAGGTCCATCAAAGCTGCACAAACCCTGGCAAATGCAAATTATTAGAGGTCCATCAAAGGATCCATGTCTTTGGCCTTTATCCCTCTGCATGCACGAGGCTATGATGAGCCATTCCCTCTCCACCCATATTCAGCACCTGCCAAACATCAGCTACATCAATTTCGCTCCAAATGTGATGGTGCGTGGTACTATTAAACCTTTTCAGTCACCCCTTCGTGTTTGCACATCTTCTTTGAGGTTACCCATTTTTCATTACAGCAAACCAGAATAACAATTGTCTCCATTTCTAACCATGACAAAACAACATTTCATTAACACATTTGAAGCCACGACCAAATCACTACAATACAACAACAATAAACATACAATACAATGGCAATACAACAACAATATAATAGCAACACAACAGCAACACAACATCAACAAAACAACAATAACACAGCACTGAACAAGGATTCATCACAATCAGACTATACAAATCTACTACATGAAATGGAAAATCCCAAGTTTCAAGATTCACATTTTCAGAGCAATCTAAATGGATTTGGTAAAAACCCAGATGGATGAGCATGAAGATTCAAAAAATATTACCCAAAGCAATTAAAATAAAAACAATTTCACAGAAACCCAAGCAATCAAAATAAAACCAATTTCTCATAATCCCAGAGAGATTAAGAAAATGACCATCAAGACTACCTATTGAAGGTTAACAATGGAGTAGAGCTTCAAGGTTGCAAGCAGCTGCGGCCTTACGTTATTCATAAGACATACCTAGAAGATAAGGCCGAGGGGGAGGGGGGTTTCCAATTTAGAAGAGAGAGATGGGGACAATTCAGACTTCTCTTTGGATGAAACAAAACAACAAAGAAACACAAAATCCAATTGCATAAATCGCCAAAACCATTAAAATCATGATGGAACTGGAATAAAACCATAATAAACTAGCAATACAACAACATTACGATGCCAATAAAACACCACTAAAATAGCAATACAGGAGGCAAGAAAACAGCAATAGAGGAGCAAGAAAACAACAATACAACATCAATAACAACAACAAAACAACAACAGTCAAGTGAATCCGAAATCAAATGCAAGAATCAATCCACAAACAACAAACTCATTCACTGTTTCAAACAAGAAATTATCAGAATCAGACAATTTCAGAGAAATCCCTAAACTGTAACCCAATTTTAGAGAATCCCCTAAACCCTAAATCAATTTCGAAGAAACACCTAAACTAATTTCATAGAAACTCATAAACCCTAAACCAACTTCAGACTAAGAAAATGACGATGAACAGGACCTTCTGGAGGTGAAAGATGGAGTTGAGCTTTGATAAACACACACCGCCGAGGGAGGAAGAGCACTGCGTAGAGAGAGAGAGAGCTACACGAGAGAGAGAGAGAGAGAGAGAGAGAGAGAGAGAGCTGCACAAGAGAGACTAAGAGTAGCGCGCGACAGAGAAAAAGTGAAGAGAGAGAGACCTGAGCGAAGAGAGAGAGACCTGAGCAAAGAGAGCTGAGCGAGAGAGAAAGAGAGAGCTGAGAGAGAAGTCAATTTCAGAAAAAAGTGTTATTTGGGCAATAAGTGGACACTAAATATATATTTATAGGTGGTATTTGCAAAAATTTTGGGGAGGCTTGGTATTTCCACTTAAAACTAAAAAAACAGTGGCATTGAGCGATATTTCCCTTTAAATTAACACTATTGACAATCTTATCCTCTTACAACATTAATTAAAGGCGAAAAAAAGGAAGAAGAAAAAAAAAGGTCAACAATAGCAACAGTGAAGTCATGAGGCTCTGCCATCAAAGGCAGACTTATTAGGTGTTTGAAATTGCCCATTTGCTCAATTGATGTACAAATTACCTTATTTTCATTTTCAACATTTAAGTAAATGTCTTTGTCCTTTTACTTTTATTTATTTTTATATTACTCTATTTACTTAAGTTTACAATATAAATAAGGAAGTACCCCCATTTGGATTCAAAAAAAAAAAACTAGAAAATCAAATTCCTACCAAATCAAAATATGAAAATTCGGTTTTAGTGCAAAATACGATTTAGGCTAAAAATGATGGCTCATTAAGTCAATATATACTTCATACTAAAATCCCATAAAATCAAGTTTTCTTATTTGATGTGTAAGAAACAAAAGCCGCCAAAATTATCTTGAGAAAATGATTATTCCAAAAAACCATTTTTCATACTTAGTCAATATTGCACCTCCGTTAAAACAATTCAGGGTCCGCCAATGTCTGCCATGGTGGTAGTACCCTCAATCCAAGCAATGTTTCCCTACTTGAATTGGAAGAGAATAACTTACAAACGCAGGGATATCTCCTACTTTCTATTTTTCTTTCTCACTCATCAAGTGAGAGGGTTCGGATACATGTCAAGAGACTTTGAAATAAGTTTTTTTTAACTATTATTTTCGGAATCAATTTGAATTTGAAACTTCTTCCAACATCAGGAATAGATGTAACAATTTCGTGATTTGGAGATAGGAATGTAGGGGTCCAAGTTTGATTGAAAATTCCTATTCCAACCGACTCCAATCCAAAACTTTTCTATTTTGGCGAGTTCAAATCAATTCCGAAATCTGTAAAAATTTTGAAAAAAATTTGGATTGGAATTGGAATGTATCTCAAGATTACTTCCAAAATATATTGAGGTTTCAAACTTAAACTACACATAATGACTAATTTCATGTTAAACAAAATATGACCCTTTTTTTTTTGTCAAGAACAAAATATGACTTAATGACCAAATAGACAATCAAGAAATTTCATAAAGGATAACAACATATAACCCTCCGTTTGAATGGGAGAAAATAACTCGAAATTTAGCTACAAATCGGGAATTTAATAGGAGAAATTGACAATTCCCTTGTTTGGCAACTTAAGCGTGGAATTTATTAAATAACGAGTGGAAAAAATCATGGGAATTGAGACATCAAATTCCAAAATTTAATTCCACCAAAATAGGCGTCATTTCACAATTTCCTTAGTGCCTTTTACAAAATTATGTCATCCACAAAATTCGGTATACATAAATCCAAACACTGAAATCTTCAATTGCTAGAAGTAGAAATGATGGAAATCTAAATTCCGTTATTTTAGAATTCTATGTAGTTTTTCGGAGCTTTTCCTATGATTTTTCAATTTTGAGCCAATTTTAACCTTCCAAATTATTGTACATGTTTGAATAATTTTCAAAATTTTCCAAAAAAAATTAAAAAAAATAGAAGTTTTGAAATATTGAAATTTTCGAATCATAAATGATGTTGAAATTCCAAAATTTTTTGGAATAGAATTTTCATTTTGAAATTTTTTGGATTGAAATTAGAATCCCCTAATGCCGATCCGATCTATCCGAAAACCAGCCCCGTGTGAATGACATCATTTTACTTGAAACCTATATAGCATTTTTCAATAAATGAATCATAAAAATCAGTTTAAAATTGATTAAATCCAGAAAGGTCGGTTGATCGCCACCCATGCATTAAAGGCATTTAAAGCACTCTTGTTTTTGTTCGTCCAAAACATAGAAAGCACTCGTGTATTCCGTTTTTTTCTTTTTTCTTTTCTGGTGAAAGATTCTGATAGTTTCTACTTTCATTATTCACAAGGAATTGTGACACATTCATAATCATGCACCGACAAATTAGTGTAAACAGCAAGAACAACCCCATAAGGGGGAGAGAAAGAAGGGACCACAAGAAAAGGTGTAGGTTTTGAATCTTTTGACGCAAGTAACAGAACCCATTAAAAGCACCATTCTTTGTTGTTTTTTCATTGTCAATCACCAAGGAAAAGACCATCTGACATGATCCACCACACTAAAGTTGGTCCAAAATCATTTTTACCTAATAATTTGTGCTGAAGTTCTACCTAACCTAACACACAGAAGATGAACAAGAAGGCCATTCAGGCTAGGACATTAGGAAGAAACTACAGATGAGAAAATTATTTCATTTTAGTCGACATCACGAGCCGTCCATTATTTCACAGCCAGAACTTCTGGTAGGTAATGGCTCAAATCGGAGATCATGGAGAGATTCTAGGTTGAGTGCTTTATGTTCTATTCTTATACTGCACCCAGAACTTGAAGGCCATATATGTACAAGCAGTATCAACATCAAGCATGGCATGGGAAGTGCCAACAAGCCAGCCTGCCTTCCTTTTCACCATTGTGTATTTGTAGTGTCATCTGCCATCATATAATGATTAAAATTTGGAAAACGTTTTGGTGATTAAATGTAGGCTTATTTACTGTAGTCCCCCTGAAACTTCGGTCAAATCTCACTTTACCCCCAAAGTTAAAATGACCCACTTAACCTCCTTTACCGTGGTTTCGTGTTCCACTTTACCCCCTACCGTTATCTCCGTTAATAACTCTTTCAGTTTTGATGACGTGGCATGACTATTTTAGACTTTTTACAACAAGTGATGATGTGTCATATAAATGGCCCACCTTTTTTTGCTTAAGTGGGATAAAATATATTATATAATAATATAATTACTTGTTTAGGTAAAAAAATATATAAAAATTGAAAAAATTAATACATAAAAATCTTCTTCTCCATCTCTCTCCTTTGAACTCTCCCTCCCCTAACTTCATAACCCAAAGCCACCCTCACCATCACATGGTCGAGACTGACTTTCCACCATTGCCACCACCAAAACAACAACGCCTCCAAACGACGCCGGCGAAACCGAAAGCGTTGGGCCGACGAGGATCTGTTTGGTTTTGGAGTTCTGAGGGTCTGTTTGGTCGAAGAGGGTTTGTTACAATCTGTTTTATTTCACTACTACTTAAATAACAAAATTAAATTAAAAAGAAAAAAACCAACCAACAGAAAATAATCAAAGCTCCAACCTCTCCACGCAACCCCAGCCGCCTCCTCACCCATCCACAGCCCGATCCCTCTACCAGCCACCTCCTCGCCGATTAGCCCAGACAATGGGCAAGTATTCTGTCATTAACCCCAACAAGGGCTTTCCTATACTTAATCTCAGTAGAGAAGTTCTCCTTATTCAAAAACCCTTGGGATGACTCGTTGTAGAGAAAATAGGGTCTGGGTGTTGCCCAAATAGTGAAGAAATTGGGTTTGGGTTTCGAGTTGGACCGATGGGGTCTGGGTGCAGAGGAGGCTTTCTTCTTCCTTCATTCTTGGAAGTGGTTGTTTTGTTTGCTCTGCTTCTTGGCTGGTGTGGCGACGGTGATGGTGGCGAGAGAGAGGTCTGAAGTTGGGTTGGTGGGGTGGATATGGCTGGGGTAGGTGGGTTAAGGGGTTAGTGTGGATGAGGAGGGAGATGGGTGTGGGTGGGATCTGGGTAGAGGATTGGAGTAAGTTAATGGTTTTTGAGGAAAAACCATTCCTTAAATTTTTCAATCCTCTATGATGGATATGGTGATTTAGATGGTAGGTTTGATGTTTGGTTATGTGGGTATGACGGTGCTGGTGGTTTATACGGTGGTTGCTGGGGAAGAGAGAAAGATGGAGAAGAAGAGAATTTTTTATATATTAATTTTTCAATTTTTTTAATTAAATAAGTATTTAAAATAATAATTTAATTTTAATTAATATTTTTTTCCATACTAATACTTTAATTTTTAAAAATTTTGTTTCTTTTTTCTTTTGGATTTTTGAATTTTTATTGTTGTATCTTTTACCATAATGACCCCTCACGTCAGTTTTTTGACAGCCTTTTGGATGGCGTTAACCGGCGGGGGGAAAGTGGAACACAAAATCACGGTCAAGGGGATTAAGTGGGTCATTTTAACTTTGGGGGATAAAGTGAGATTTGACCGAAGTTTCAGGGAGTGTTACAGTAAATAAGCCTTAAATGTATTGCTTTTGCTATTGGTCTAATGATTGGGCCTATAAATCTCACCTCAGACCAAGTTTACAAACTAATATGTTCTCATGAAGGAATTGTACTGGTTAAATTCAGAATTATCTATTTCTATAAAATAAAAATTATAAAAATTAATTATTTACATGATTTTATCATATGGAATGGCATCTATTCTATATTACGATGTGGAGATCTGGACTTGAACAAGAAAAACAAAGCAAAAGCCAAAAAAAAAAAAAGAGAAAGGAAAAACGTGGAGGTGGAGATATGGAAAAGAGAACAAAAAAGGAAGGAGAGGAGGGGAGACGAAGGACAGAGGGGGAGAGGGAAACCAGAGAAGGGAGAAAGGGGGAGAACAGGGAGAAAAAGAAATAAAACAAACAGTAAAAATAAGCAAAAATAGTTAACAGAGTTAAGTGGTGTTAAGTGGCTTGCCACATGTCATGAAACTAGCAGGGAAATAGGGGAGCACAGGAACTTTGGTAACAGGTATACCGGACTCATATTACGATGTGTCGTAAGCATTTCAATTGGCTTTCAAAACATGCTAATCCTAAGTGCAGTTTCTCTGGCTTTCACATGAAAATCAATGATAGATTTGTCTGAACTTCAACAAACTTTAATTAGCCCTCAATTTTGTCACAAAAAATTTAACTCAACACCAACACCACTCAGTGAAACTTTTTTTTTTCCAAACAAACGATAGTTTAAACTCCAGAGGAGGAGGTTTTTCACACACACACAACTAAGATGTCATGTGAGTTTGAATCTTAGACCTCTGATATGTTAGCAATAGTCAATTAATGTGTTAATTATATAGTCAATTAATGTTTGGCACCTACTATGTTTGACACCTACAATATTTGGAGGGCTTGACTAGGTTGGTTGCCTAACTATGTTTGGCACCTACAATATTTGGGGGGCTTGACTAGGTTGGTTGCCTAACTTGGGGGGCTTAGGAACTTGTATATATATGTGTTGATTGTAAGTAATGAAGAAATAAGTGAAAATCAGAAAATATTTCACAACTCTCATGTTGGAATTTTAAAAGATTTTAAAAATTTAACCGTTTTATTTATTTAATTATTTTTCTGTTTTATTTTATTTATTGTTGGGGGTTATAAATATTTAATATTCAGGTTTTATTTCTGGTTGGTGAATACCTTAATTTTTTGGTTAGTGAACTTTTATGGTTGATAAAGGTTACATGTTTTGGATGCCTATAAAAGGCCACTCCTCCTTCACATTTGAGACAACCACAATACACCATCAGAATATCACATACCACAATCACCACCACAAACCAATTCTCTCATTTTCTACTTTTATATATATTCTCTACTTTATATTATTATTTTGGCAATGGTTCTGTGACTTGGATACCCATATCCGTCTATGAACGTGCTCATAGCGGATCTTGAGTTTGTGTACAAGGGGTCGTATTTTGGAGTCTTGTAGGCCGTCAGGACCTGCACGTAGGGAGGCTACAAAGGCTTTAGACAGACTGCGTCTTTGACGTGCTTCACCGTACCAAACTCACCTTCTTACTTATTATTTATTTTCCTTCTACTTACCTATTATTTTGTTTTCTTCAATTTCATTATACCTTAAAAGCTTTCTTATTTATTTATTATAACATTATTTATAATATAATGTTTTGTGTTTGGCTTTACGGAAAAGGAAAACTATATTTTGTATATTTTTTATAACAATCTAAAGCCTTTGTATGTTAAAATCATTTTCTTTCCGTACTGCTATAGGTTCTTTGTAGTTTACAATTGTTGCAATTCCATATCTATATTTATAATATATATGTAAGCTCTGCACAGTTTAATTTTACAAAATATTTATTAAGTGTGTTTGGTAAAAGGCGTGCTGGTTTGAAAATATTGGTGTGATGATTTGAATTTATTGTTTGAACAACCAAATATGTTCTCAACCTTTTGCTCAAAGACCTGTTTATCCATAAGTTTCAAAGTTCTATCAAAATATATTTTTATTAGTTTGTTGGTCAAACATAATTATTGGTTTGTATAATTTTGAAGAAAAATTGTTTGTTTTGTTGCATCTTTGTCATGCTATATATATTGCACAGTTCGTTTTGTATACTTGAAACTTTGCACAGTTCGTTTTGTTGTTTGGGTTTCGGCCTTTTCAAAATAAAAAATTTAAAAACGCTTTTGGCCGATTTATATCATATGATGCTATATATTTTGAATTATTGAAATTGTGACTCTTATGATTATGCTATTATTCCTCTAAATTTTTATTCAGACATTATTCCTCTGTATAAATTTTAGTTATATATTTAATTTGTGATTTACAGTTGTAAGTTATTCAAAGAACACTTGTATTTTGAAATTGAGAGTTTGCCTTGATGAAATTTAAGAGCCTATTAATATATTTTCTTTAATTAATAATTTACATTACACTGACCATTCATTTGGATTGACTAATTGATATTTTGCAAAGTTCTGCAACTTATTTTATTAATTTGTCTAATTAATGACCTTATTTCAATAGCGTTGGTATATTAATATTGTCATCATATTATTGCTGATTTTGGATATCAATTATCTTTGGTTTTGGAAAATGGATCAAATTACGTTATGTGTGGTGTCTTTCGAGTATTTTATATAAATATACATATATATTGCACTAACGATTGTGTTCAAGGTTTATCTTATTTATGGGAATAGAGATTTACGTGATTTTCAAGCATGATGGAATTGAGATATTGGGGGTCGAGTATCATATACCTCCAGATAAGTTATACTAATTAATTCTCTATCTTATGCAATTGTGAGCATTGCTACAATGAATGTGGTACAATTTATTTTGGACGTACGTTAGCTTTTGAGATCCATTGTTGATCCTGACTTTAATTAGAAGCTCTGCAACGGCCATTTCATTGATATAATTGTTTTGTACTTTGGTATTGCTTTAAATCATTATTTTAGTTGCCGTTAATTTCCTATTATGGCTTCATTTCAATAGGTCGTTCAAATATGGGAATTTCTTAATGTGGTGATTATTTTGATTTGTTGAAAGTTGATTGCAAATTTTTTTTTTTTTACTGAAGCAATCAAAGTATTTTTTCTTTTTTCTCCCAAACCGTGTAATATTCTAAGGAAATTCTTCATTCAACAAAATCTAATTGTTTCTGGTGAAGGAATTAATTGGATATTAATGGTGCTTCTCCATTACTTTTGTAAACGTATAATTATACAATATTTCAGTGAGTATAGCATGCCTTCTTTATTTTGTCGAATTGAAAAGGCGTGCATGCATAATTAAATTTTTCCTAAATTCTTTTCTTTCTTAATTATTATATTAATTCTTTAGTATTCAAGTGCGTCAGTTTTGGTATTAATTGTTTGAATATAAAAACTAATATTGCATCAGTTTTAGTATTCAATTGTTATATTGATTCTTTATTTCATTTATAGCTATTAATTTTTGTGAAAGCTAGCAGAGAGTTTATGTGATATTATTGCAAGTTTTATTGAGCCTAATTATTCTTTATTTTGCTGGCTGTCATTGCTTTAAATTTGGGAGAAAAGCGAACAATTTATTTTATAGTATAAATGCATTAGTTTAATATACCTTGGTCTAATTTGGGAGGCAATCCACTACTATTTAAAGCTTTAGCTAGTTGGCTGGTACATTAGAATTAGAACTTTTATATTTATGGAGAAATTAAATTTGATTCTTCTATTTTGTGCATATGCGTATATGTTTCAAAATTTCATTACTTATTTTATGTTGAGATTAATTTCCCGGATATAAAGTATTCTAATATGCTATAATTGGCTTTGGACGTTAGTTTTTTTTGGTTCGAAAATTGGTTAATTGATATGAACTTATTTAGAAGTTTTGCATTGCACATTCAATTACGAGATAATTTTATTTACTGCAGCTTTAATTTCAAAACTTTAGTGCCGCAATTGCATATTATTAATTTTATGACGTTTAGAGATTTATGTCTGGCAACAGTTGTTGATATTGTTGGGTGTTTATTGCATTTAACATTACTAAATATTTATGCAATTTAATTACATCTTTGTTTTAATGCCTTGGATTCATTTTAAAGTTGCCAACGCCTATATATTTTGATTGTGCAATCCTTCATATTAGTTACTTGAGTTAATCTTGATACAAATATATTGAGTGAACTAATGTTCTTTTGATTGTGAAGTCTTGACAGCTGCCACATTGAGTTAAGTGCCATGAAGTGCACATTGTGAAATCCTCATGAGAAAACTGAAATGAAATAATAAATTATATGACTGTAAGTGGCTTTAATTTTGAGTTTTGGAGTAAGGCTTTCAAACCCTACTTTTTTTGAGGCAATTTTTTTTCATTTATTTTTGTGAGGCTTTCGGTGGTTTCACTATTATATTTACATTAACTATCAATATGATTATGAGTCAGCATATCTTATGAATTTAAAATTAAATATAAATTTAGTACAATCTTCATATATTTTGAAAATTCCTTTAAATTTGTGGGGGTTGAGTTTTCCTTAACTATGTAGGTATTTGTTGGAATTTTTGTGGGTATTTCAAATACAAAATTAATATCAATACTTCCTTTTTTTTTCTTTTTTCTTTTTTTTTGAATTTAATTTTTAGATTTTGAGTGGTTTTAATTACCTCTTTAAAACTAAAGTTATGTTGTATACTTATTATAAAGTTTTGCATTCTTAATTAATTTTAAACAGTTTAGACAATTTGTGGAAGTTGAATTTTCCTAAATGGGAACTTTAATGCTGTAATTTATTTGTTAACATTATGCAATTTTGCTTTTATGCTGAAAAATATTAGGTTCATTTATGTACAGTTTCCTTCTCTCTTTCCCATAATTTTGTGTGTTTTCAATTTCTTTATACTCTCATGGGAAAGATTCACTATATTTATTTAATGACATAATAATTTTCATATTTCCTTGGCGAACATATTGTGTCATGTGTGAAATTTGTTTCATTATGAAATGTTATTATGAGACTAATTTGTCTTAAATTTTGATATGAAAATGTGTGCAACTAATGATGATTGTGGTATAAAATTTTGGTAGAGACTTCTTATTGTCTTATAGGTTCCTATTGAGAATCAAGAAGATACAATTTCAACCTGGTTATGCGATCATGATTTCAGCCACTTTGAGTGCACAAAAGGGAGTAAGAGTATCCTGAAATACTCAGTGTTTATAGTTAAATTTATTTAAAGAATTAATTGTTATATTGTTGTTCATAAGTGGTAGCAGGTGTACTCAAAGTTTCATGGACTTGAGAGGTACTCTTGATCATAAGATTTAATGTATGATGTTTTTTGTTATACTTAAATGTATACCAATCCGTATCTAATTTCCGATTATACCTGAGGTGAAATCCACTAATCATTTGTGTGCAAGATTGTGTAGGAAATATTTCCAATAACATGCAGGTTTAGAGCGCACTAAAACGGAGAATAAAGATATGATCTACATTATATATGCCTTGTGAAGGCTGGTCTTGATATGCATGCCTCGTGGAGGAGGCTATTAATGCAAAATGTCGAGGGGGATGTGCTTAAGCCCATAAGGGAGTCACCTAGGGAGGTAACCCAACTTCTGTGATTGGCGATCCCATGAAGGAAGTTCAATGTGGTAGAAACAATCCATATTGTGTGACTCGTATAGCACTGATAAAATTATGAAGATATCCTTGAGATATTCTTCTGCTCATCCCTAAGGCAAAAGTGCTATTTTATGTGACGTTAGGAAGGGATTTATCCCTGAATGAGTTTCGAGGCGGGCAAACTCCCGCAGGGTGCAGGTCACATGTACTCTTGGAGAACTCACCTAAGTGAGAGACGTCGTGAGGCCGCGACTATGAGAATTGGGCTATTCTCTAGTAACTCTCATGAGAATCAAGATGAGCGCATGACCATAAATAGCGCTACCCCGCATCCAAGTCTCAACTAATACTATGTGTGGGATATGTTGAAGTTTGGTCAAAGGTGCCGAGTTCAATACTGTGTACACTCAGGTTCCTCAAATGGAGACTATCATCACTAAGTGAAGGTTCAAGCCCGGAAGGCACCTACACCTATTACATAGTATTATATTGCCATATATATTATATATTTTTCACTGGTTTTTGTCACGGTAAAATTTTGAAAATCTTGTGGGGGATTGTTGGAATTTTAAAAGATTTTAAAAATTTAACCGTTTTATTTATTTAATTATTTTTCTGTTTTATTTTATTTATTGTTGGGGGTTATAAATATTTAATATTCAGGTTTTATTTCTGGTTGGTGAATACCTTAATTTTTTGGTTGGTGAACTTTTATGGTTGGTAAAGGTTACATGTTTTGAATGCCTATAAAAGGCCACTCCTCCTTCACATTTGAGACAACCACAATACACCATCAGAATATCACATACCACAATCACCACCACAAACCAATTCTCTCATTTTCTACTTTTATATATATTCTCTACTTTATATTATTATTTTGGCAATGGTTCTGTGACTTGGATACCCATATCCGTCTATGAACGTGCTCATAGCGGATCTTGAGTTTGTGTACAAGAGGTCGTATCTTGGAGTCTTGTAGACCGTAGTACCTGCACGTAGGGAGGCTACAAAGGCTTTAGGACAGCGTCTTTGACGTGCTTCACCGTACCAAACTCACCTTCTTACTTATTATTTATTTTCCTTCTACTTACCTATTATTTTGTTTTCTTCAATTTCATTATACCTTAAAAGCTTTCTTATTTATTTATTATAACATTATTTATAATATAATGTTTTGTGTTTGGATTTACGGAAAAGGAAAACTATATTTTGTATATTTTTTATAACATTCTCTCTACACTTTCCACTATCTCCTCTCAATATTCTCTATGTTTTGACATGATATACAAGTCAAGATCATTTTTCATTGGGCTAGACCCCATTAGCTTTCTTAGAGAAAATTTAGTGTCATAAGATAAGCGTTTCAGTTGGTTTATAAAAGTTGTAACTGCTACATGCAAGGCATGTTTGGTATCCTATTAAAAAAAAGCGAACTAAAAAAATCATAATTCTTTTTTTTTTTTAACACGAGTTCTCAAATACTGATTTTAAGATCTAAAAACTTGTTTGGTTTTGAACTCCAAACTATTTTTAAGATCTAAAAAAAATTGAAATTAAAATTAGAAAATCAGAAACCCTAGATTCTCAAATTGAAATTAACAAAAACAAATGGAGAAATTGGATGCAATTTCAATTTGTGCTTCAGACTCTACATCTAAGAGAGAAAGAGAGAGAGAGAGAGAGTGTGTAAAACCTGATCTTTTGTTTTTAAAACTGGGATTTTTTAAAGGTATTTTTTAGTCGAGCTTTTGAAAAATGGGCTTTATCAAACGCGAATTATAAGCTTTGGACTCAAAAATTGTTTTGAGTTTAAGAGACTAAACGGGGCCGTAGTTTCTCAAAGAATTCACTATAAAACAATAATATATTTGTCCGCACTTCAACGAACTTTAATCCCGTCCTCGGTTTTGTCACCAAAAGTTTCTATAAATACCTCCCAGTACATGAAGTAAGTCGTATATTTTTTTCGTAGTTTTTTCCTTGGTTATGATTTCAAATTCAAAATTCGAGAGAAAACGTTTAGGTTTTAAGGTTAGCAGAGAGGAGGAGGGGGGAAAAGAAAAACTCGAGAAACAATTAAAATTACTCAAAAAAGTTTATCTTACTATAGAAATGGGTGGCATGGGAGAAATGCTCGGGAGCTCTAACGTTTTTGGCTGCTTGGTATAATTCTTCCTTTGCCCTTTAGCTGCTCTTTTCTGCTTTTGTTATTTGTGTTTATCAAATTTTTGTTCCGTTTTTTCTAATTATAATACTTATAACACGCTATGAGCAGCTCACTCTTGGTTTATTTTTTTTCTTCTCTTTTTATTTTCAATGCTCAACAAAAAGTTTTGCGTAGGGTTTGCTTTGTTTCAAAATTTGGATGCTTCTAGGGTTTTTAAAGCATTATTGCTACCTAAAACACAGCAATATATTATATCTACTTACTCTGTCAGATCTCTTAACCATTCATTAATCTCTTTGGTTCTTTTTTCAATCTTTGACAATTTTTGTTATTCCTTCAATATCAGGAATTTCAACACCAAAAAACGAAAACTCTAATTCCTAAATTCATAAAAACCACTCAAAATCATGTAGGTATATTCAATCAAATCTCAATTCAAATCCAGGTATGTATCTAAATTTCAATCTATATATTACATGACTTGAATATGTATCTAAAGTTCAATCTGTACATTACATGACTTATTTTATTAAATTATTATCATGTTGATCTTGACGGCTCTGCTTCTGGCCTAAAACACAGCCAATTTTGAGAGCTCTTGCATTGCTTGAGAAGCTAACTCATCGGTTCTGATTCTGTTGATTTCAGCACCAACTGAGACTGAAAGGCAAGAAGGATTGCTTGAGAAGCTAACGCTTCGGTTTTGAATGTTATTGCTTCCAACAATTGTTTGTGACCCCAGATTACATGGTAAGCAAGGCAAGAAGGATTGAGAAAATGGGTTGGGGATGGTTCCATTTTTGGAGAGGATGAAGAACGTGTAAAATGGTTACTATTGTAACAAAGATGATGAAGAAGAATCTTTTTGGCCTGCGGCTTCTTGTTCTTATACTCTTCTTTTTTTCTTTTTCTTTTTTCCAAAAAAGAAAAAGACACATGTAGCCAAGGCAGTACATGATAGTGTATTTGTCCATCATATGCCAATAAAATTGTTGCCAAATATATAAATTCATTTTCACACTGTTAATGCAAGCGACAAATCTACTCTAAATCAATCTAATTTATGAGGAGAGAGATTCAAACTTGAGTATAAGGGGACGAGCTCACTACCCTCTCCAACTAGCCTAAGCTAAGTCTACACACCATACACATATTTTTGAGATATAAGTGAATTAGTAAATAAAAGTTGGTGGGTGTGAAATAGGTCTCTCTCTTTTTTCAATTTTTCTTTAATTATTTTATTTTTGCTAAAATTACACTCACATAATGAATGATGTTATTTTTAATATATTACATTAATTAAGGACGTTTTAAATAATTTTTTGCAAAAGACTTATAGTTCAAGTGGTTAAAAGCAGTTACCCCTTCATTTTTATGTTATTATGACATGATCTCATTGCTAAAAGAATAACAAAGCCAGCTCCGAGGCAGTCAACCAGAGCCACCACACCCCAAAATTTGAGGGGCCCTTTTTGTGCGATCTCTCTTGAAATCTCAAGGGAGGTTTGCTTGCTCCTCACTGATGTGTTTTATAGTTTCATGAGTTCTCTCTCGAACCGAATTGATATGTGTCTAAACCTACATGAAACTATAAACACATCAGTGAGGAGCAAGCAAACCTCCCTTTAGATTTCAAGAGAGATCATATAGAAAAGGCCCCTCAAATTTTGGGGTGAGATTTCAAGAGTTAGTTTGTTACAAATCTCCACTAGTCAAGTTCTAAATTATCCATTTTTTTTCCCTTTTTAATAAAACATATATTCTACAAAAACATATCACGTGAATGCTATAGAAACTAAGATGCGGAGCAAAAGCCATTTCAATTGGGTTTTAAATTTGTAACTGTTGTATTTATTTCTATGTGATTTCACGTGAAGTTGGTGAACAATTTGTCTGTAAGCTCAACAAACCTTAATTATGTCATAGAACGTCTATTATACAAAACTTATCACGTGGTGAATCCCATAGAAACTAAGACGCGTGGCATAAGCAGTTTCAATTGGGTTTTAAATTTGTAATTGTTGCATTAATTTCTTTGTGCTTTCACATGAAGTTGGTGAACATTTGTGTATGCTCAACAAACCTTAATTATGTCATTGGTTTTAACGCCCAAATTTTACAAATACCTTCCCAACCCTCTTCCAATTGAGAGAGAAATATCAATAGACCAAGAGTTAGTTTGTTACAAATCTCCACTAGTGAAGTTCAAAATTATCCTTTTTAACCTTTTTTTTTTAATAAAAAAACTTAAATCTCTAAGAACCTATCACATATAAACTAAGATGCGAGCCGTTTCAATTGGGTTTTAAATTTGTAATTGATGCATTCACTTCTCTGTGCTATCACATGAAGTTAGTGAACAATTTGTCTGTAAGCTCAACATTCCTTAATTATATCATAGAACCTCTATTCTACAAGAACATATCACATGAATGCCACAGAGATTAAGAAGCGCAACATAAGCCGTTTCAATTGGGTTTTAAATTTGTAATTGGATGCATTAATTTCTTTGTGCTTTCACGTGAAGTTGGTGAACAATTTGTTTGTACGCTCAACAAACCTTAATTTGTCATAGAACCTCTATTCTACAAGAACCTATCACGTGAATGCCATAGAAACTAAGACACACAGTTTAAGCCGTTTCGATTGGTTTTAAATTTATAATTGCTGCATTAATTTCTTTTGTGCTTTCACGGGAAGTTAGTGAACAATTTTTCTGTAAGCTCAACAAACCTTAATTATGTCGTTGGTTTTGACGCCCAAAATTTCTACAGATACCTTCCCAACCTTCCCTACTGCATGAAGTAAGTCATATCTTTCATAGTTGTATTCTTTGTACATGGTTAGCAATTAAAACCTTTGGGAGAGCTTAAGACAGAGGAGATAGGGAAATAGGAGGACGAGGAGGAAGAAAAGGGGTGGAGAGTGGGAAGGAGGAAAACTTGAGAGACAATTAAATTTACTCAAAGAAACTTATTTTGGTGTAGAAATGCGTGGCATGGGAGGAAAGATTTTAGGGCCGAAGGGAATACTAATTAACAGTTAGTGTTGTTTTGGCCTTTAGGATGAGACCATCGAAGCTACTCGACTTCGTTTGAGAAGCCATCCCAATGATTCTGCCTTGATGAACAACCGTGTGAGTGAGAGCTGTGGTTTGATGATGAGCTCTCTTTGCCCTCACTGTCACCCATCTCATCCTCAGCCTCAACCCACCTTTTGGGTAACAACATTGTTAACCCTAACATGAGGCTTTCTCATCAAAACCATCAACCCCTCATTTACCATATGCCTAGCTGTCATCTTGGTCAACTTTTCCTAAAACAAGGCCACGGACAACTGCTACTACACCACGTAGGGTGCGTACATCCACACAATCATCACATTAACGAACCAGTGGTGCAAAACCCATCAGCAGCACAAGGCCTAGGCGGCCCTCTTCTTCTTGGTCAGCTGAGCAGCAGCAGTTAATTGAAACCCAGTTAATTACGTGATGCTCAGTCCTATTTTGTTGGAGGAGAGGGACTCGGAGTTCAAATCTCACGAACGATAAATATTTGTGCAGCTGAAGAGCAAAGTGGGAAACATGTGGTTCCATTTTTGGAGAGGATGAAGAATGTGTAAGATGGTATGGTAATAAAGATGATCGATGAAGAAGAATCCTTCTGGATTGGTTCTTGTTGTTAAATTTGTAAAGAAAAAAAACGAAAAAAGAAAACTCATGTTAGCCGAGGCAGTAAATGATCAGCTGGTTCTTGTTTTTATTGAATATTAATGAAGTGCTTCTTTCATGGTGTAATTATGATTTTATTTTATGTTATTATCATATCTTTCATTAAAGAAATAATGGCATGAAGTATCAAATCCTTCATTAAATTTATAGGTGAAATATTTTCAAATTTTGAATTCTAAAATGGGATTTATTTATCTCAATGAGTCTGGCTCACAGCCCAAGTCAATTGGCCTAACCAACGTTTGCTATTACACCAAATTTTAATTATCAACTAATGTGACAATTTCTTATTTATTGTGAATAACTAAAGTTGGAGTAGATTCATACCAACAACAACAACAACAAAAAACCAAATGAAACGCTATCTTAAAGTTTGTGAGTTGGTTTCTCTAGTACTACTCAAGTATGAAAATGTTAGTATCAATTGTTTTGTAAATCTTATGGTATGTTTACTAATCCTTAATTGGATTATGAGGAATTGAATTGAGGAGAATTAGATTCCGGATTCCTATTGAAGTTGTTTACTAAACCATATGGATTGAGGGGAGTTAGATTCCGGATTCCTATTATTGAAGTTGTTTACTAAAGCACATGGAATTGGGGTAGAAGTGGTATTAACTACTAAAATGTCCTCGTTGTTGAGTTAAAGTAGATGACATATTTGGAATTTTGAAAATAGTGTGAGGATATAATGTGTAAAAAAGATGATGTAAGAAAACGCAGGAATCCTCCAAAATGAAATTAACTGGCCATACAGCCTTATAACAATATTGAATTCGAGGATGAAAAATGAAATTTAATTACAATGTGACAAAAATCAAAGTATATATATTAATCATAAATCAATGGCAGTAAATGCCTAATGGGATACAAACTTTTCTTTAAAATAGTTAGCTTGGTGAACACGAGTGAATTATTGGTTACAAATCTCCACTAGTTAAAGTTCACAATTATCCACTTTTTTTTTTTTAGGGTTTTGGGTTTTTTGGAATTATGGTAAAGTAGTCAAGGTATTTTTGGAAGTTATTAAGAGAAAATAGGAATGTGAATCGTATCGACTACTCCCCCCTAGGTGATCTGATACCCAATTTTGAGGGGATGTGATTACGGATTTTGAGGTGGGGCCCACTTATTTTTTCATTCCTGATTGCAAGTAACGCATGGGAAGTCAGGAATGGAAATCATTCTCTTTCCTCCCATACCCATTACTGATACGTAAACATGCCCTAAATGTGAACTTGGAAGCTAAAGATGCCATCCTTTACAAATTACACTGTTCTACGTGAAGTTAGCTGGCCATACAGCCTTATAACAATATTGAATTCGAGGATGAAAAATGAAATTTAATTACAATGTGACAAAAATCAAAGTATATATATTAATCATAAATCAATGGCAGTAAATGCCTAATGGGATACAAACTTTTCTTTAAAATAGTTAGCTTGGTGAATACGAGTGAATTATTGGTTACAAATCTCCACTAGTTAAAGTTCACAATTATCCACATTTTTACCTTTTTTTTTTCTTTTCTAAAACTTCTCAATAGTAGAACCTATCATGTGAATGTCATAGAAATAAGACGCGCAATATAAGCCGTTTGAATTAGCTTTTAAATTTGTAACTGTTGCATTCATTTATCTGTATTTTCACGTGAAGTTGGTGAATAATTTGTCTGTAAGCTCAACAAACCTTAATTATGTCATTGGTTTTGACGTCTAAATTTTCTACAAATACCTTCTCACCTTCTTCCCTAAGTCATATCTTTCATAGTTTTTTTCCTTGTTCATGGTTACCATTTAAAAACTTAGGAGAAAACTTGTGAGCTTAAGGGAGAGGAATTAGGGAAGAAGAGAGGATGAGAAGGAAGAAAAGGGAAGGAGGAGGAAAAGTTGAGAGACCAATAAAATTACTCGAAGAAACTTATTTCGGTGTAGAAATGCGTGGCATGGGAGGAAAGATTTTGGGGCCGAAGGGAATGCTAATCTTGCTCCTCTTGCCGCCTAAGAAGCTTAAACTATTTCCTGACCTTGCAAGGCATATTTCTTTCTTTAGTAAATTGTATATATTATATTATATTCATTTTCTTTTCTCTACATATATATGATATGAACAAACTGTCCACCCAACTCTCTTCAGAGCCTGCAGATTTTGCAAACAATGAAAGAATCCAATGTGATGAGTTGGTACATGCCGGTCCCCATGAAGTTATGGGGCAACTCTGCAGGCAGCAGCTGTCTTGCCTAATTCGAGGATTTCTCATCAAAACCAGCAGCAAACCAGCACCAGCAGCTGTTGTGGCTAACGAGGCCCTGAGAGCCCATGAGGAGGTTGTGAGAACTCAATGCAACCTCAAACGCTGAACGCTTTCTTGGTGATCAGAATTACAACGTCCAAATCAAGGGCCCCGCCGTCTATCCTTCAAAACCCCACTTCTTCTTCTTCATCAAAACCTAGATAATGTCGTCTAGGTTTTCGGGGAGGAGAGGGAATTGAAAGAGAAATTAAAATTTGGGAGACAATTAAAATTACTCAAAATAAACTTGATTCGCCAGGTGTGAGACTGCTGATTGTCCTGGCAGCAGTGAATTGAAACCCAGTTGATTACCTGGCGCTCAGTCTTATTTTGTCGGAGGAGGACTCGGAGTTCAAATCTCATGAACGATAAATATAATCTTTGTGCAGCTGAAGAACAAAGTGGTAAACATGTGGTTCCATTTTTGGAGAAGATACGTATAAGATGGTATGGTAATAAAGATGATGATGAAGAATCCTTCTGCCTTAGCTTAGCTAGTTCTTGTTGTTAAATTTGTAAAATAAACAACAACAAAAAATGAAAAAACTCATGTAGGCGAGGAAGTAAACGATCAACTGGTTCTTGCTTGTAATGAATGAATTCAATTTCTTGCTTTTATTACTACGATATCTTTTCATAAAAGAAAGGGCATGAAGTCTCATATCCCAACATTAAATTTGTACCTAAAATATTTTAGAATTCTGAGTTCTGAAATTGGATTGACTTATTTTAAGTTTTCGTATAGAGACGCCAAGTTTCATATACGTACATTAAAGTTAATAAGTTGGTTATCTATTACTACTTAAGTAGTATGAAATTTTTTGTATCAATTGTTTTGTAAATCTTACATCTAGCCAAATGCAATTTACATTTTCCTTTAGTCTCTAAATTCAAGCTAAGTTCAAAATTTTGTTTAGCTCGTAAATCTCAATCCAATCAAGTCTAGTTACATTCATACTTATCTAACAAAAATGCTAGTCATATCACATTTATTTACCATATTGTGTACCACCTCTCTAATATAGGTGGCACTACTACATTTTTCTATTTGCGCGACGAGAGTTTGCGCGACGAAGCATAACTCGTCGCATAAAAGATCCTCGCGACGGATAATCATATGCGTAGCGCAAAACAGTACGACGAATAAACTTCGTCGTATAAAAGGTCCCCGCGCGACGGACAATCATATGCGTAGCGCAAAACCGTACGCAATAAACGTCGTCGCGCAAAACACCTTCGCGCGACAGAAAAATATACCGTCGCGTAAAGAAAGGGAAAAAACCACGAACAAATATTTTGTCGCCAATTTCTTGCGCGACGACAAACCTCGTCGCAAATAACATCTTTGAGCGACAAAAAATGTGTCCGTCGCGCAAAGTACAATATACAAAACCATTAATTCTAAGCATTAATTTTAATTTTGCCATCTAATCATATGTTTTTCATTGATTTTAGTTAAGATCATCGTTCATACCCTTTTAATTATAGAAATGGTAGAAAAGAATCTTTTTATATGGTTATCAAACTCCATACGAATAAATTTCAGGGTTATCAATTTCCGTACGAATCTTTTTGTAGGGTTGTCAACCTCAATATGTTTTGAAACTAAAAAGTGTTCATTTAACTCTACAAAACTAATTTCAACGATCCAACCGTTAAACGTGTTTGTATATACTATGAGATCGGATACCCTAAAAATCGCAAATAACAAATATTTAGAGATCTAGAAATGGGACAAAATATTAAATGGTTATAATTGGCACGTTAAAGCGACAGATCTTTGCGCGACGAAACTATGGGCGTCGCGCATTGATGTTTGCGCGACCAAAGTATTATTCGTCGCGCAAAATAAATAGCGGGAAAATAAACAGTGTTCCAGATAATTCGCGCCACAACTATGCGCGACGAAAACGTAATTTAGTCACTCAAGGTGGGAAACGTGGTCAACCTGGGCTTTTGCGCGACTAACAATATATGCGACAAAAAAACATATTCGTCGCGCAAGGTGCGATGTCGGCACGTGTTTGCGCGACTCTTTTTGGTTTTGCGCGACAGACTTTTGTCTTGCGACGAAAATGTGTATTCGTCGCGCAGAGATGTCATGTCGGCAGCTCTTTGCGCGTCGCTGAAGTGGAATTTGCGCGACTTATTTATTTGCGCGACGAATTAGGTATTCGTCGCGCAAACCCGTCTTCTTTAACAGATTCATTTCAGCCATTGCAGAGGGCTGAAAAATTAGTTTCTTGCCCTTTTTCCCCCTCTCTCTCTCTCTCTCTCTCTCTCTCTCTCTCTCTCCGTTTTCTCCATTTTCTCAGTGCAAATCAGTTCAGGACATATTGAAGAAGGTATTTTATTTGTTTTGTATTCATTTAAAATATCAATTTAATTTCTTTATATATTATTTTTGTGAAATTATATTTGTATTCTGTTGTTAAATTATGCACGACAATGTACGAAGTTAATTGAAATTAACTTCATACATTTTTTTATTGTAAAGCTTAGTTCCCGTTCGAGGTTAGTTGGACCGCGCATGGGTGGGTAAACCACGACTACGGTCCAATTAATTCTTGAATTGTCCCATATTTTGGACAGTTTGGAAATGTATAGTGGTGTCACGTAGTTTACAGCTCCAGGATTAGGTTTCGATTGTGGATATTTTGGTGTCATCTTGGGTACGTTCTTCGGGTGGTACGTAGATATTTAATATCTACGGTACACCTCAAGAACTGGAGCGAGATGCTGCCGAAATTCATCCACGTGAAATCTAATCTCATGTAGCTGTAAATTACGTCTGCATGACTATGCATTTCCGAATGGGATAGGGCCCTTACCGGAGGCATAAGGTGACGTTATGATTTTCTAAGAATACAACATAATTGTTGTATTGTGATTGTGGTTCCAGGAATTATGAGCAGAAGGTGGATACAGAACCCTAGCAGGTGCGCGAGACGAATACTTGGATGGAATCGAGGAATTTATTCACTTTGCACGGTCACACAACCCGGGTGCAACTAGAATCAGATGTCCTTGTAGGAGGTGTAACAACATGTTGTGGGATACAATTGAAAATGTTCAATTTCATTTAGTAAGGAATGGAATGATTGAGACATACAGGAGGTGGAACCATCACGGGGAACAATTAGACATTGGTTCGTCTTCAAGGGCCACAAGAGTTGACAATGTTGAACCTATTGTGGATGCTAATGAACAAGTCATGGATATTATACACGATGCTTTTCCATTTGCATCAAGCAGCAGCAATCAAGAAGGGGAAGATGACGTGCCTACACCAATGGATAGTGCAGAGTTTGAACAGGATGAAGAACTGTTAAGAAATGCCAACCAAGAGCTATATCCGGGTTGCGAGAGCTTTTCCGTTCTTACGGCTATTGTGGAGCTAATGCAAGGAAAAATAAAGTATCGTATGTCGAAACCTGTGTTTCGATTACTTTTTGGGGGTTTTCAAGAGAATGCTTCCGACGGAAAATTGTTTTCCTAAAGACCACAGACATGCACAGAAGATGTTGAGTGGTCTTGGATTGGGTTATGAAAAAATCCACGCTTGCAAAAACAATTGCATGTTATTCTACAAAGAGTATGAAACATTGGATACATGCCCTATATGCAATGAGTCGAGGTTCAAACAGACGTCTCAGAATAGAATGACTAAGGTTCCACAAAAAGTCATGCGTAATTTGCCCCTGAAGCCAAGATTGCAACGATTGTATATGTCGACGCATACTGCCACAAACATGAGATGGCATAAGGAAAAACGGGTAGACGACGATGTGATGCGGCATCCTGAGATGGGGAGGCATGGAAAGAGTTCGATCGAACGTACCCTCAGTTTGCTGCTGATCCCCGAAATGTTAGGTTGGGACTTGCCACTGACGGATTCAATCCGTACGAGGTTCTAAACCAACACCACAGCACTTGGCCGATTTTCGTATTTCCATATAATTTGCCGCCTTGGAAATGCATGAAAAAAGAGTACATGATGATGGCTGTTTTGATAACTGAGGATCCTGGAGGTCAATCGATGTGTACTTAAGGCCGTTGGTTGATGAGCTCAAGGATTTATGGACAAACGGTGTGCGTACATACGATAAATCCACTTGGGAAGATGTTCACTTTGCGGGCGGTAGTTATGTGGACTGTGAATGATTTTCCCGCATATGCAATGGTGTCGGGGTGGAGCACAAAGGGTTATATGGCATGCCCTGTATGCAATGAAGATGTAACTTCTGGTTGACACGCTGGAAAAGTGTGTTACCTTGGGCATCGAAGATGGTTGCCATGGGACCACGAGTGGCGGGAAAAGGATAAAGAGTTCGACGGGAACAAAGAGCGTCGCGCAAGACCTAGAGAATCGTCCGGTGCTCAGATCTTGGAACAGCTTAATCGTTTGGATTTTGCTCCGTTTGGGAAAACAGTTAGTCGGACTAGACCTGCTACACATATGAACTGGACGCACAAGTCTATGTTTTTTGAGCTTCCATATTGGTCGAAACTAAAATTGAGGCACAATCTTGACGTTATGCATGTTGAGAAAAATGTGTCTGATACATTGATAGGAACGATTCTAGATATCAAGGAGAAGACAAAGGACACGATAAAAGCTCGTCTTGATTTGGAAAGAATGGGCATACGAAGGGGTTTATGGCTGAAAAGGGGCACTGATAAAGCTATAAGAGATCTTGCATTTTTTTCCATGAAACCGAATGACAGAAAAGAGTTTCTCCAGTTTGTATCGTCTGTTAAGTTTCCTGATGGATATGCTTCTAATATCGCACGTTGCGTGAATTTTGACGGGGGTAAATTTACTGGACTCAAGAGCCATGACTGTCATGTGTTTATGCAACGCCTACTTCCTCTGGGGATTTGACACCTATTGCCGGAAGATGTAGTGAAGCCCATCATATTGTTGTCCAGATTTTTTTCCCAACTGACGGCCAAAACGTTGCGAAAGACAGACATTGATTAGTTGCGCCATGACATTGTCCAAGTCTTATGCAAGTTTGAGATGATATTCCCTCGGCTTTCTTCACGAGTATGATTCATGTGATGGTTCACTTACCAGAAGAGGCATTGCTTGCTAGTCCAGTGAACTATCGATGGATGTATCCAATAGAAAGGTATATAATCATCATCATTTGTGTAAGCATCATTATCGTATGCTTCCTGCTTGCTAATTTGCATGTTTTCATTTTATTTTGGCAGGCTACTCGGAGAGCTGAAAAAAGCGTACGCAACAGAGCGAAGCCCGAAGGATCAATTGTAGAGGCTTGGGTTCAATATGAGGCGCTTACTTTTTGTGCAATGTATTTAAAAGACGTGGACACGGCTTTCAATCGACCTCAGCGCAATAATGACGGAGGTGTGAGAAATGAGCAACTTTCTGTTTTTACCCAAAGTGCACGACCCTTTGGAGATCCTGTGAGAAATGAATCTCCTGTTTTTGACTTTTGGTCCGCGAAGTGTTCTTTGTTTTTCTGTGCTGAATCCAACCGTATAAAGAACTCGAAATTTGAACATACGGTCAGGAAGTTATAGATTAAAAACTCGCAGAGGCCGGAATTGCAAAAAAGGGCCAATGAATCTGGAAAAAACCGACCGGTTCTCTGTTTGCGCGACGAATAACACACTAGCGTCGCGCAAGGATGCAATAATCTTTGATTAATAGAAAATTTTCTTGCGCGACGAAAGTTTCCCGTCGTAAGAGGAGGTTTTGCGGGACGAATAAAACCTCCTCGTCGCGCGGTTAATAAATATCCAACAAATTTTTCAAAAAAATAGAAATAATCTTGTGCGACGAATTTTCGCCGCGCAAACAACTGCGCGACGAATAAAGCCTCCTCGTCGCAAGGGTCGTTTTAAAAATAATCAATATCAATTATTTATTATTTTCTGTTCACTTTGCGCGACGTACAAAATTGTCGCGCAAAGTGTGGTTCAAAAAAAAATTCGAAATTAAACTTCAAATATTTTTAAATAAACATCAAATTGAGTTATTATATTCATACGGGGTCAAGGTTTGTAGACGTAAAAAATCATCAAATTTGGAGTTAAATTAACCGTTCAAATTTGATTTTTCATTTTTAACCGTCGAAAATGTTGGTCCCGTTACATCATGTATGATTGTATATTTTTTACAAATTCTGGCGTGTACGATCTCTGAGTATAAACCAACAACTCTACCGGTTCGGAATCGTTTAAACTACTTTCCTAGAATGCGTGTGTCATGAAAACACTATATTGAAACAAAATGAATATATTTTGTATATGTTTGTTAAATAGAACATACAATTTTGTGGCATCCACTATTTTAAATAACTTTAAATGGCGATCCAATTCAATCATTGTATTCATATATAGTAAAGGAGTGCACCCGTAAAAAATCATTGAAATCGCAGTTAAAAAAATCGTTAAATCGTGAATTTTAGTTTATAACCGTCGAAAATATTGATCCCGTAACATCATCTATGAATCTTGCATTTTTTCAATTTTTGGTGAGTACGATCTCTAAGTATAAACAAACAAGTTTGACGGTTGGATCGGTGAAACAAGTATCGTACAATGCGTAGCCCCATTAAAACAATATATTCACTAATATTTTATATTGTTTAGTTTTTGTACTTTGCGCGACGAAAAGAGTCTCATTCGTCGCGCAATAAATGATAGCGCGACGTAAGTAATTGCCGTCGCGCAATGTAATTATCAGGATTTAGGGTTCTGAAAGGGTTTAGGGTTGATTGTTGCGCGACGAATACATTTGTTTCGTCGCGCAAGGTCTCAATTTTTTGGCGGTTCCAATCCCGCGTATTAAAAATTATTTACGCGACGCCATTTATGTTTCCGTCACGCAAAGTACGAAATTTGACGTTGCGCGACCGATCGGATTTCGTCGCGCAAAGACGCAAAGATTAATTAAGAAATCGCGCAGTTCTGGTCGTCTTCAACCTCTCTCAGTCCCTCAGTCTCGAACCCTAACTTGCAGCCCCTTCTCTCTCCAATTCGAACCCTAACTCGCAGCCGCCTCTCTCCTTTCCCTCTATCTCATCCCTCTCTCCTCCGTCCCCACTCATCCCTCTGAGTCCCCTCTCCTCCTGGACCCCTTTCATCCCTCGCATTTCGTGGCTCCTCCGGGCCGCTCTCTCCGCCGTCGCCACTCATCCCTCTCAGTCTCCTCCGTCCCCACTTATCCCTCTCAGTCCCTCTCTTCATCGTCCCCTCGCATCCCTCTCAGTCCCTCTCTCCTCTGTCCCCTGCCAGTCTGTCGCCTGCTCCGTCTCCGCTCATCCCTGCTTAGACGGCGGCCCCCACTCTCTGTCTCGCTCGCCACGCCGAACTGTCGTGCTCTCCGGTCTCCATCGAAACCCAGTTGGTAAATTTCCCAACCCTCCCCGATATATATATTTTAAATTGTTAAGTTTTATTTCTGAAATTTTCGGATTAAATTCGGAATTGTTTTGCTGTTTCAATTTGTATATTTATTTTGTAATTGTTTAAATTGCTGCTTAGTTCTGATGGTTGGTTAGGATTTGTATTGGATTTGTATTGCGGCATTTTGAATGTTTAAATTGCTGTTTCAATTTTGTTTTTGTATTGGATTTGTATTTTTTATTTCAGATTTGATTTTGTATTTAAATTGCATTGTGGTGTACAATTTGTGAATTTTTAGGTGTATTGCTGTTAGATTTCAGATTTGATTGGAGCATCTGCTGCTGTTTTTTGTATTTTGAATAATTTTCGGGGGCTTTAAATAGTGTGCTACTAACCAAATTTTGTATTTTTCTTTGTATTTTTATCACATACTGACTATTTCAAAATTGGGTAGCAATTTGATTTTTCTTTATTATGTGCTTCTGTGTTTTGTAATATCATACATGTTTCTATTTTGTTTGTTTTAAAAAATGTGCTTCTGTTTTTTTCCATATAAACAATACATGTTTCTGTTTGTTTTTTTAAATATTGAATTTGTTGTTCATTAGGCTTTGAGGTTTTTTTTTATACAAAATAATAATTTTAGCCAATGATGTTTTTTTAATTGTAAGACCTTATCAGATGTCAGAACTTATTAGACGTCGTAAGACGGTGATGACTTCACCTAGTTCAGCTCCCAGGCTGCGGTGTCAGCTCCCACCGGTGTAGCACAGGCGAGGACGTGCCAGTTTCTCCCCACGTCTCCTGGGCGCGGTGTCATCAGAGTCATCAGTGGCGCAACCAGTTAGTGCTAGGCGGCGTCACCGCCCCTCCAGCACGATCGACACCACGCGCCATCTGATGCTAGTGCGTCGGGGTCACAACCAGGTAAAGATTTTCCTTCAACTCCAGTTGTTTTAGACCAAGAATGTTATGTTAGTAGCATTTGTTATTTAATGTTAATTTTATATTTCTTTGCAGCCAAGAAGAACACTCGAGGACCCTATCGCCAGTCTGATGACGGCCAAACTCACCAGGGTGAACAACGGTCGTATAAACATCGCATACGACGCGCGACATCGGGCTGCACCAACGGCTGACCAGCACAGCTCGTTGGCCCATGACATTGGATCCGTCGTTCGGACTTATTGCCCCATCAAATGGAAGTCCTGGAGGGTCATGCCTAATCAGGTGCGGATGGAGATGTTAGGACACCTGTCGGTATGTATTCTATACCTCTTAATTGTTTTTCCCTTCAAATTTTATTTATAATATTTAATGTATGTAATGAATTTATTTTAGACAAACTACAATTTGGAGAACGTCGGCGAAGAGTTGTTGGCCTACATCAACAGGACTCTTTCCTGGCAGGTACAAGCAGTGGA
This sequence comes from Prunus fruticosa, assembly GCA_018703695.1. Classification (NCBI taxonomy): domain Eukaryota; kingdom Viridiplantae; phylum Streptophyta; class Magnoliopsida; order Rosales; family Rosaceae; genus Prunus; species Prunus fruticosa. Next base: position 17,534,186 of record CM031921.1, read on the forward strand.
AGAGCGACTTGCATCACCATTTTCAGGCATATGATGATCCGCAAGTTGCTCTTCAAGAGGGTTGCCGGAAGGAGCTTGAGGGCCGGGAGGATAGTTGGCAGTGGCTCTGCGGTCATTTTCAAGAGGCCGATTATGTGGTATTTTTATATATTAAATTGAAACTTATTACATGTTTCTTACTAATGTGTATTTAATTTTTTATATTTCATTTCAATTTCAACTAATACGTTTTATTTTTTGTATAAAAGAAGATGGCCAAAGCAAATAAGGGCAATAGGCAGAGGAAGACTCTCTCCACCATTCAGGTTCCAGGCCCTTCTCTTATAGGATGGAGGCGCGGCGCAGGTAATAATAGAGTCGTTTTTATTTATTTTTTAATATATCATTAATATTAATTTGTTTTTTTCGTCCTAACTTTTTTTTTTCTGCTCAATTTAAGGGGGGGTCCAAATTCCCAGAGATTGACGTATTTGGCGACGTTTATGTTCGACCTGGGCATGAGTTGGCGGAGTCCCTTCATGTAAGTACCCTTTAATTTAAATTATTATGTAAGCGTTCAAGTTTTTATAGTTATTATATGAATGTTTTAATTCATATTTTATGTTATGTTCAATAGACGATGATGATTGAGAGGAGCCAGTTGGTTCTTCAGGAGTTCGCCTCCAGCTTCTCCCGATACGCCGCTCAAGTCCGTGGTTCCTCCATCAGATGCAGGGTTTCAAATCCTCGACTGAAACCTTGGATCAGAGTCTCGGGAGGGGAGGCGCCCAGGGACATATTGTCGAGGGATGGGGAATGCCATGCAGCGGCCACCTAGACCCAATGAATCATCGGAGTCAAATGAAGAGGTGACTGCTTTGAAGACAGAGGTGGCGGACCTCAAGAGTCATTTGTCTCATATTCTACAGTCCCTCGCTCACTCCGGCATTTCAATCCCGCCTTTCACTCGCCCGTCAACCTCCGAGCATGGCAACCACACCTCTCCCCCTGTCAACAATGTCCAGACCTCGAGATGCATTTGCCAGACGACAATGTAGATCTTGGAGGGTTGTTTGATTACATTTTAACATTCTTAATTACATTTTAAATATTTCTATTGTACTAAATATGTTATAACATTACATATTTTTCTTTATTACCTTTTCTAATTGCAATTTCATTTCATTATAAAAATTAAATTTTATATTAAAAAAAACCAAAATTTAAAATTTTTTTTATCAAAATAATTATATTTAATTTTAAATTAATAATAATATATTTATTTTTACGCGACGATAATTTCCGTCGCGCAAATATTATTTTTTTGAAAATACACAATCGTAAAAAATAAAATTTAAAGAATTTATTCTATTTTGCGCAACGAAACTATTTGTCTCGCTAAGTAAATGCGACAACAAGTTTTCGTCGCGCAATACCTAAGCGACGAATGTTAGTCGTCGCTGTTCCCTTACCACGACTATGTAAGTCGTCGCGCAAAAAGTTTAGACACGAATATACTCTCGTCCCTCTACTTTAGCGCGACGATTTACTTCCTTCCTCGTGCTGCGTCAATGCAACGAATGTGTTTTCGTCGCGCAAAGCTTTGACCGACAAAAATATTTTCGTCCCGCGAAATATCATGTAACGAAGATTTACCGTCGCTCCTCTGCGCGACAATTGGCATAATTTCGTCGCGCAAACCCATTCTTTACGATCTTTGCGACCGAAGTTGCTAAGCAATCTGCTGTCGCCTCCTGTTTGTGCGACACAAATGTACTTTGCCGCGACGGAAACAATCCGTCGCGCAAATACAAAAATCTAGTAGTGTGGGCTTCATTGTATTGGTGGGCTCCACATCATTAGAGATGTGGTACAAATGGTGGTATACAAATGTGGTATGCCTAGCATTGCTCTTTATCTAATTGTAAGTTTTTGTTATATGAAGAAAAAAAAACTTAGAAAACTCTATCACATGAAATGTCATGAAAACTTAAGACACGTCATAAGCTATTTCAAATGATTTTTTACCTTTTACCAGTGCATGAAGATTCTGTGTTATTGTTATTAACTTTTAATACAGATGTGGTTCATTAGAAATCTAAAGGTTGCTGATTTTCTAGAGGATATTAATAAAACTCCAGGATGTGTTCCAACCTTTAAATAATGTTTTAAGGGAAAACTTGGAAGCTAAAGATGCCAACTCAAGGAGAGGATCCTTTACATATTACACTGTTCTATTCTATGTGAAAGTTCGCTGGCCATAAAGCCTTATAACTATATTGAATTCCGAGGATGAAAAATGAAATTTAATTACAATTTGAAAAGAAAAAAGAAATCCAAGTCTTTATATTAATCATAAACCAATTGCAGTATATGCCTAATGGATATACAAACTTTTCTTGAGAATTAGCTTGGTGAATGCCCAAGAGTTAGTTGAATACAAAGCTCCACTAGTACAGTTCAAAATTATCCTTTTTAATTTTTAAATTTCTATTTTAGAAGAACCTGTCACACATGAATGTCAGAAACCAAGATGCGAAGCAGAAGCCGTTTCAATTGGCTTTTGTTTGCCTTTATTTCTCTGTGTTTTCACCTGAAGTTTGGTGAACAATTTGTCTGTAAGCTTAACAAACCTAAATTATATCATTCTTTTTTACGCCCAAAATTTCTACAAATACCTTCCCAACCTTCTTCTCTAATGCATGAAGTAAGTCATACCTTTCGTAGGTTTTTTCTTTTTTCATGCTTTACCAATTAAAAACTTGGGAGAAAAATGTTGGGCTTAAGGAGGGAAAAGGGAAGAGAGAGGATGAGGAGGAAGAAAAGAGAAGGAGAGTGGGAAGGAGGAAGAAAACTTGAGAGACAATTAAAATTACTCAAAAAAACTTACTTCAGTGTAAAAATGAGTGGCATGGCAGAAAAAATTTTGGGGCCAAAGGGAATTCTAATCTTGCTCCTCTTGCCGCCCAAGAAGCTTAAACTATTTCCTGACCTTGCAGGGTATATATTTATTTCTTTAATGAAAATAAATTCGATATATTGTATTACTTAATTTTCTTTTCTCTACATATGATATGAACAAATTGGTCACCCAACTCTCTCCAGAGCCTGCAGATTTTGCACACAATGAAAAGATCCAATGCCATGAGCTGGTCCATGCCCAACCCCATGAAGTTAGGTAATAGGAGACCATGATCATGATGATCAGAAGCTGAAGTTATGGGGAAAGTCTGCAGGCAGCCATGCGCAGTGAAATCCACTCAGATCAATTAATGGATATACTAGTTTCTAGGGAGAATCTTATTTCAATTCTTCACTTTATTTCTATTCACTTCACAAATAACATAGATACAAGCCTTATTTATAGACTCTACTTAAATACTTGAGCCCATTCAGTAACGTTTTAAGAGGTTGTTTTCATTTTCAGAGAACAAAAATGAGGCAAAAACATGTTCAGTGGCCCAAAAATAGAAAACACTGAGAATGTTTTCATAAAATGAAAACAAGTTCATGTGTACTTGTAGAAAACAGAAAAAAGTTGTTTTCATTCTCGTGGAAAACGTTTTCATAAAAATAACTCACATATTATTATTTCAAATTGTACAACCATACACGTTTTCATTGTTTTTGTTTTCTGAAGATGTTTTCTAATTAATCTACCAGACACATTTTCATTTCCTGAAAATGCAAATTTGTTTTCTTGTTTTGAGTTTGGGGCAGAAAATGGTAGAGATTGACTACGCTATTCTCATGGACCATGGTCCTTCATCTGTAAATTGTTCATTGGTAGTTAGCTTTATGAGGTAGTTTAAATTTAGTCATCTTTGCTGATCTACATGTATCTGTTTTACTATATATTTAGGTTAATAATGCTGATCTACATGGCCTCTGCAATGATTGATCTCATGCCAGCTTTTACCTTCATTCTTGTTGTCATCACTGGGTAAATATACAATTACTGTCCCAAATTGATGAATATATTTTCTTTTTATGATAAATATGTTTTGGTTTTTAGGATGGAAATTCTAGATTTGAGAATTACCAGTAGACATGCCAAGTGTATAGGCACAGCGGTATCAATCTCAGGGGCAAAGTGCTTCTGGCGAGCACAGGGAGGTTGCTGCCGGCAGGGTTGGGGTGGCTGACTAGGTTGGGTGGGTGGGGGAACTTTGGTTGAATTTATTTAATACTAACTTCATAAATATGAGAATTTCTTGAATAATTAAATGGTATTTTAGGAATAATGGTGGGTGGAAAGATAGGATTGTGTTTTTTCAAATTTATATAATGGGTGGGAAGATAAGGTGGGTGGGGAAATAGAATAAGGGGGTGGAAATAGCAGCACTCAAAGATATATGTGGTTCACATTTGTAAAGTTCCAATTATATTCATATTCACACTTGAATAAAATTATAGTTTTTTTAAATAAATAAAAAAGCTAATTTTTCCACTCCCCTTTTCTTCACTTACACGCCCTTTTGCGTTTTATTTTTAATCAATTTTTTTTCTTTTTTTTTTCTTTCTCTCCTATTCAACCCTTACCATACATTAATTTCTTTTAACTTTCACTTTTATATTATTTATTTGACTTAAATGTCAAAATGGTCCCTATATTTTTTAACATTGGCCAATTTAGTCCATGTGTTTTCAAATTGTCCAATTTGATCCCTGTGTTTAAGACCGTTAGTCAATTTGGTTTGTTTTGTTAAAGTTGCAGCGCGCTAAATGAACATGATAATCCTTTTTCATTTTATTTTTGAAAACCTATAAAGCTTTTTGAAGTTAATAAAAAGTTGAATTAATTTAAAAATACATTAAAAGTTCAATCAAAGTAAAATACATCATTAGAACAAAGAAGAAAAATTTGAAAAGAAAAGAAGGGCGTAGTCTAGTCGGGAAGGGGAGGAACTGCTTAGCGAGTGAAGAAGTGGGAAGGACCATTGCAGAGTGGTAAGGCTACAGTATATTATTGGAATTGACGGAAAATTGGTGAAATTGACGGATCAAAAATGGGGGTACGCCTGGGTGGAGAATATTTTTGTTTTAAGAGGTTTAGACTAACACTGATGATTTCATCTTGGTATTTTTTAGTAGAAGTTTTAATACCTAATTTTTTATTTTTATGAGACAAGAATTAAAGGTTCCCAAGTTTTACGGATTTTCTACAAATAAATGCTGTTTTATTAATCTTATCGTTTTCCTATTGTTAAGTAATATGTTATATATATATATACACACACATGGGATAATTGGGAGATTGTTATAGCACCATAGCTGTTGTTTGAGTTTCAACGTATGTATGTAAATTACTTATAAGTTTGGCTGAAAGAATTACGTGTGACTTGATCCCTTGTTAAGGGTACGTAAGGAACCTAGAGTTATTAGGTGCAGCCGTAAGACCAAGTGATTGAAAAGCTATTCAGTTAAGTTATTTTGAAATCTGTAACGCATTCATGTTGTTCCAAAAGTTTGGATCAATTTCTGTTGGCAGATCGTTTTATTTGATTTAAAGATGCCTGAGGCCATAAAGATTTGATGCTTGGTTACGTGAATTCTATTATTGTGCATGGTGAGTGGTTGTGGATATTTATATTGCTTGTTGTACATGTGATAAAGTTTGGGAACGAGCAATTTACAGGGGAGACTGAGCCGAATTTTCGGCATAAGTCAAACCCTAAATAAATGGTTAAATTTTAGTTAGAAGGGAATTTTGGTCAAGTGTGCGGGGCACCTCAGGTGTCGGACACACACAAGGTTCGGTGCATATTCCAAAGTGGAATTTGGGTCGAGTTCCGTCAATAACCCTGGAAATACTATTAATATGAATAAATATTTTTAAAAAGAGTATAGTCGCCTGGCTATACTATTAATTTGAAAAATATTTTTAAAACATGGAGTATAGTCGCACGGATGTACTATTAATTTCAAAAAATATATTAATAAAAACGCAGTATAGTTGTACAGCTATACTACTATTAATTCGAATAAATATTAAAAAATGGAGTATAGCGGTGCGGCCATACTATTAACTTGAAAAAAATTTAAAACCACGGAGTATAGCCGTATGTACATGTATAATACGAGTATTAAATGGAAAATGAAAGTAGTAATGATAAATAAGTATATCAAAAAACGGAAGTATTATTTAAAAATACACACGTATGTGTATAATACAAGTATTAACGGTAAAATATATGAATATTAACTTTGAAAAAAATCAACATGAAGTATCATATGAGTATTATATGAAAAATTAAAGTAGTAATGAGAAATATGTACATACATGTACAATATGAGTATTAAATGGAAAATTCTAAATTATTGATATGAATAATAACCCTAGAAATACTGTTAATATGAATAAATATTTTTTAAAAATCGGGGCATGGTCGCTCAGCTATGTTGTTAATTTGAAAAAAATTTAAAAGACACGGAGTATAGCAGCACAAGTATACTATTAATTCGAATAAATTTTAAAAAGACAGAGTATAGCCGCACGGCGATACTATTAACGTGAATAAATATTTAAAAAAGGAGTATAGCCGTTCGGCTATATGATTAATTTGAATAAACATTAAAAACGGAGTATTATTTAAAATAAATATGATTTCTTTAGTGAATATTTAAATATTTTACTCATTTCATAAATTACTTAATAAATAGTAATTAATTATTTTATATTTGTTGTGTAGATACAGCTGCACCAAAATGGATTAAGCTGCATCCTCAACTTGTGATACTCGCAAGTGCACGAACCGTTGGTAGTTTAGCGTATGTAAGTGCGAGGTCGATTCCACATGGATTGGTGATTGAATGATCCAATTTAGTTTCCCTACACAAAACAGAAATGAAAAAGAAAGGAAATAAATAAAACAAGGAAGAAAGAAATAACTAACTCAAGCAGATAAGTTCCCAAGTTCAATTAGATTAACGGATTGATTCTAGCTAATGTATGATTAAGCCATGGTGTTTGGTCATAACCTTGTGTTCCTAATTCCCTAATTTGATCATTTGTTGTCTAACCTAAAATTAAGCATTAGGAACGCATTAAGCATAGAAGAACAATTTAAACAACCAAGCATGTATCTAATTCTTGTTGTCGAATGTCCATACATACTCTTCCTATTCATAGTTCAATTCGAATTAAAGCATGGTGTCTACTCTTAATTCAAACCAAGATAGCTAACATGCAAGAGCCTAAATGGTGATCAATCATTCAAACTAGCATATTAACTTATAAGCATAATGAATAAGAACAAAAATCATAATTGAAACTTGGAAACTAATCAAACTTGAAACTAAAGAAAAGAATTTACATAACAATGAAAATTAAAGTAGAACTTGGAAAAACTTAAGGAGAATTTCAGCACAAAGATTTCATTATAACAATTGAAAACTAGAAAGAGAAACTAAGAGAATTTGAGGGAGAGAAGGGAAGGGAGCTCTAGAGAAGTGTTTGAGAGCTCCCCCCCTTGGGGTGTGTTTACAAACTTAGAGAACTTCCCTATTTATAGGCCTAGGGAAAGTGAAAATCTGAATTATACAATTGAATTATCTAAACACACTCACTTCACCAACTTACAACACTTAATTCACCTAACACACAATTGCATTTGAAAACAATTCCTCTTGTATTTAGGCTTAGTGTTGCAACTCCCACTTCATCATCTTTTGGCTGCTGCAAAATTCCACTAAAAAATAGGTATTGAATATGTTTCACCAAACTTTCCAACAATCAACAACACTTCATCATGCATATGTCATGCATGACAATGCATTGTAGCCAGCTTGTGAGCTCGTTTTGGGCTTGTGGCTCCAATCTGAAAAATCTGGAAAAATATGGATCTTGAAGCTCATTGTCTTATCTTTCCAAGCATATGCAGCCCAGCTCAAGGAAAAATCGGGAAGGCCTTCAAATGTGATTTTTGGCCCAGTAACGCAGATGCTGCCGAATTTGACCTTAAGTTACCAAAACATGTATAACTTTCTCTAGAAGACTCGGAATCATGAACCGTAAAATTCTACAGAAACTAGACTTCCGTATCTTTCCAATGATGTATGGCTAATCATCTGGTTCTTCTTGAGTAAGTACAGTCTAATCCGTGAAGTTGACTTATCTGCAGATACCATTTTGAGCTAACTTGCCTCCAAAATGCAATTAGTGAGTCAAAAGCTTATTACACTAAAACAAACACAAAACTTATTAAAAGCACAAGTTTAACTTAAAAACATAACCAAATCATAAGTTAGAAGGGTACAAAATGATATGTAAATATGCACCGATCAATATTCTTTTTGCGGACTTTGTTTTAAATTTTTGTTTTCACAAAATTAGTTTGGGTAAATCCAAGTCTCGAACCAAAAATCTTAGCTTCCGAAATTGTTCCAAAACCTTTCTTAAGCCTCGAACCCTAACCATAAGTCTACTAAGGAGTAGATATTTTCTACTAAGGATGATTCCGGCTACCAATTTCTTCGTATCGAGGTATGCTTTTTCACCCTCTCAATGTGTTCTAGCTGACGGTTGGGTTGTCTAGGATTAATTTTTGCGTTTTGAAATGGATTTTATTGCTTAAAGTTTTGGCCGGATTCGGCCCATGATTCCGGCCATATCTGGTCACTTTTTGGGATTAGTCCAATAACAAAAGTTGCTTCATTCAATGTCCTGATCATGTGGTGTAAGTCTTCACTGACAGTTTGAAGATTTTTCGATCGCCGGAATCGCTTTGGACACCCAAGCGCTGCCAGCTCGTGGGCCACTTTGTGGCTTGTCTTTGAGTCCTAAAATAATCCCCATGTCGTCTCGAGCACGACAGTATGCTCGAACTTGAATTTGGTTATCGTTTGATTGTCGATCAGATATTGCATATTATGCGTTATTCGGGTTCAATATGTTCGGACCTTTGGATCGATTTCATTCCAATATATGTTAATCTAGGAATCCCTACGATCGTATAGGAATTCACGAATCGTGAATCGAAGCCCCGGATGTTCCGATTCAATAACTTAAAGTTTGCGTTAAACAATAACCGTCCGATCATGTGATCATGAGCGATCTGACCGTTCAATTCGGACCAAACTTGCAGGACATGCTTATTAAACCTTGTTGAATCCATAGGAACTTCCGGATCCGAAATCGGAGGTCATGGGCCATGTGGGATCGGTTGACCCAATATGAAAAGTTTGACCACCCAGTTGACCGAGCGTCTTTCGAGGCTTTTCCAACATTCGAAACACGTAATTGGACCTTAAGAAGTCTCGTTCCTAGTACACATACTTGAAACTCGGGAAACTATGATTTTATTTAAAGTTCTCGTTCGAAGCGCTTTATGTTAATATAGTGCTCGTGTTTGTAAATAGGTACTCTAGCTACTCGCATGCAGGAGGCGAGACCCTCTAAGGGTCAAGCAGCGTAGGACTATTTGTGAGTGGACATTGTTTTCAAATGATAACATTATTTTTAAGACGGAAAGCTAAGCATGATGATTTAATGGTTTATTGAGTTTATTATTTTATTAATTATTGAACATGATATTTATGTATATTTTTTAAATATGTTTAGGTTTTGGCATATTACAAGTATCTTGAGTTGATATATAATATTTTGAGAATTCCTATCTATGATTGGTTATGTGTGGGGTACGTAGGGTGTTGGTTTGTGATTGTGAAAAGAGAGTGGATTATAGTTATGTCAATTTGAAGTGCTATAAGCACTACTCTATGTACCTCCCCGAATTTGGAACTTTGGATTTGGAATGTTGAGATACTTGGATATGTTGGAACCTGGGCACCCTCAATGGGGTGTTTGTAGACCCTTAACGAGATAGTCTGCGTGCATAAGACATGTCATAGGCATATGAGTATTGAGGATTCTCCTGTACGTGCTGGTAAGCTTAGTCCCATTTGGACGGCTCGTTCCCTAGCCACATGGTCAATTGAGGATTCTTCCATATGAACTAGTCAAACAATCCCCCGGTTGGATTATTTCCTCGGTACAAACTTGTTGGTGTGATACTTATATATATATATATATATTCATTCGTTCTTGTTTATCGGTGAGTATACTTCATTATGGGATTTCGAATTTCATTTTGGTTTTTGACCCAACTAAATATTTATATATAGCTATATCGGTTTTCAATGCATATGGTTTTCGGCATCGTTTTCTTAATTTCTTAGCTTGTGAAACTCTCAGTTATGACTAGCTTGCCCTAAGTAATTTATTGTGACTTTCATTTCTCATTCCCGTTTCATTTCTTTGAATGGATTGATTGGTTTACTACCCACTATTTGTTTATTTTCTTAAGTATCCTTTTGCTTAAGGTTTTTGTCTCTCTTGTTTGTGATATTGCAGTTTTTGTTTCGAGTGTTTATTATTTTTGCAATAAATTATGTTCTTAATTTCTTAGCTTGTGAAACTCTCAGTTATGGAGATTGAGGAGGCTTTCTTGAAATATGTGAGGGAGGAGTATGATAATATTAATCCATGAGGTTTAGTTATTGGATCCAAGATTTATATGGTTGAAGTGACTACAAATGATGAAGCTACTGGGTATGAATATTATGGCCACCTTTTATGTAGACAAAGTGGTACTCGTCAGGAAGCGAAGTTTATTTATATAGGCACATCTGAAGTGGAGGGGGAGCGTGTCTTGCTGTTGACACATAGTGTGCCAGATGCACACATTTTATCTCCATTTACCTTTTCCTTTTGTAAGGAGAATTTTGGGAATGCATTGAATCTTTCTGTCAGGGAGGGTAGGATGCGGTCTGGATTTTGGGCTCTGTGTTATCCCATGTAAGACACTTTACTATCGAAATGGTTTGATGCTATGCAAAGTAGGAGTATTACCATTTATCAGAAGACGACCTTTAATGTTGATCAAGGTTGCTTGAGCACCTACTGGCGAGATTTCATTAGGTGAGTTTAAATATTATTTAATTTCTGTAATTTGATTGATGAATTTTATTGTTTTATGAACAGTCAACTGTTGAATACAATTAACAATATTCATGATCATAATCTCTGTCCTGTTGAAATTGGCCCAAATTAATGTTTTCTGCTTTAGCCGAAAGTTGTGTTTTGTTGATATAGTTGTTTATTAATAATTGGACAAAGGATGAAGTAGGAGCCAACACACTTGAGTGATCTACACCTAAAGCATTGGAGTGCAATTAGGTGGGCATGTGCGGATGTTTTCTTTTGTGGGAAAGCTAAGTTAGTGGCCAATAATGATGTTGCATGGAATATTCCTTCTTTGGCCAACTATTACGTGAGTTGGCATTGGCTGGCTAGCTTTTGGAATTGATGCATGTGGATGACTTTTCTCACTAGCCATCACGTGGCTTTCTTTAGCATGGTTTCCTTGCATGCATGGGTTTATATAATGGGTGCATGCAATTGGAGCAATGTGTGGGCATTTGGTGTCGCACCATTTGGTACCGTGAGTTTTCCTAGTGAGCAAGAAAAATTCATGTGTTCTTGGCTCTTGTGTGTGGTTAGCTTGAGAGTGACTTGGGTGTATTTGGGATTTGAGTTGTGAGAGTTAAACTCTGTAATTCCTAGGATAGGTGAGAGGGTTAATCTCCTTTGGTTGTAATCTCTTTTGGGATACTAGTGGAATTTCTCGCTGTCTTCGAACTGGATGTAGGCTACACACGGGCCGAACCAGTATAAATCCTTGTATCGTTTGGATTTCTGTATTTCATATTTGCTCTTGTTGTTTCAACGGTTTCATATCAACCACCACAGTGCAATCCGCTTCCGCTGCGCACAACATGTCCTGGCGACTTGGCACGTATGGATTCGTATGTGTTTTGTAATGGAAATCTGAAGATATTAAAGATTCCGAAGAGGTTGGATATGAAAGAGTCCGTGCAGGATTCCTTCAAGAAGCAAGATTTCAAGGACTTCCGAAATGTGTTGCGGGATTTAATTGAACCGACAAATGTTAATTGGGTAGAATGGCTTAGCTTTTGCGATTTCTTTAATGCAGCCTCACACCATCCGTAAGTTGTTCAGTTTTACAATTAACTTGTTATTTCTAGTTTTGATTTTAGTCATTTAGTTTTAAGTTTTATCTTGTCTCTCAGGTATTCTACTTATGTCGCAAAACTTAAAAAGCATCCTTTTTAAAATCTGTCAAGGGCAGAATGGGTTACATATTTGACCTTCATCGTGACTCTGACTATGCTATGATCAGTGCATTGGATGACCCCTCAACCCATATATTTAATCATTTGGGGCATTGGTACACTAATTTTCCACATTCTGTTTTTACCGAGGTATTCCAATTTCGAAATAATTATCGTGTTCAATACCCTTCGGAACTTCTAAAGTTCCTTAGAAATGTCTATGTTCATTTTGGGCATTGTAATTGGGGATTGACATATGGTGATGTTGATGAGTTTGTTAGAAATCGGTGGATTGGGTTTGTAGACTCTGTTCATTTATACTTCGGTTGAATTGAGGATTACGTTGGGCAGAAGTGAATTGTAATTTTGGTTGTTGGGCGGGATTACCTTTAATTTTGTTGTAGGTTTGTCAAAAGTCGGTTGTAATAGGCTTATGATTGTTTTCTTAATTAAAATTTGAGACTCTCTCCTCTCTGCTCTCTTCCTTAACTTTTACGTTGTCTTATCTAATTTTATGTATTGTTATGTTGATCTGATTGAAGAAACACTTGGAGATTTATGTTAAGCTCATAATTTCATACATATACATGCCCTATTTACTTAGTTCTTTTGCTTAGTTTCCTATAATTCTGAGTTATTTACCTCCATTTGTGTGTTTTATAGGCCAAGAGAGAAAAAGAGCATAATTCATGCAATTCAAGCATGTTAAGGCCTAATTTGGATGAATGGAAGAAGAGCTTAAAGACAAACTCATTTTGGCTACAGCCCCTTGCCAGCCCAGTTTCGTAGGTCATATTGCAAGCTTCGTTTCAGCAAACTACACAGCTCGGATGAGGCCACATTCTTCATGAACGTTGTTCCAATGGGTGTGTACTATAACATATCCAAAATTCAGCCCTATGGGATAAATATGGAGTCTGTTACCTAGCAAACACACAACCATGCTCAGGATGGATCTTATCAGCGCGGAAAATGAGTTAGCAATTTGTTTCGGCCTTAACTTCTTCCTCCGACCTTGGATTGGCCCAAATAACATATGGCTGGAAAGAAGACATTCTGAACTTCAATTTCGAGTGCTTAAAGTCCTAATTTGATTAAGAGAAGCCCAAGTTGTAAGCCCTTGAAGTTGCTGGTCATGCTGACCTCAGCATGTGCTGGTTGGATGCTTGGTCATGATGAACTAGGCATGAGCTATCATTTCTGATTGGAAGCTTGGTCATGGTGACATGAAGATGAGCTAGGGCTGCTGGTGGGATCTATTGGTGAAGTGCATCAACCAATTCAAGATTTTCTAATACAAGTGCATCACCCAATTTAGATTTTCTAATACAAGTGCATCAACCATTTCAGATTTTATAATTCAAGTGTTGTATGCATTAGTCTTATTGAATTCAGATTTTCACTTCCCCTAGGCCTATAAATAGGGAAGTTCTCTAAGCTTGTAAAAACACCCCAAGGGGGGGAGCTCTCAAGAACTTCTCTAGAGCTCCCTTCCCTTCTCTCCCTCAAATTCTCTTAGTTTCTCTTGTAGTTCTCAATTGTTGTAATAAGATCATTCAACTAAATTCTCTTCTTCTAAATTCTTCAAACACTTCCCAAACACTTTCTTCTCCATTCTCAAAGCTCTCAAACACATGTTCTTCCAAAATCCACAAAGTTCTCAAACACCACTTTCCTTTCTTCTCCAAAAGTCTCCATCTTCTCCAAATTTCCCAAACACTTCTCCCATTTCCTTCATCAAATTCTCTAAAGCTCTCAAAACACTTCTCTCATTCCTTCTTCCAAAATTCTCTAAAGTTCTCTAACACGTTTCCTTTCTCTCCTCCAAATTTCCCAAACACATCTCTCCTCTCTTCAAAAACTCTCCATGTTCTCAAGTGTTGTACAAAATCCTTGTTTTATGTTCTTTTGTTTTCATTTATGTTTTGTGTAGGAAAACTGAATTGGATCATTCAATCATCAATCCATGTGGAATCGACCTCGCACTTACATATGCTATACTACCGAACGGCTCGTGCACTTGCGAGTATCACAAGTTGAGGATGTAGCTGAATCCATTTTGGTGCAGCTGAAATCTACGCAACAATTTATGAAATATCTGTTGATGCTCTTTTCGGGAGGTCAACTTAGATAGAAAATACTTGGGTCTTCAGCAGGGAAGAAGGTGAGGACCTTCGGTAATTGAGGGACCTGCAGAAGACAAAGGGAAAGAAGTAGTCGTCAAGCTTCGGACACCGGTGTGGTGCCTGTCGAAGGCTCTCTGATGCTTAAGTCAGCTATTTGTGGTAAATTTGGTAGAGTAACAGCAAAAGTGAGAAAGTAGTTACCCCCTTCATCTTAGGTACTGTTCCCTATTTATAGGGAGGTGAAAATGGAAGGTTAGCACAAAGTTTCGATGTGATACTTTGTGCAAGTTGTTGTGGTGGTGACACGTGTCCCTGGAGGCTAGGTTCGACGTCGAGAGCTTCGGCAAGTGTTGGATGCCTTGGAAGAGTGTCTTCCTTTGGCAGGGAAAAAGGAATGTCTTCCTTCGGCAGGGAAGAAGGCGTGTCTGCCTTAGTCCTAGTCGTTTTGGTGGTAAATATGCTCGGTTGATTATGGTGTAAACAATAGTCCCCCAAGTTCGCGGTCAAGACTCAGAAAGATTTCCGCGAGCTCTCCGTGGTGGTGCAAACAAGGTTAGACCTCATTTCCCTTTTTGGCATGAACATGTTGAAGATTAAGATGAACACCTTGAATATGAGCATGAACTTGATGAACACCTTGAACATTTGATATGAACTTGTTGAATGTATGTTTCGACCCTTCCTGCATGTGCATTAGTTCCTTTTCCTTATTTCTGCATGTTGTAGATGTCTGAGAGTTATGATAAAGAAAGTCATGACCCCTCTGCCCTTGGTGGGGAAGATATCGAAAGTGATAGTTCCCAGTTCGAGAGCCAAGCCTTTATGTGTGTTCTGAACGTGAGAGTTCCCAGACAAAGGGTGTGGTAGAAGGTATTATAGAGAGTAGGATGGTAGTGCATGAGGGTGAGCCATCAGGAGAATCTAGGTCAGCTACATATAGAGAGATGCAGAGGAATTACAAGGAGTTAGGCCATAACTAATCGGGTTCTATTCTTGCCTCATACACCAGAGGTGGGATTGAGTAATCGAGGCATCACCATCGGGGTCCGTGGGCGTAGCCGTGGCTTCAACTTCAGAGGGTTGGAGGTACAGGTTGGTGTCCCGTTACCGAGGAGGAATACACTTAGAGAGGTTAGATTATCGGAGATTTGGACATAGTTCAGTGTTCCACCTTCGGTGAGGTTGAGATTACCTACGCTTCTGATGTGGTTAGATATCTTCCAGCGGGCTGCATGTTTATTTTTACAGACATATATAAGCATGGCTTTAGATTGCCATTTCATCCATGGGTACAGATGATGCTAGCCAAGCTGGGGTATGCACCGGGGCAATATAATCCCAATTTCTGAATTCTGCGCATGGGGTATATATCGCTTGGTGGTTGGCGAAATTGGGAGAGCCAACATTTGAGCAGTTCATGTACCTGTACTCGATTTCTAGGCAGCAAGGAAACTTTGGCTGGGTTCAAGCCAATTGCCGAAAGGCGAGAGACAGGGGTTACCAAATAGAAAAAAGAAAGAAGAGAGGCAAAAAGTGAAAACCTTTTGCGGTTCTTTCTGGCAACCTGTCAAGTCTTTCTCTGCTTCTTCTCCCGGTTGTTCTTGAAGAACCTCCTGGTCTTGCACTCTTGCAACACACCAGTCCTCAGAACCTCCTTTTTGAACCTCTCAACAAGCTTTTCCTCGGAATCCTTGTCTTGCACTATGATCTGAACGTTGTACGCTGATTTGAAGAAGAGGATGTTTGAGTATGCGAGTGAGGGCCACAATATTCTGGCTAAAGATGAGGAAGAATAAGGAGTTGATGATGGGGTCCAGGTGGCCACCAGTGGGGCCCTCCAAGATGGGGTTTTGGGAAGAGAGACACGTGGTGGCAGAGGAGGGTTTGATGATGATGGTGATGGCTGTGGTGGGCTTTTTCTTTTCTTTTTTCTAATGTTTAATTCAACTTTTTATTAACTTCATAAAGCATTATAGGTTTTCTAAATAATTTTAAAAAAAATTATCATATTCATTTAACAACATAAAGAAAAAGAAATAATATAAAAATATAAAGAAAAAGGAAATGGAGTGCAAGTGGTAAAATTAAGTATAAAGAAAAAGAAATAATATAAAAGTGAAATAAAAAGAAATGAAAGTATAATAAGGGTAGAATAAGAAAGAGAAAGAAAAAAAAGAACAAAATTAATTAAAAAATATTTAAAAAGAAAAAAAAAATGTAAGTAGAGAAAAAAGGAGTGAGAAAATCAGCTCTCAAAAAAAATTCTTTATTTGCATAATACGTACCTCCCCATATTCGTTGTGAACTAAAATTTCATAGGCCTTTAAGAATTCCTTGTTGATAGCAGTCTTATCCACCCTACGGTTGCGTAATAAAATGCGTATAATTCCAAGATTTTTTTGAATGCCTGCTAGATGCAAAGGGGTGTTTCCGTCTTTATCTGCTTCATTTATAAGTCTCGCAAGCTTAGGCGTCCTCAAAATGTAATTGACTACATTTTTACGTCCCCCTAAAACTGCAACATGAAGAATTGTCTGGCCTTTCTCATTATACAAATCACAAGTGCCAGGCTCTTAAGAATGTCATCTGCAACATTTGCTCTTAATAAGAAGTCAACATCTCCTGAAGCTGCAGCCTCATGCACGGAATGATCCATGAAATCCATCTCTCAACTTAATCAAAATATCCAAAATCTCTCTCCCTCTCAGTCACACAAATATGTACTTGCTATTTGAGAATAAATAGATAGCCCTATATAGAAATGTTCTCATACCAAAGATTTTGCCATATATGCCAACTCTCTGAGATGGGATAAGAGGTCAATTCTCTTCATCGATAAGGCTTAAGTTGTACTTAGTTATGTAGGATTATTTTTCTGGTATACTCAGAAGCATATAGATATAGAGCAAGATGATGTAATATCATTGGTATGTGCTCAGGTACGTACTCACTATGATGTGTCATTCGATCCCTTTACTATATGCCAGGGCCGTCCCTGTTTAAATAGTATATTAAAGTAACAAGACAACAATTTGCATCTATGTATATGGGTATCAAACAAAAGATTCAGATGATAAAGGCTTTAAATATTACTTAATTATTTGGGTTAGTTGACATTCTCAGGAGATAATGTTTACCCCAAATCTCCTATAGCCTCATAAATAGGCTAAAGATTAAGTTAATGTGTGTGAGCGTGTCACTATTAGCAGTGTAAAATTCTATAGACTTGAATGAATTTATTATATGATTTATGCGCTAAAAAACCTGACTTCAATATAGGTTCTTTTCCGTGTCTCAAGACAAATAAGGACTTTATTAGTTCTGTAATACAAAGCTACAAAATAAGGAAAACAAAAGGCAAGTAAACAATATGTCAGATTGATGAGATTTGATAAGAACTCAGAATGCTACAAAATAAGGACAAAGTAGGATTTGACCCAAATTTCAAGGGAAATTTGTGTAATTAAGCCTAAGCGTTTCAACTGGCTTTTATTTACTACATACATTTCCTCTACACGTTCCCGTGAGATTTGTGAAAAGTTTATCATGTTTAAAGAAACTTTGATCCCGCGTAAGTTTTGTCACCCAAACTTTTTATGCATACCAACCAACCTTAGGTTAGAACGCATGAAGCACGTGAGGCGGAAGTCTTTCAATAATATTAGATTTTGAGGAGAAAAAAGTAAATTATTAGTGTGAAAAGGTAAGAAAATTTTAGTATTAATTGTAATTTTGAGCATATTAATAAAACGTCAAAATGTGTTGTAATCTTTAAAAAAAAATTAACGGACCACTCGAATTTGACATTAATGTTCAAGACAAGAGGGAATTTTAATCCATACAAATGATTTTTTTTAATCCTTTTTTAAGAGACTACATGAAACTTGTGGCTCATAAGCATTATAACAATCGCAAAAGCTCTTGAGCTACAAGCTTCTTATTATTTTTTTCTTTTTGTGCAAAGTAATATGATGAAAGGAGGGATCCAACACGTAACCTGAATCCTCTTGCATTCCAATGGCACCAAATGCCTAATGGATGCAAACCTTAACTTCATAGATTGAAGCCAAGTTCAAGGATTTCTTTTTTATTTGTACATATCTTAACCCAGTTCAAAATTATTCTGTTTCGCTATAATAAAAAATAAAAAAAAATAAAAGCTCAAAATTATCCATTTTCTACCTTCATTTTTTTCAGAACTTTTATTTTAGAAGATCATGTCTCACTTGAATTTCATAGAAACTATGGGCGGTATAAGCCATTTCAATAGGCTTTTTTTTTTTTTTTTTTTGTAACTGCTGCATTCATTTTCTTTGTGTTTCATCCGAGATTCGTGAACGGTTTCTGTGTGTTTTCACATAAAATCCATGAACAATTTGTCTGTAGCTCAACAAACTGCTGTCAAGTTATTGATTTTGTCGCCTAAATTTTCTACAAATACGTCCTCAACCCTTCTTCCTGAAGTCAGTCATATTTTTGTACTCAATCTCTTTGGTCATGGTTACCAATTTAAAACTTGAAAGACAATTTTTAGGTTTTAGAGAAGGGAGAATGAGGAGCGAGAGGAGGAAAGGGATGAAAAGGGAAGGAGAGTGGGAATGAGGAGGAGAACTTGAGAGACATTTAAAACTACGTACTCAAAGAAACCTATTTCATGAGTGTAGAAATGAGTGGCATGGGAGAGACAATTAAAATTAACTTCAAGCATCCAAACTCTTGCAAAGGTATATGTCTTTCTTTTATTAAAATAAGTTGGATACATTGTATTATTTTCTTTTTTATCTGTATATGTTATATCAACGAATTGATCACCAATTGCCTCTCTCCTACTGCCTGTAGACATTCATCCGAAGAAAGAAGAGTTGAGCTTGGAGTATCACGGAACAAGGCCAGCGGATCATCAGGTGAAGAAAATCTGCAAGAGAAAGAAATCATGATTTGCAGCAAACTTCAAGTACGTATTTTCTCTCTTGCAATTTATCTTGCTTAAATTAATACCTAGTTCAACTTTTTTTGTTTTTGTTTGTGTTTTTTTTGTGTGTACTGTTTCAGTTGTAGAAGAATTACCAAAACACGAGCAGATTGATGAAGTCCGGCATGAGTGAGCAAGTTTTGTGACCATTATGTAGAGCGATAATGTTATGGAACAAGATAAACACAATTTTTTTTATTATGATTAAGATTTTCAATCAGTGTTACTAACTTCTAGAAATTTTATTATGACAGCATCTCCTATATCTCAAAGGTCCCTTTAATTAATAGGAATTGCAACAGAGACGCTTTGAATTTGAAGATAAAACGAATTGTTGAAGTTCGACATGTGAGAAATGGTACAAATGGCATAAGCCAAGAGTTGAAGAAAAATAAAAGTTCAAGAATTTTTTGGACATTTAACTGTCATGTCAGTTCAGTTCCACCAACCTATTACTTAAGTTAGGAATTATCTGTTTTTTATTTCTTTTTCTTTTTTAAGAATCTTTTATTTCGAAAGATGTTATCACATGAATTGTTATAGAAATCGAGACACTTATTATAACCGTTTCAATTTTATTTTATTTACTACATAGTGTCTTATTGTACACATTCACGCAAAATTTGTGGAAGATTTGTCGTGTTTCAACAAACTTTAATCCTTGTAAGTTTTGTCACCCAAACTTTTTTATAAATACCAGCCCTATGTTATTACCACGAAAAATGTGAGCCTCAAGCCTCTCAATAATATTGAATTTTGAGGAAAAAAGAGGAAATTAAATAACAATGTGAAAGGGTATGGCAATTTTAGTATTAATTCCATCTTACACTAATGTAAAAAATAAAAAGAAAGTTTAATCCGGCTCCTCCATTCCCCGATATGAAAAATTATAAACTTACCTAATGTATGATATTTAAAATTATGAAAAAAAAAAAAGGAAATAATATATATAATATTTCTCTAAAGAAATACATCTATTAACAAGTTTTACGGTAAACATCCTAAAACAAACTTAACATGTTATACAATAGTTCTAGAGATTTCAACTTATTACACCAACCAATGTGTATGCAAACAAAAGAGAAAAAAAGATGGAGGGGCTAGAGGCGGATGCACGTTGGGACAAGAGGGGTCGCACGACCCCTTGGAACTTCGAAAATCTGATTGTGGACTCCATGAGTGACCCCTTGAACAGCATCAGAGCGACCCTTGTGTGCACACAAGGTGTTTGATGAAAGTCCCCTGTAGGGGCTTGCTTTGCACTGCGCTTTGCAATGCTAGCAGCTGCTGTGCGCGCGTTCTTATTTTTTTTAAAGAGCCTGGCCAAACATCATTTGGTCAAGGGCTATTCAAAATTGTTTTCTTAACTGACCTAGCCTCAAAACTACGTTGTTTTGTGCCAGGTTTTTTTTATTTTTATAAAACGAATCATCCCTCCTCCCTTTTAACCAGTACACCCCCAAACCCTTTTTCATTCCCAAATCATTATCCCAAACCCTTTTATTTATTGATAATGTTTTGTTTTGATTATTTGATAATTTGGTAGTGGATTAACTTATTGATATTTTCATATTCATATGATAACTTAGATAAAAATTATTGATTGATTGAATTAATTATTGTGTAGAATTATGCAATGATTCTATAAAAGAAAATTATTGATTGACATTTTAGTGTTATTTTATTCGTAGAAAAATTTCCGAACTTTTACACTGACATTCCAAAGCATGAGAATCAGATCCGTTATTTAGGGATCTTTCCAATGTACTTTCGGCCAAAATATGAGAAAAGAAGGATACCTTAACACCCTTCTTCGTCCTTCTTTCGTCTCATCTTATGAGGATTATCTTCTTAATCTTGCTTTTGCTTTCTCTCCAACTAAAGCTGCCTACTGCCATGTCTGATTACTTCATTAAGCACCCTTTACACGCTTGAGACCCGCAATCAGCAATAAATTTATTACCAAACAAAAAATAAAATGTGGATTATGTGGAAATATTAACCATTATTTTGTGCTCTGGCTGTGGATAAATAAAGGTCCCCTATCGAACTTTACTTGTTCGTCCTGTCAGCCTCGTCATTTAGGTTTATGGGCCTCAATTCACTGGCTAGTCAGGCTTCGGCGGACCCAATTTGAGTTCATGACTCGTCGTTTTAAAGAGAATGAGAAGACGATTCAAAGTCACTGATTTGCCGTGACATATGAGCTTTTTAGGTCAAATAACAACTTTTGCTGGGTTAAAACAGTGTTTTAACTTTAAGTTTAAAGGATAGAAATGAAAAACTTCTCAATTACGATGAAAAATTAATTAGAATTTCTATGAAGGCCTGAGTTTTCAGTGTCAATAATTAATCAAGTGAAAAAGTCCTTGACATTGTAGTATCATTTTATACTTCTCTCTCTTTCTTGTTCTAGCTAAATCTGGTGACAAACAAGAACACTGCAGCTCAATGCTGGTCAATCTGTCTTTTCCAGGAGTATCCAGTCAATTTTAAAAAGAAAATAAAAGAAATTTTAGGGCAGATATGTTCCATCTGTTTTAGTAAAAAATTTCCAGAACAAATATGAGAGAGTGCAAGTTACATAGTAGTTTGATTTGATAAGACCCTTATGGAATAAATCATGGCCAGAAGCCCAATTTCTAATAAATATTCCTAATAAACTGCATACACAAGGTATAGAAATCACTGGCAAATTCTAGTTTTCCTCTTCTTCCACTTTACAAATAAATTGGCAAAAATTATTTTTATTATTATTTATGAAATTTAAGAATTACCCAACTGGCTGCGTGCCTCTTAAGAGCATCTAACATCATCTTCATCCTCCTAGAATAGCAGTTGAAGAATACAAAAGCAAAATTGACAAGAAAAGCATTCCCACCAAAGTTGCAAATAAACACAATTTTTTTTTCTTTTTTTTTTCTTTTTTTCTTTCTTTCTTTGATGAATATATTACTACCCCCACAGAAAAGCTAGCGTAGGCACTCCAAAAGAAGAATCCCCACCACATCCCACGCAACCTATTTGCCCCTCCCATTTTCCAACATCCCCAAAATGTCCTTGTCCCCTTTTCTCTTCTATTCTATCAAAATCAATGTACTCTCACACTGCTTACCTTTCCACTTCATTCCTATATCTAATGCTTGTACAAAGCAGAAACGAACATGTTTATGAGGTACAAAGTATAACTTACAGTTCAGCAAAACCTTATCTCGAGTATTGGATTTTGTATTTCTTTTTTTGAGATTCACATTGACGTCAGTGTTACGATTATCTGACTCAATTCTTTTAAGTTTTTCTCTTTTTCTGAGAAACGGTGAATTTTAGTTATTTGACTGTACAATCAATGCTATCTGTTTTTACTTGTATTATGATGAGTTGCGCCGTGATCGTAACTGATTTCTAGTTGATAATGCATGTAAACTTTATTATGGGACTAACCTAATTTCATATAATTCATATAAATGACTGACAGTAGCACTCCTATAAACTACATCCACCGCAATGTTTTTTTTTTGTTTTTTTTCCGTTTCTTCTAATGTACATAAACTGGGAAAAGGAAAAAAACCGTGATCACTTTTCCTGAGCATGTGAGTTTCAGCATAATGTGCAAGACTGCTTTTGTGCACAACTGTATTCAACAAAATTGTGGATTCCAAGTAGACTAAGTGGGATTATGTTCTCACCACTTCCCACTAGAATGTTAAGAAGCATCTTTCCTTGAAGAAAAGGAATAATGGGAAACCATTGGTGCATGGCCAAATGTAGGCTTAGACTTGACTGCTTTTTAACTGGTTAGTTCTTGAAGAATTCTTTAGATAGGTATCATCATTTAAACAAAACAAAACTGTTTTCACCAATTGTTGAGAAAATAAAAGATTGAAAAAGAAAACATTCTGAAGAAATTTAGTAAATAAAAGGCTATAAATGTCAATTGAAAAGAAAGGCTACAAGCAAAAGAATGAACATTTCTCTCACACCTCTCCATAACTTTCTTCTCCACTGCCTCTACTTTCCTCTCTCTGCACTTTACCTTAATCCCTAAGTCTTCTTTACCTTCTTCTTCTTCCTTCCATTTGTTCTGCTAACAAAAAGAACATTGAAGCCAGGGCTTCATTCTGTCTACTCTATGTGTTCTTCAATGGCAGAGAGTGAGACAGAGTCTAATTACGGCAAACACCAAAAGTTGGTCCCAGAACAAAACCATGAAAGCCCAAGTAAGTTTTACAATCATTTTCTATACAAAGTTGCTCTAGTTGTAGTTTTCTTTGTTATTCTCCCACTTTTTCCTTCACAAGCTCCTGAGTTCTTCAACCAAAGTGTAATCACCAGAAGCTGGGAGCTTCTGCACCTTCTCCTTGTTGGCATAGCAGTCTCTTATGGGCTTTTTAGCAGAAGAAATGACATAACAGAGAAGGAAAACACTAACGCAAAATTCGATAATGCTCATTCGTATGTGTCTAGATTTCTTCAGGTGTCTTCAGTTTTTGATGATGAGACTGAAATTCCATCTGGCTCT
This sequence comes from Prunus fruticosa, assembly GCA_018703695.1. NCBI lineage: Eukaryota > Viridiplantae > Streptophyta > Magnoliopsida > Rosales > Rosaceae > Prunus > Prunus fruticosa. Next base: position 17,557,917 of record CM031921.1, read on the forward strand.
GATGAGAACAAGGTCCAGTCATGGAGTAGTCAGTATTACAGGAACGAACCGGTGGTGGTTGTAGCTCAAGAACACTCTGCTCTTGATGAACAGAGAGGTAACGCTTCAAGAATTGGTGAAAAGCCATTGCTTTTGCCTGTTAGGAGCTTAAAACAACATGTTCCTGACACGGCTAATATAGGGTCTGTTAATGAATCTAGTGCCAGTTCCGGTTCTCTAAGTAGGTCTAACTCAAGGTCAGGCTCGAGAAGGTTTTCGAGCAAATCGAATAACAAGGCTCTATGTGGTGAATTTGGAGGGTTGGATCATCAAGAATTGGAGGAGAAGTTGAAGGAAAGTGTTGTGCTTCCTTCTCCAATTCCTTGGAGATCAAGATCAGGAAGGATGGATGTGATGGAAGAAATTGTTAACAGTCCTCCAATGGAGGAATTTGAGCTTAACCGCCAAGAGTCTTGGGGTTCGAGGTCCCAAGGTTCGCGTTCTTCGAGATCGAATTCCATGTCTTCATCCCCAAAGCTGTCTCCTTCGCCATCACTTTCGTCTCCAAAGAAGGCATCTCCTTCGCCTTCATTGTCATCGGAGTCTCAAGCCAAGAATGCTGAGGATGTGGGGAGGAAGAAGAGCTTTTACAAGTCCTGTCCTCCCCCGCCTCCACCTCCCCCGCCAATGTTTTATAAGTCATCATCAATGAGACCAAGCAGAGATGGGGTTTTGTATGAGAAGGACTTGAGGAGAAGCTTCAGTGGTGAAACAAGGGACTTGAATAGGAGCAATGGAGAATATGTGATGGGGAGAGTGAACTCAGGGGTTGAAACCATGCATCAAAGCTATGTTGATGGTTTATCATTGGGGAAATCAATGAGAACAAGCAGAGCTGGAGAAAATAGGGCAGGGGCTTTGAGATCAGGCAGAGAGATGGGAGAGTATGGATATGTAAATGGTAATGTGGAGAAAAACTTCAAGCAAGTTGAAGAAAATTTGGTGGAGAAAGCTGCAAGAAAGAGGGTGGGATTTGATGAAACTTCTTTTATTGGGACTGAGAATTTAGGGCATGAAAGCATCCCCAACATGCCAAACTCAGATTTCAATGGATTTTCGGAGAAGGAAGAGAAAGAAGATTTTCTCAATAGCGTGGTTATGGAATCAGATGAAGAAACAGAAAGTGAGGATGACAACTTTGGAGGAAGTTTCATCCAGAAAGACATTGGAGAGATCCCAAAGCCAACTCCAAGGAATTTCATTTCGGCTTCTAGCAGCGGAAGTGATGGAGGGCCTGATGTGGATAAGAAAGCTGATGAGTTCATAGCCAAATTCAGGGAGCAGATTAGGCTTCAGAGAATAGATTCTATCAAGAAATCGAGTGCTCAGATTAGTAGAAAATTGTCAAGGTAAACAGGATGAATTAATTATGTTCCAATTGACTTGGTATCATAGCTTGTGTTTCAAAATTATGATCATGGTATACAAAGATTTATATGTTTTCTTTTTGCTTTTTTTCCTTTTCTTTTTTTTTTGTTTTTGGTATGGACAGTACACCAATTGCACTGGAGAAGTGTTCATGTTAATAAAAATTTACCCTCTTTGTTATGGTTTTCATTTTCTGTTCCTTCTGTTGTAAAGAAAAATCCAAAGCCATTTTCAGCCAAGCCACCTCAAGAAATTTGAGTTTTCCGAAAATAGTTGTGCTAGTCCATGCATGAAAAATTAGGGAAAAAACATATAGCTGATTAGGATAAACTTATGAGCTGTTGTTGCTTAGGAGAAAATCAGGATGCCAATTGGGTAATGGTTAGGTCATTAATATCTATGACTCTGAATCAGCCTTGCCACAATTCCTCAGTTTTGATAGCATGATCATGTAGAGATAATTTTAGACCACATGTGAAACAACCGATGGAGATACTTGGTTATCCATGTGAACCATATAGCGTTTTGTATGCATCAGGCATTGGATTCTTTGGTTCAGTCCAAGTCCAACGCGGCATCTTTACAAGACGCGAGGGGTGACGCGTATTGTTCAAAGTGAGCAATGTGTAACAATTTTTTAAACATACCACGAATTTCTGGAATAATACAATTTAAAATCAGAAAGAAAAAAAATATTATAGGAAAAGAAAACACATAAAAGGCCTTCTTTTTTCTGGCAGATATATGAGTGCTCATGACTTATCCCTAAGCCACCCTGAGATCCACTATTGGTTTCTTGCTAAGTGTGAAGATGCAATTAGTACTGAACCAAAAATTGGCTCATATGAACCAAAAATGTCTTGCTGCTAAAAGTAATAAAGTTCCTGGTTAAATTTACTTTTGGGTTTTTTTGGGGCATTTGGGTTTATGCAAGGAGATGCAGTGACTCAAGATGAAGTGAGCTGTCTCTTCCCCCATTTTCTTGTTACTTTTTATACAAGTGACAAAAACAGAACCAAACATAAATTGAGAGCAATTTCAGAGGCTGCAAAAGCATATGCACATCTTTGGGGGATGGTAGAACATCCCATAAACATGCTTAAATCTATGAAATCTCTAATCTAAACAAACTTATAGTTGCCTTCAATATCTCAAAAAACGACATATAGACAATAAAATGTGATATTTAATTTTTCTTGGTAAAAAATTGAAACAATGATAAAAGTAAATTTTCCCTTAGTCTGCTTACTTTTCCTAATGAAAATTATGTAAAAAAGTCACAAAAAACATGTTGCTCACTTGCATACAAATGGTATGTGACATGTTCCATACCTTTTTTTGTCAGACAATAACTATTCATCCAAAACTTACCAACGTTATTTTGTTCACGTGCTTTGGGCTTTTCAGGGGAAGTTAAGGAATTGGGCTTCAAATCCCAAATCTATAACAATAGATTGGGGTCAGCAAATCTTCTTCTTCTTTAAGCAGAAATTGGACTTCACCTGAAGAATTCTGAGCAAACTTGGCGGCTCTACATGTGAAGAATATAGTGTTCTTTTGAAAAATAAAAAGATAAAAAAAAAAAAGAAAAAGGAAGCGAAAAATACTTGTCGTTAAGAACTACAATGGACATCCATAAAAAAAAACAACATTATATGAACTATTAAATTTAAGATAATAATATAAAAAAAACAAAACTCAATTTGTCCATTAAACAAAAGAATACATAAAAAAGCCATAGTCCAACAACAACAAACCCAGCTTCTTTTTCATTCCGCAACTGAACATTCACAACTTCTTTAGCGTAACTCACCTACCATTTAGAGAAGCTACAAGAACTTCACTCATCTGCCCTGCATGGCGTTACCTTCGTATTTCAAGTCAAATTATTGAGTTTAATGATCGATTCTTTGTGAACAATAAGGACGATGCAACCGAGAGACGAGCATACGTTTTGTGCAACAGTTCTTGAAAAGGTATCAAGAGGACAAAGTATATAGGTTTCAAATGATATTTTCTCATCCAAAGAAAGAATTACCCAATTGTGATAAAAGCTGCATCACATTTTCAGTAAAGCGTGGAGTCGAGCACTTGGCGCTCAAGATCAAGAACTTCAATCTCCGTACATGTCAAACAATTTAAACTTCAATGAGAGATAATTGGTAAAGCGAAAATTGCTTGTCGTTAAGAAGTTTCTTGTTTAGTGAGAGATAATATTGTTTTACATTTGAAAGTTAGTGAATTGATATTGTTCATTGGCAAAGTTTTGATTTTGATTATCAGCTTTTTGATTGTTGGCCTTGGTTTTGCTGTTGTTCTTTTGGCTCCGAAAATTTTGGATTTACTTATATACATGTAGTCTTCACTGAGACGTTGGCTTAATTGTTGCTCCTCATACACAAGAAAGAAAAGTTAAAATTCGATGTTAGATTGGGAATGTTTTGGGATTTGGAGAAAATTGAAATTTCAAAAAGCTTAGTTAAGTACATTTTACTTTTTAGGTGGTTGATGTTAAATTCTCATTTTGTAATGATCAATTGTTGGACACTTCATATGGAAATACGTTTCAAGAAGCCGCGTCGCCCCTATGAGAAGGAGCGTTTGGATGCTGAGCTGAAGCTTGTTGGAGAGTATGGGCTCCAGTGCAAGAGAGAGCTGTGGAGGGTTCAGTATGCTCTGAGCCATATCAGGAACAATGCAAGGATGCGAAGAACCCTCGTCGTATCTTCGAGGACCGGTACGGTACGGACTCTTGGAAGAGGGTCAGAACAAGCTTGATTATGTTTTGGCTTTGACTGTGGAGAACTTCCTTGAACGTCGCCTGCAGACAATTGTGTTCAAGACTGGTATGGCAAAGTCCATCCATCATGCCCATGTGCTTATCAGGCAGAGGCATATCAGGTAAATTTATTTGTTCCTTTGCCTGCAATGTAGATCAAAGAAGTCTGCTATATAGTTTTAGTTCTAGTCTATTAATGCCGATTTGATTACATGGTCAATCTCAAATGAATGTTTGCTTTCCATGTAAAGCTAGAAACAAATGAAAGTACTAGTTATACATCAAATAAATGTTTCTTGGTTTATATGCTTGTGGTGCTGGTTTGCTTATTATTTGGGTGGAGGAGAGATATAGAGCTAATTTGTTGTAAAGTTAAAGTAGTCTTAGAGTTAGAGCTCATGTATTTTAGCACCCTATATCCAACAAGTTTTCAATATAAAGCTGTTGTGATGCTTGAAAACATGTTTTTCTAGTTGTATTGTCATTTCTGCTGATACAACATCTGATATAGTGGTTTAAATGCTAAGAGATTATGAAAATCGACCAATTAATTCTTTTTCCTATATAGTGGCATACTAGGTATACATATAGGGATTTATATAAATTGACGCCTTGCTTGGTTGTGCTCAAGGCCAACAATTCCGAATGTATAAGTAAAACAAACTTAATTATAGTTGCCTCCAATATCTTTAAGACACACAATAAAATGTAACATTTCATTAGTCTTTGTAAAAAATGGAAACCATGATAGAATTACATTTTTCCTTAGTCTTCTTCTTTTCCTAATGAAAATTATGTCCAAAAGTCACAAAAAATTCATGTTGCTCACTTGCATAAAATTGGTATGTGACGAGGTTTACAATGGTATTTTGTTCACGAGCTTTTTATGTATATATTGCTCATAATTTTACATGTAGTACAATCACATTACATGTACTCAAAATAGTAAAATAGGCACAAATTTTACAATCTGTTTTTGCAAAAAGAAAGAAAAAAAGAAATTGGGCTTGTGAGCGGAATTTAAGGTATTGGGCTTTCAAATCCCAAATCTAAAACAAGAGTTGAGATTTGGAAAACTTGGTGGCTCTACATGTGAGGAATATAGTACTCTTTTGAAAAATAAAAAGATAAAAACAAAACATCAAGATCTGGAGAATCAGAACCCAAATATTATCAAGGATTTCATTTGCTGTCTTCAACCTTTGATATTCTTTCCAAACAATCAAAGATACCCAAAAAGATCTTCAAGAAAGCATGCAACACTCAAAATTGTTAACTTGCCCCCAAATGATTTGCCAAAATGAAAAGACCAAACTAACCATCAATGTCCAGTTTCATGAAAATTTGAAATGAATAAGTAATCCACTGATTATAATTATTCCCCCAGAGATTAGAGTTTGACATTCTTGACTTGAGAAAAGAAAAAGATTATAGCCACAATTGAGGAACAAGTATTTTTTGTCAAACACTTTAGAAGAAGCCCCTAGAATAAGGAACCTGTCCACACACCCCCCATGGCTAAAAAAAATACACTTCTGGGACCACCATGATCTCTCAATATTCAACCCCAAATCCCCAAATCCAATTTCCCCCCACAAATTGGGGGTCTTTTGAATATTAAACAAAATGGGGAGAGACAAAGGAGGTCAAAACTAATTAAATAAATACAATCTCTTCTTCTTTTTTGTAACAAATGTTAAAATGAAACTTTTTTTTAATTAGACATTACACTTTACAACAAGCCTCTTCCTTCCCTTTCTCCCTTCCCCCACTACATGAAGGAATTAGGGGAGGAAATATTAGTACCCACCAAACCCTAATCTACAAAAGAAGATGAAGATGGTGAAAATGATGGGTCAAAATAATACAAAACATGTAGACCCACCAAAATCACATCCCTTAACCACCATATCTTATAGAGACCAAGACTTGGGAATATATATAAGAATTGGTACGCTATTACAACCGCTTCTTTTTTTTTGACATCCCACTCCGTACAGATTCTAAAAATAGTAGTAACATACACAAAACACCCTCACTTTCTAAGATATAAAGGGGGATTTTTCTTTTCTCCTTTATATAGGATTTCGCTATTTTTTTCTTTTTCCCTGGCAAAATGACCAAAATGCCCTTGTTCCGTCCGGTGATTTACGTTCGGGTTCGGGTGTGGAAGGCGTCGAACGGCAGCGGCCGGTGGGGGATTGGGGTGGCGGATGCCCACGGGTTGATGGGGATGGGCCGGGTCTGGACCGAACCCATTTGGGGGTGGGGCCGGGTCTCGACGGTTGAGGATGAGGAGTTGGGTGGGACCGCGACACGCTCACACGAGGGGCACATGGTGAGTGTTGTGGGTGGGGTCATTTGCATGTAGAACTGTGGGGAAAGTTTCAGTGCCCTCAGCTCCTGAACCTCCTTCTGCAACCGCCTGTTCTCCTCTGTCAGATTCTCACAGCACCTCTTCAAGAACTCACAGTCCACCTCCGTTTGCTTCAACTTAGTCCTGCAAAAAGATTAACAAAAAACCTGTAAATAAGCCTACTCCACAAGGGCATAACCGTAATCTGACAATATTTTTGTTTTTGTCCAAAACACTAACCTTGCTCTTCTGTTCTGAAACCAGACTTCCACTTGTCTCGGCCGGAGGCCAAGCTGTTTAGCCAACGCCAACTTTTGCTTCTGCACCCAATTTAAAAGAACCGTACATGTCAGTAAACTTTCTCAAGAACCAAACAGAAAATTTTCTCAGGAGCCAAACATAATTTATGACAGTGCAACAAATAAGACGAGTGAAGCACACACTTACTGGGTTGAGAGTGTTGTGCTCCTTGAAGCTCTCTTGAGAATGGCGGACTGGTCCTTGGAGAGCCTGAGCTTCTTTCTAGAGGTCTTACCGTCTTCTTCATCGCTGATGCCTCGAGAGCAGTCCCTCTCGATGTCGAGATCTTCGCCATTGGCCTCTCTCTCGCTCCGCTTGCCGCTCACGCTCGACACCGTGCTGTTGGGCGACGACACGCCCGCCTCGTCTTCGCAGTCGCCCGTGGAAGGCAACCGGTTCACGTCGATGCCTCGAAGGAACGATCGGGGCCCGACCCGGCACGTTTCGGAGTTAGAGTGTCGATCTGCATGTCGGATCGTAAAGAAATTAGAACAAACAAAACAGTAATTGATGAACGAATTTTGTGAAGAAAAAATTATGGGTTTGGTTTAAAATTAATGAAAAAGTTGGTGTGGATCTGAAAGATGGACATTGATAAAAGCTGAATTTGAAAAGATGTCAAAAATGGGAAAAAGGGGGAGAGAGAAGGGCTTAAAGGGTGTTTGGTCTCTAGAAAGAGGAGAGAAAATGGATGAAAGTGATGGGGAAAGCCAGATCTGAAATAGGAAGCCACATGCAGATAGATAAAAGTTTACAAACCTGAAGAAATCAAGGCCTCATTCCAAGAGGGTTTTTGAGGAAGAAACCCAGAAGGAGAAGAAGCAAAAGCAGGGACCAAAGAAGGCATGAGATTGAGCTGAAGGGTGCTTATGGTGCTGTTGCTGTTGTTGTTGTTGTTGTTGTGGTTGTGGTTGTGGGTCTGAGGAAAACTAAGGCTCAACTCAAACCCAAATCTTGATCTCTTTCAACCATCATGGCTAGTTGGTTAGTTGTTGTTGTTGAAAACCCAAAAGAAAAGAAAGAAACTTTTAGCTCTCCTTTTGTGTGAGTTTCAGTCTGAATGCTCTCACTGCTATGGTTTCAGATAAAAAAGAGAAACAGAAACAGAGAGAGAGAGAGAGAGAGAGAGAGAGAGAGAGAGAGAGAGAGAGGGTTGGATGGGTATGTTTTGGAGAAGAGTGGTGGGGGTGTAGAGGGGGTTTTTATAGAAAGAGAAGGAAAAATATGGGTGGGAGGAGGAGAGAGTGGTGTGTAAGTTCAATCATGACTAAGGTGTCAGGGAAGCCCCAATTATCTCAATCATGGCTCTTGTTCCCCCAAAATAATGCCCCCCAACTCTCTCTCTTTCTCTCTCTACCAGCTTTGTCCTCTATTTTCTCTCTCTCTCTCTACATTTACTTCTCTTTTAACCATGGTAAATGGAGGACCAACTGGGCTTGGCTCTGCCCAACTTTATTGTGTACACTTTGCTGTCATGGTACGGTGAGAGCACTAACTGTGCTGTTGACCCTTTGACCATGTCCAAAAACAAAAATAAAAACAGAAATAGAAACAGAAACAGAAACAGGAGAATATCATATCAGTTACTTATTTATTATTTCTTTATTATTTGACATAAGAGTTTGGGGAATTGAATGAATTACTGTAACTTATTTTGTTAAATTTCTACTTAAAGATAGGCCTTTTTTTTCTTATCAATAAATCATAATAAATGTTTATGCTTTTTTTTTTTACTATAAGAAACGTGCAATCTCATTTACTTTCAACCCTACTTAGAATCATTAATTACTGCTGATTTAAGAATTTTATGAAGTTAGAAATTAAATTATGTAAAAGAGACTGTACATTAAAAAAAATTATATTTGTATATGTATTTGGTGTTTAAAAAAGGGAGTTGTATTTATTGTATCGTCTCTTTCACAATTTTTGGTTGGAAATTGTATGTTATAAAAAAAGTATTAAAAAAACGAAAATGAGCTGTGGATAAAAAATGAGTGAAAAACTCAGCACCCTTCAAATAAACAGTTTTTTTAATACACATCTGCACTTTTGAGGATTTTCTTTTTGTCTTTGGATTCTGATGTTATTTGAAGAATTGGTGATTTAACTTGTTACATCTTTTTATTTAATTATGCCTGTCAATTCTGGCTCACTTATTTGTCTCTTGGCCCCAATTATAAGTCACTTTTCATAGGGGTCTTTGTTATTGAAAATAAAGCGAGTTCGTTATAGAATATCTTGGATAATATGATTAAAAAGATTGTTAGTAACTTCTTTTAAAGAACTTTGTGACAATAATTTTTCTTGCTAAATCATGGTGAGAATTTTCTTATTACTTTTCTGCAAGACAAATTTAGAATTTATTCAATAAAAAAGTCTAAAACCTTGGTATAAAAATAGTTTGAATCTATGAATAAAGGAAAATACTTCTTTTTCTTTCCAAGTAGTAAGGCTCTGACATTTGTCAAAATAACAGTGTAAATCTCTCAGAATATTTTTTTAAATTTTGTATACGTGTAAAATTATAATTCGCATGAAAGAAAGTACTGGACTCATACTCAAAATTAATGGAAAGTTTCAATATATTTTCGGGCTAGGAGCCAAATTAATGCAAGTGGCTTGCACTCATATCCACCAATTGGCATGCAAAACCATCAAATCCAGATGCAAATCACACCGAATCTTGACCATTAATGTCTAGGGCCACATCCCACCGTTTACGAGATCGTCCTTGTAGAGATCAACGGTCGAGATCGATACCGCCAAACGGGCCCGTACATATTTATCCTGTACGCTTTATAATGAAGCTGGACAACCATCAAATCAATGGAACGGATGGTCATGATTGGAACAAGACAGATAAGCTTTTCATCTGGCTGGTCATTGCGGGCCCCGCTCTCCGGCAAAAACCCCGGTGGCAAAACCCTCTGTGGGTCCCACTGTTATCTTCTTTTTTGAAAAATCTTCTAACCCCCCATGCGATTCCCACGAGGGGAGTGGGACTGGGGGTCTCCGGTTTCAGCCAAAAGCGTCGCTTTCTCAACCTTTTTTCTGATCCAAACGGTGCGTTTCGTTCCTTGGTGGACTAAAATAGGTCTTTAATAATAGCTTCTGAGATGGCTTAGAGCCGAGGCTCTTTGGACAGCCGGGATTTTGTGGCTGCCTCACCACCACTAATTCACTTTAAATTTTGTGTCAATGTGTAAATACATTTTTGACTCTTTTAACTCCACATTAGTTCTTTTTAGCATGAGATAACATGTGTGGGGGTTAGTCAAACATGTTTTAAATGTAATTGTGAAAGCCAACTAATGACAACTAATTTGTAACATCAGCCTTCATGTAGTTTTTGCGAGCCTTATTTTTTACATTTACAATTTTGGTAACATTTGAAACTTCTACATTTATGGACCAATACATTATTTTGTTGATAGTTAATCGTTCATTTTCCAAATGTAACCATTTAAGATTTGACACTTCACTTTTAAACTTTTTACACTCATCAATTTAGTTAATTTCAACTTAAGAGTGTTAATTTTAAATAAAATTTATAAAAAATAAAAAATAAAAAACTAAAAAATATATATATATTGTAGTTTATTTATGTATTTGCCAAATAAAACACTCAAATTTGTTTTGTTTGAAACGTACTTTTTTAACAAACGAGAGTTTGGGGTGGGGGGAAGGGGGGGAGGCTGGCTAGAGGAGGGAAGATGTTGCGTGAGTGGGTGGGGCAAAAGTGTTTTATCTTTTTAATTTTTGTAATTTTATTTAAATTTAACAATGTTAAGTTAAAGTTAATTAAACTAGATGAGTGTTAGAATTTTTAAAAATGAAGTGTCAGGGGGAAGGTAATTTAATGTGTTTTTACGATACATTATCCAAGTCGTTAGTGGGGAACGTAATAAAGTCGAAGCTGGCTAGCCTCAAGCCAACCAAAACATGAAGCTAGGGAAACAAACAAACAAAGGAAGAGAGAGAGAGAGAGAGAGAGGAAGGGGACAGAGGAGAGTGGAGTTCACGTGAGAAGGGAGAGAGGGGGTGGGAGATAGCAAAAATGAGGGAAGCGTGGAAGAAAGAGAATTTGGTCTCCAAACTCACGTGGACGAATAGATGTCTTGCCTGGCCCATTCGGGGGACACGTGCTCTGCAGCTCTTCCTTTGCTGTTACAAACCCAACCCCCCGTGGGCCCCACACCACACAATCGTGCGTGTCATCTTGTCCCTCCACTTTCCCTACACCCTCCTCATCACAATCATTTGAACTCATCACCAATACCTCACCGTCTCCTCCCTCCCCCTCTCTCCCTTCCTGCGCGTGCAGAGCACATCCCTGCATCCACCAGAGAGGGAGCCACGTGAAGGGTGGTGGTGCTCGTGGAGCGTGAGCTGTGACTGTTTCTATCTCCATCTCCAGGTTCTCTCATCCATCATATCTCTCATGCAACTTGGTCCTCACGAAATGACAAAACAGTCCCGAGATAATGAGCCAATCATTATTTCCATTTTCTCTCATTAAAAAATCAAAAATCAAAAATCAAAATAAAAAAAAGAAATTGGCACGGTTTTAATCTGATGATGATGAGGAGGAGGACAATATCCACACGTAACTTTAACATCAAATTACATCTACATCCTTTCTTAAATCGAATAATTTTTTGGTACAATGATGATACCATCAAGTGTTGTTACAATTCACTCGTAATACAATTTGGGTAATTGATTTATTTTTTGCCTTTGCCAAACTCTATTAGGCATAACTCCAAATTGCAAATCCAAAAGTAAGAGCTAAAATCAAGGAGCAAGGCTGAATAAGCCCATCAAACGGCAGAGGGGGGTCTAATTCTGGCCATTAACTTATATGGTAAGCCTTAAAGGGCGTGAGGTCGTAATGTCACACAATGCCACATACAGTTGGTCTTAATCGCCTCAAATTTGTAATAACAGTACGTCACCCATAACACGGGACTTTTACAAACTCAAATTATCCTGAAGAGAAAATCACAACCACCCATCAAACTCAACAAAGTTGATGCACTTACCTGGACCAAAACAAAAATTGAAAACCAACAAGAGCCAACCCTAGCCTATGACTATGGCTTGAAAGAAGGTAGAACCAAAAAGAAGACCCATAAAGCCTGATTTCAAATGATAATCCTGTCGCTACCACCACTATCACAGCCAAACCAAATATGTAGCATTCAAAAAAGTAGAAGCTCACGTAGCAAGCGATATTGTCGCTTGGGCCAGGCTTGCTCTCTCAATGGTTTTGTTTACAAACTAATCAGCGCTAAGATGGTCAGCTGTCGTGATATTGCTTAAGCAGAACTTCAACTAACTCGAAGTTCAGGTGACTTGGGAAGCCGTGAGGCTCCAGAAAGGCGTTAAATCCTACAATGAAGGAGGTGAGCATGTACATATAAGACACATCACCCCTTCGTTGGTCGTGTGGGATGTTTAATCCACCCTCCTTAACGTCGGGACACTCGCACCACACGGTAGAGCACTGCTTGATACCAAATTGTCACATCCCAAATCGCTTCAGACGTTTAGCACGATATTGTAGCTTCCAGGGCTAGCTCTCATGGTTTTGTTTTAAACTCACGAGCGCTTCCGGTGGGGTCGCTATTACTCTTGAGATTGCCTTACACAGAGGTTTGCTGGCTCGAACCAGCTATGGCTGAAGGATAAGACCAAAAGGTCTCGTGCTAAATGGAGGTAACATTACATATAAGGCACATAACCCCTACTCTGTAGTCGATGTGGAATGTACAAATATCTCAAGACAAACACACACAAAATAACCCAACAAACCTAAGATCCATGTATAGTGCAGACATTTCATCAATTTTTAGAGATTACTAAGGTTAAGTGGAGAATTTTTAATTTTAATGAGTAAAGTAAAACAAAATCCTTAGCAGAAGCGTAAAACATTTAATTAAGCACTATTAATTTAGTCATTCACTCATATTACCACTCTTATTATAATATTTAGATAATAACTTAAACTTTAGCTTTATTGTGATTTTGAGTGGAGGTATACTACATGCGTTGAAAAAGTTGTGTATCTTTGCCATGAAGTCCTCTCCCAATTTTTCAACAACAATATGAGTTTGATGTTATTGGATGAATCCTTGCGTTGGTTGTAATTCCTCGGTGGATAGTGGTTTTAACCTCTATGTGAATAGTGTAATGACTCATAAAACTATTTCCTATGGCAATATTATGAATGTAATTGTTTACACTGCATATGTAATTACATAACAAATAAAACCTACAAATTTATGCACGAACAAAAGAATACAATCCATTTCGACCAAACAAAAGTAATACACTCATCAATTAGCTGTACAATTTGGACAAGTGTAATTATGGCACCACCAACACAAGAAGAAAAAACCTATGATTTTGATAGAAAGGTCTCCCAAAGGCCGAATAAAATACCTCAGGCTTTAAATATTAGTAAATGTATGAGCACAATTGGTTTGAAATGTTTCCTCCCAAAGTCACTTTCTTTGCCTTCAATAAATCAAATACCATGTGATTGCAAATGATTTTCATGTTAAAATATTGTGTGAGATTTGCCAGTGTTGTTATGGCAGACTGACATGTAGAGAGCACCTAGGCCTACCTCCAGTAGGTGGCTTGGCATTCAACTCATCACTCCCATTCTCATATAGTACTATTAATGAAGGTTGGAATGAATTAAATTATATTATTATAGAAGTTTACTTGTAAAAGTTTGATACAACTTGAAATGAAACATGAGGAAATGCTAGGGAGATCACCCACGTGTTGAGTAGGCTGTCATTCATTTACCTACAAATAGGTTGGGCACTAGAATGGACGATTAATAATAAGACTCATACGTGTATGAACAACTGTATTTAAAAAAAATATTATGAAACGTGAGTGATGTATATTATCAGGAAACTATTGTTCGTCAAACCACTGCATAAAATGTCAAACCAAAATAAATGGTCTTTAATACATATCTTAAATTTGGTATTTCTTTAACAATTTAGTTCTTTTTCAAATACATCTCTATTTCTGAATAAGTTTGATACAATCTTATATGCAAATCTTTTTAATTCGAACAATTTTTAATATGAAAAATATGAATACCAGTAAACTAAAAGAGGATACTAATCAATCACAAATTGCGTTCGCAATCCACACACTTAACCAAGGTTGTCATAATTCTCTTTTTCTT